>JASANN010000095.1:13680-446110 GCA_031762395.1 Calameuta pygmaea | reverse complement strand
CCTAATTTATTAATATTTCAATTTGAATGTAATTCATTTTCGATATTCTACAATTTCAATTCAATTTTTATCTACTCACTATATTCTGCGAGGTTTCGATTTAGCCTCGATTTTATATTTCTAATAAATTGTGAAAGTAAATCAAGATCCAATAATTTTTAGTTGTATTTGGAAAGCTTTATTCAATATTTTGAATTTTCAATATTTCTGTGCAACTAATTTTTTTCTTTTTTTCTTATTCCTTCTTCTTCTTATTTCTTTTTGTCTATTTATGACACATTTTTCAAAAATTTAGGTCCTACATGATGTCAAGTTGGTACCGCACTTTCATAAAAATGTCTTTAAAATGTTTCAACAATAGACTTTTTCAGTAGTTCTGGAGAAGTTCTGTAGCTCCTGGTCTCGTTCAAAGGGTTGCTTTGGGAACCAGCGGAGAGGTAACGGAGAACCTCTGCCCGCCAAGCTGCAGGATCGTGTTCACGTTTCGCTCGGCTACGACGGAATTGGCATTGCCGACGGAGGCGATGATCACAAAATCCTACTTCCAGACTCGCCGCTACGATTTAACGCCATCATTTTGGTATCGCCTAAAATCGTAGCGTTGTGCATCTCCCTACTCATCTCTGATATAACAGAGGCAACGAGGCAACGATAGTCGCACACTGCGAGTGATGAATTTCAGAACGTCCCCCTAAATCAGCTGATGAAGGCGAGAATACTATTGGCTGCAGTAGTAGTTGGTTTTTTTTAAGAACCAATAAACAGGTTACCTTTACCAATTGTATTACTTGCAGTTATCGCTGCACCCATAAACAGCTAGAAACAAATGCATCTAAAAAATTGACGTTGAATGTAATTTTTCCGCCAGCTAAAGTGAAAACGTCATGTTATTATTATGAAAATGATATCAAATAATAAAATCTTGATAGAATACACAGGCCACTCTGCGTTAAATTAAATTACATCAAGACCAATCAGAATGAAAACTATAAGATTGCCATTGGATCTGCGCGTCGTAAAGAATCATGATATCCACCAATATTCGAAGTCCCGTTTCGCAATCAGACGGATTGTGCCCGAGAGTGGACAACTGGTAGACACTGAGATCTGAAGTAATTGGTTGCGGATTGTATCGGAAAAAATGTCAGTCCCGTTCACTAAGACGCATAATTATCACAAAGATCAATCCTAGAATGTTTAGCGTTCATTAGAGATACAACGATCCAAGAAAGAGGAACGATGATTGGTAGAACGATTAAGTGTGCATCCGGTCGGCTGTCCGTGATTTAGGTGTAAGTTCGACAGAAAAGCATCAGTGAATGAAAGTGGTTTTGTGCAGACGCATTTGGTGTCCGCCTGCGACCGCGCGCGCGCGTGCATCTAACAACAATGCCGTGGTAGGGATAGATTATTTTCGAGTTCGCTGCGCTGTCGTAGAAATTGCATCGTGGCTTTATCATGTAGTTTCGCAGGCGAGAGGGAACCGACGTCGAGAGTTTTGCGTATAGATCGAACAGCGTACGACACCGGGGAGAGTTCGGCGTCGGCGTCTGGCTCCGGGCAGCAGCACGGTGTGACGTGTGTACGCCGTCGTCTCTAATTATCACGATTATTTAATCATGCCCAATTCGCAAGGAAGCAGGCTGATTAGCGAGCAGTCAGAATTGCGACCGCGCCACCGCATCCTCGTTCTTTCCCTATGATGACAATGACGGTTATGGTGATTATGACAATGATGATCCTGTGATCGTGCAAAGTGACCAGTCTGATAGATGTTTTATCAGTAAGTGGAAAGTGGTTTTGATTAGTTAATATACCTGTGCTGGTTTAGAGAGCGAGCGTTTTCTGCGTCACTGTCTATAAACAGGTTGTAAGTGCCTACATCAAGGATTAATAATCGTTGATCAGTCCTGTTCGACCCTCTACGAATTCTCACGGGAGCGGCACTCCGTAGAAGAGAGTGGAGCCCGCAACCCACAGTTTGGAGCGTTGCTAGTTCAATTGTTCAGGAGTAAAATAGTGGAGCAGGATAAAAAGAACAACAAGCCGGAAGGAAGAGGGAGGAAGCAGCAGGAAGTGGCATTAAAAGTGAGACAGAGAAGAGGAAAGAAAGAAGAAAGGGTAGACGCGGCGGATCGGGAGGGCAGGGTAGCAAGATGGCGGGGTCCTTAACGTGGTCGTGTACTTGTTGCCTGCGGTTCAAGTTTAGCCCCGAGGAAATTGAACAACGATATAAGAGCCAGGAAATTGATCGGATGCTCGAGAGGGACCGCCAAACATTTCGTCGACAGGTAAAGCTCCTGCTACTTGGGGCTGGTGAAAGCGGCAAGTCTACGTTCCTCAAACAGATGCGAATTATCCATGGGATTAAATTTGAGGTAGGACACTTTGTTCACTCCTTCGGAATGTTCTTTGATTCTTTAGAATATGCCTGTCTTGGTTTTATCTTTCTTCATTGGGCCTTGTCTCTGCTTTAATGCTCAACTTTGTTCACAGTGCTCTTGGGACAGTGCGCAGACAAGAATAACAGACTGAACACTGTCTTCTTGAGTTATTTTGTTTACAATGCAGCAATTCGATGTAGTGATTAGTGTCAACATTTATTTCATGTCAATTGCTGTTGTTTCATATGAACCTATACAGATTTTCATGATCATAAGGCTGTTGGTCATACTGTTTGTATTACATCATTCAGCAGTATTAACTTTTTCATAAAATGTCAACACTTACGTATATCTGAAAGTGGATTGTATCATTCCTTAATATTGTCAATTCATAAATATTGTCAATATGTTAAATTATAATATTCTGAAATATTCTTGTTATATTATACCTATGACATTACAATGATTACAAGACAGAGGATTAATTTAAAATATAAAATATGAAAGATAAAAATTGAAGGGTTTGATATAATCTAGTATCTTTACCTTAATGTTTTTAGCCTGAATTGATCAAGGAGTACCAGCATGTAATTTACCAGAACATCATTAAAGGGATGAAGGTGCTGGTTGACGCCCGTGACAAATTGAATATTGCATGGGAAAATCCTAAAAATTATGATATTGGGTATCAACTGCTCAAATTTGAGAACACTATGATCCTAGATGCCAGGCTATTCATGCACTATGTGCCAGCATTACAAAGCCTTTGGAAAGATGCTTCCATCAAAAGAGCATTTGATAGGCGGAGAGAATTCCAGTTGGTAAGAATACTGTTTTGATTGCGTATCAGATTTAATTTGAGCTTTATTTGCGATTTTAAGATTATGATATAATTGTATCTTACTCCTAAAATTTGTGAAAATAATGTAACATTTTGGAGCTCTCACAGTTTATTCCTATATCGCAGTTGCTTAAAACTATAGGACTATATTTTGCGTGGAAATAGTAGCTAAATAATTCTTTTATGTAACGTAACTTCACAAATGGTCATTATACAATAATGACAGTTGCTTCTGTTTCGGTCTTGTGAGTCATACATTACAGTTTAAATTTCAGCATTTCCTGGAATATCATAGTTTCATGTAATTTCAGGAAAATTTGATTGCGACACTTGTACAATATTTGGCACCATGTCAGCTAGAATGTTAATCTTTTGCAATCAAATTATAACGAACATATATATGCCTTTCAAATGAAATGACTCTTTGACAATATTCATAAAAATTATTAGATGCAAAGTTATTTTCAAGTCATAACATAAGAATTTCGAGGTAATTTGATGTATACTCCAAAATTTTGAACAAAGGCATACAAATTGTTGTAATCATCCTAATAATTATCAAGTCTCCCATGCATTATTAACTTACGTCTTTCCTTTATTCAAGCATAACGGAACGTCATTGCTTTCTCCAAATACGAACACAATGCGCGTCTCTTTCGTCTGCTTATAGTAAGGCTTAACTGCATTTATTTTATTTTCAGTGTGACTCAGTGCAATACTTCCTGGACAGCCTTGACAGGATTGCCAGAGTGGTAAGATTGTAATTACAAATTTATCAAAGCTCTGCTGACAAAGATTCAACTCTGCCACTAGTCTTACAACGAGTGATTAGGTTCAATGAAGCTCTAGATAGAGTAGTCAATAGTCACTTTACAGAAGTATATACTCAATGCCACATATATGCCATGTGCGTTTTCATTTGCAGGACTACATGCCTACGAATCAAGACATATTGCACTGCAGAAAAGCCACAAAAGGTATATCCGAGTTCTCGATCCCGATCAACAACCTCTCGTTTCTATTTGTGGATGTCGGCGGACAGAGATCACAAAGGCAGAAATGGTATCAGTGTTTTGATTGCGTCACTTCGATACTTTTCCTTGTCTCGTCATCGGAATTTGATCAAGTCCTACTAGAAGACAGGTAAGTTATTATAACTATATGCTGCTCAATCCTAAAAGCAATTATTGGACGGTCAAACTCTAGTTAATCGAGTCTTATATTTGCATCGGAAAACATTTTCATTCCTAAGACTGAGTAATTAGTGTAATAAAGGTAACGAAAGACTAGCTTAAGACAAAACCTCATGAAGGATTTACAAAAAACAAAGGTCTACGTTTTCATTAATAAATCTCTTCTCTTCTTCTTTCTTTTCACTCATTGGTATCCACGTGGCTCATTTCGTTATTTTAGGCGGACCAATAGACTGGAAGAGTCGAGAAATATATTCGACACAATCGTAAACAACACGATATTCGGCGGCGTGTCGATTATCCTCTTTCTAAATAAAATCGATTTACTCGATAAGAAAGTTAGATCGGCAGATACTAACGTGCGCTACTACTTCCCGCAATTCACTGGCGACTCACATTCCATGAAGGACGTGCAAAACTTCATTTTGAATATGTTTGTATCCGTGAAGAGGGACAAGAAGAAGCAACTCTTCTATCACTTCACAACAGCAGTGGACACCGAGAATATGAAGGTCGTGTTCAGTGCTGTAAAAGACACTATACTTCATCGTAATCTCGAGTCGCTGATGCTTTTATAAGATCATTCGATGACTGGAGGATTCAATGAATTAGCGTGACGACGATGACGAGTTTAGCGTGAGAGCCGAATTAAATATGGCCGAATATATAAGTAATGATTGGGAATTTTTAAGTTTATACACGCCATAAGATATTCTTCCATCCCCTTTTTGATAAACATATATATGACAAACTATCGGTCCGAGAGGTCTGTCTAGGCTATTAATAATTATGATATCGTGTACATAGACGACTTGTATTTTCTACGTAGTCGATAATTTCATTGATAATGGATTTATATATTTATATAGGACAATGATTCATTGCAGATTATTGTAACTTTTGATTATTATATTTTGTACAGATCTTTTTAATCCGACGCTTTTTTACATTGCGGATACGTAAAGAGAATGCTGGTCGGCTAGCCAGATTTCGTGCGAGTGTAATTGTAATTTATTTCTTACTTAAGGCTAATTATCATCATTAACATCGAATATAATAAGTAACAAGGAAACCAAATACTAGATCCATGCCATACAAACCAAATGAAACTAACCAGTTTGTGTTCAAATTCTTGTGCACAAGATCACTTGTAATTGCTGTCGCTAATGAGTTTTTTTTTGTAATTACCGTAAAATTTTTCATTCTCCGTGACGATAGCCATTGTTCTCTTTTTCTCTTTGGTTTTATATTTATTTCGAAAATTCATTTAAAAAAAGTATGCATCCAATTGCGCGTGAGATCAGAGTCTGTCGTCGTAGCCTCATTACAATTGTAATTATAAACGGTCCAATCTTAACATATTACTGCCAACGTGATTCGCTGCTTTCTTCATCTTAATGTGAAAAGGCGAATCGAACTGTGATCATTGTATATTGTAATATTTCGCAACCGGCATGGCGACAGAGCTGGTATAATCACTCTTAGATACAACCTGAGGACCCAGCCTTGTGGTTGTCTCTTAATTAGTAATTAACTATGTGATCGGACACTCAGAAAGAAGTTTCAAACGAACCGTTTTTTTTTTCACCGTAAAATTGTATATTTTTGAGAGCGACCTTTGTTTTCCTACGTGGTGATCAATATTAGCGAATTTATCGAGAGCGTGCTCTTCGATGGACACGATAATTTTGGTTTCTTCTATTATAATCGTACGAGAATACAAATAGTTGTTTGGCAAAACGATTCTTGTTCGACGATGCAAGTTAAATGCACATACACGCTTTCTCTTACGAAGAATAATCATAGGAAAGTCCACCTCGCAGTTAATTCATATTTTGTTTCATTTTCCGAAAGGCACTAGTTTGATGGTAATTTACATGAAAGAAGTAAAAAGCGGTAGTATCAATAGTTTAGACAAATTAATAATATTTCATAGAAACAATTTTGATAAACAATATTTCTGCATATTGAGCATTATGCATACATTGCAAGGATTTTTTAAATATGTACAAAATTTATTATTATGTATTGTAGTACATTAAAAAATAGGCTGACGATATAATTCTCACTGACACACTATACAATATTGCTTCTTCGATACAGTAAATTTGGATAGAAGTTTCTGTCAGTGATATGCGAAGAAGATCAATCACTTCGTTGTTCTGTATCACTGACAGCGAAGGCAATCATTGTTTCTTTTTGTTTTATGGAAGTTCACAAAAACTGTACAGACTCAAGACAATCGGTGTAACCTTACATTTCTAATAATCAAAAACGATTTGCATGCTTCTCTACCGCGCGATTCGAACTGCGACCGTTTCAATTGTTGTATTTGTTTAAATTGATAATTGTTTACATTCCTATGGAGCTAATCTGGCCCAATTTAGTTAACATTTCTATTATTATACTGTTATGAGCAAATCGTGCATACGATAAAATCTTTTCTCTCATCTTCTCTACTTTTATATTCCTATGTCTTCCTACTCACTTTATCATCCTGATAATCGCTCTATCTCTTTTTTTTTCTTTTTAACAATTCACACTTTTCACTATCTTTGACTTATGTAAAAAGAATCTTCCGAACTCAGTGCGACATCTAATACGCATATATGCATAACTATAAGCTTCTTAACTGTATCATAATGTGGACAAATCACGCCAATCGTAATCGAATATGAGTAATGATTTGTCATTTTTCTTTTGTAAAAGATATTTTGGAGCAGTACGTACATTCGATATAAATCGATTATTATTAAAAAAATTTACCTGCCGAGAAACAGGGCCCATTGTTATTAAATTGTAAATATGTTTTATATGATCGGCAGAGAACATTCACAATAGTCGATAATTAATTTATTCGAAAGCACGAGATATCGCGATATTTTTTATATTCGCGCAAGCTCTTCGTGCCTTATTAGATTAGCGTAATCATCGCCTGTCTTTATTCTCTATACGTATTCTTGATTATGAGAAACATATCTTTCATGGTCGATATTAATAATTTAAGGCCTAAGAATAATTTACAATTTATTCTCGAATATTATAGCAACTTATCCGTATGTCGATACGCATTACGAGCAAAATAAGTCGCAATATTATGAAAGTTCTCTGCTCGATTAAAAGTGTCATCTAAGATCATAGGTGTAATCATTTTTTATCCACGTACACAATTTCTTTTTTTTTTTTGAATTTGGAATATACCAAAGTGTAGGGCGGCTACTTGTGAAATTATTATCTCTTCTTAGTAACGAAGAGTGGAAAGTTTTTGCGAATCTTTTTGGAAATCTTATGCAAGATTATTTCACTGTAACTTGGATCCATGACACAATGACGTTTGACAATTTTTCACTAGAATTTCGCGTTTAATCCAGTGCAAATTTTGATTCTCAGTGACGAGTGATAATTAGATATGAATATATTTTGAAATTGACGAAACATATGGTTTAATCTATTTTTTAAATATTTTTTAAAAACACAAGCGTCATTAAACTTTCGCCGACTTTACAGCGTTACTTCGATTTTAAGCATTACGAAAGTGAAACGGATTGTATAATTAGTTAAAAATGGTGAATACAAACGCAACAGAAGTATCTTTGTTAATGAGTTCTCTTGTGTGAAAGCTATACGATAAGCTGTACTTCTTTAAAGAGCTTTTTTTAAATACGTGCATTGCAATTGATAGATATCGGTATACGAGGTGCCAATTAATTCATTATTGGAACAAGAATACACGGGATATCGCTTGTAAAAGCACACGCAATTAATTATCAGCACTGCAGTTGATTTTTGGAGAATGACGTTAATCAATATCTTCTAATCGCACACCTACAAGCTTCGACACAACGTACAGCAATATATTAATATGATTATACTTATTATTCAAGTAATCAATATACTTACAACGAAGGACAGAATATTTGGGGTGGACATGTAAATGGGGATTTAAGTTAGTCATTCTTTTAGAGGAAGAGGAAGTTTCCTTTTTTTATTTGTACTGGTGGTTTGGCTAGTTCACTTTTTCTTTTGTACGGAAATGAGAGAACTTTTTTTAAGACGCCAGTTTTTATATTTCATGTCCGTCCGGGAAGTCCGTATTTCATGTACAGTTATACCCATAACGATAGGTAGAACAGACTTTCTGACTATTACAAATACGTCCATTGGGCTATCCATTAATCGTGGTAAATATTTGCAATACGATATCCATTATATTGTAAATGTTCCCTGTAATATCTTATAAGCAATTTTATTGATAATCCTGTAGCTTGTAATGCGGCTGTCCTGCCTATCGTCGAGAGCTTTCTGTATATGAGAATTATATTTTGTTATTTTATTTGCATTTTATTGTATATGAACTGAAGTATGTAGATATATTGTGCCTTTTGTATATTGTATATTTGTATATAAATATATTTTACATGAATTATTGTAATGATGTAGGACGTCCACATAAACAATAAATAAAATCTTATAGAGATTGGGTTTTATTTCAAGTATGGAGGAAAAGAATTTTTTTCTTTAATTTGAGAATTAATAATACCTTGTTCAATATTGATTGATTAGTGACGTTTGGTTTTAATAAATATAATCTAAGGGTGCTTCTTCGTATTGCATTTATTGGTGGCATCAGATCGAAGTAATGCTTAGGACATTTTGTCTTTATACAGAACTGATAATTATCGCTATGCCTTTTCTTCATAACTTATTTATCGAAATGCACATTATTTACAGATTTTGCGAAAAATAGGTATTTTTGTTTTAACATTATCCCTAAACTTGAGAATCTTCATATCGTATATATGTCGTTTATAATAAATTTGCAATAGTCAATATTACTAGGTAATGCATTTTTATAACGTGTATAGCTAATATCTCATTTATTTTATCTAAACATCACATTGGCAAATTATTTATAACCGGTAAGTATGGTAAATTATATTATTTTATAGTTTCCTTAAATCTCTTATATATTACAATAATATTTACACTAGACTCTTATTCGATTAATATTATATAATATCAAAGTGATACAAAAGTAAAAACGTTCATCATTCTTCTTCATTTTGCAAATAATTCAAAGATATGCAATGGTCCTTCAGAATAGGCAGCCGGTGCAGAGTGAATTTTTTTTTTCAGAAATTTGCAAATTATTCTTCTACAGTGCCGTGCAATAATAGCAATAAAATTTTTATTTTTTAAGGTATACCAAGTTCAAGGACTAAGTCTTACTAGATTACTGCACGGTACTGTACATACATACATGCATATTATATTTACGCGTAATGATGTAAGGACATTTTTGACTTGGCAGCAAAATACCTTAAAATATTTTTAAGCGCTGTAGTTACTTTTTTGTGTTTGTAAATTTGTGTAGTCAATTTTAGTATCTTATTCTACTCTGGTCAAAAATATTACAAAATACATTTCACTGAGGAGATACACAGTTTGGCTTTGACAGTACAAAACTTATATATCAAGCTAAGCTGGTATTGCCTTACATCAAATTTTCATGAAATTTGTCTATTGTTACATATTGGGCAATCCGAATTTTTGTGTTACGTGTGTAACAAAGCGATAAAATATTCAGAGTGTGAAAACTTTTCATAAGTCTTATTATTGACTCACGTGGAATTGTACCTGTTTGTAAGGAAACTGTGACATGTGCGAAAATTATTCGCAATGTGTATGGCCAACCAGAAACATTTGCTTCCATATAATATATTGAAATGTAGATGCAAATGTTATGGTAATTATAAAAAATTGTGTATATACAAGAGGAAGAAAATCGCAGGGAATAGAGAATATAGAGATTTTGATCCAAATTTTTAATTTGCTTGGAAATGTAAATATATCACTTGTGAAAAATGTTTTGCTTTGTCGTGGCAGTATTGCTTAGTGCTGCGTAGAATTTTTTGTATAATTAATCATTGACACTTTTTTTTAAATAAATTAAAGTGTCATCGATATGTGTATACTTCTGTTGCTTTGACATAGAACAGTTGGTTACATGTGATGATTTAATTAAGTTTAATCATCCTCGAGTTTTTTAAAATATTAATTGGCGTACAATTTGAGGTCGTGGATGGAATGTGATCAGCAAAGTATTTGTTTTCTTTTTCTCGAGAAGAAAGAGAAAGACCATTTCACGGTGGGTATGGCTGGCTATTAAATTGCAAATAATACTTTTAAAATGTATACAACAGTTTTTCTATGTACCACTAAACTGATCAAGTTAAATTTACATGGTGTTTTACGTGCAGCTAATGGTGAGTAATGCGACATTGTGAATGTGTTATTAGATGTCAAAATATTGTTGAATAACTTGTATATATCATACATTTATTTAGTAGTTCAAAAATCTGAATTATTACTATAGCAGATCTGCTCTGAATATGCTTTTCAGTTTTTTTAATACAACTGACATGGAATGTTAATACTGAGCATTATTAAAAACCAGAGATTCACAATTGCGAATATTACATTGATTTCAGATTTGCATTCAGAGTTAATATCGAGTAGCTTCTTTATTTTTGAAATTCAATAAATTTTTGTAATTTTCTTTCTCGTGAGTCAATGAATATACCAAGTGAAAATATTTATTACCACACTGCTGAATGGGCAGAAAAGACAGACTTTCAGTTAGCAACGGTCAGTTATAAATAGAATTATTAAAACTTTGATTAACATTTTTCAAAATTACTTGTTACAATGTTTCTTATCAAAAGTGTTATTATCTATAAACAATTTACTTTTTATACAAATCAATATAATTTTCAGCAGTGCCTCCGATCTGAAATCTTCAATTGTAATAGATGTACAAGAAAGTAGTCACATTACGTCACAATTAAATAAGTATATCCCTATTGGTTTTTTTGTGAGGTACACAGACTAACAGTAAATTCAGTATACACCTGTCAAAGATTAATGCTCCAATTAAACTTGACCTAATCATCAGTGTTTCTAAGACACTTATCACCTAGGTGTAAAAAAAACGTTCTATAAACAATTTCTGATAACGATACGCAAATAAAAACAAGATTCTAAACTAGTTCAGAGTCTAAACAAAGGAAGATGAAATAAACTAGTTTAGATTCTGTCATCCTAGCACTTTTAGCACCCATTCCGTTTTTCAGACGACAAAACAATATCGCCCTCCTCTACTTATATCATTTCAAAATTCTAATTTCGAACAAAGGAACATTCAAGCAGCTCCAACGTTCATAGTCAAGTTTACAATCAATCAGAATCAATAGATTCAGATCAAAAATCTTAGTCTCAAAGTTGAAACGTACGTTCAAAAACGTACTAAGACGTACTACAGTTCAAGTTCTTCAGCTGTGCGCGATAATCGATGGTTATCGATACGCCGACGTTGACTTCGTCTTACAGCGTCTGCTCTTCTGTAAGGTTCAGATCTCAGACCCAAGAGAATGTCCTCCAGGGCGCCATTATACACCTCATCCTGTTGCAGGAGCTTCTTCTCCTGTACCAGTCTCGTTTTATTCTTGAGCTCGTTTATCACAGCGTCCTGTTGTTCAAAAGAAACATATTAATATAAGCGAGCTTGAGTTATCATACTAAAAGCCTCAATTCCACTAACACCCTGTAAGCTACTATTATGTATGAAAAAGTTCCAATTTCTATTTCATCAGCCACGTTGATAACCTTCATACGCGCAGCAATGGCGAGCACCATTTTAAATTACAGTTTTCGAATTATTTATAGCACGTAGAATATTATGCCAGGTAGGCATTGACGATTTTAAAATACATCAGACAAATAATAAAGCGATCAATTTTACCTAAGGCCCAGTAAAACTTTGCTGACAGGTAACATCAATTAATTTTCATAAACCTTGAAAATAATTAGACTTTTCAAAAATTCTACAAATTTAATAATTATTTCCACATGTCTGCCGACAACCTTCCAAAAGTGATTATTAATTTTCTCAAATCTCTATTCAATCCCAATAAATATTTTCTCTCAATCAACATCAATGCAAGCGACAGCATGCCATTGCAATTTGTACTCATTGATATCACCTTTGTCTGATTTTACATTAGCAAACAAGAACAGCCATATACCCTGGGATATAAAATAAATAAATATAAAAATATTTCCAACAGCGTAATCCCTTATTTAAATAACAAGAAAAATATTCCAAGACCTCATTGAACCTGTACAGCATATTGTATAATACAATAAGTATACAACGTTAAACCGATCAAATTAATTGAACACATAAACGTGACACTTAACCAGACAATTGCATTGGATATCCTGTTTACGTGTAATGCAGTATACGGAAAACATGAAAGTGGCCGAGTCAGGTGCGGATACGACAGAATAACAGTGATTATTAAACGAACGTGATAGAACAAGAGACATTCGATTTATCCATGAGGCAGGAGCATGAAAGATGCAAAGTGCAATGTTAATCTGTGCGCATAACTCTGACAAGAGGATGACGTGTATGTACATACGTCAGGAGATGGTGTATATCTGTATAAGCAATATAATTAACTATTCGATGAAGAAGCTGAATCTTGATAGTATTTCTGGTGATTAGCTGAACCCTATTGTGACGTAGGCAATATATATATATATATGTATAAATTATGTGTGCATATGAGTGCAATACAGTATATAGTTAATAATAGTATAAATAGTATAAAAGTGTCGAATAGGAGGAAGTGAGTAAGGACTGACTTACATGTGGCGAATGGTTTTCTATATTGTTATGTTCTGAGCTCCAGTTCATTAAGGTGCCGGTGTAACAGACTCTTGTTCGAGTTACAGCAAAATTTCGGTGACTTTAAATCCAAATAAATATGTAACAAATAAGAGAAAAATACGTTTCGTCAGGACACGTATTTAGATTTCTTTTCAAATGAAACTACTAAAACGACACTCGTTAAGATCATTATAATCAGCAGGAAAAATTTGACAAACCCTCGTAAATAATCATGCTTAATCACAACATGCAACGATTAAATCAATTTTTTTTTTTTTGAAAAATTCTCGATCGCATCAAAAAATTACGAAAATCTTATCTTCGAGAATATGTCTCTCCGTTTGGTTTTTTTTTTTTCTAAAAATTTCTTTCGCCAAGAGCGACTGACCGAGCTGATAATTTTTCAAGGTTTGAGCTTAGAAATGGCAGATTGTTGTTATTTACCCCTTTCTTGGTTCATTGAGAAAATTGAGACAGCAGTATTGGATGCAACAGAGGATATTACAAAATTATTTGTATGATTTATGGATTTGTGTGATATTATGGTAATAGCTTCTTACATATATACAGGTACATATGTATATACATATGTACACTTGTTATATGTCAGCGTCATTAGAAGAAACATGCAACAGTTACGGGTGATTGAATTAAGAACTGTTATTTAGGATTTCTATTTTCCATCCAATTGAGTACGGTTATATCCCAGGTAATAAATAATACGATTTTCGATCTTAGTATGCCGTGTAGTTTTCAGTAGTTTCCGTGACAACCGCATGAGACGATAAAAATGAGATGGTAAAAAATAATTTTTAAAAGCCAAGATAACGTAATTTCCTAGACAATGTAAAATTTGATAGTTCGGTTGCAGATTGTATTTTTAATAAAAGAAATTTATTTTTCTGTCTTAAAAATCTCGTGTACGTCTTTCTCTGCTTTTTTTTTTTAATTAACGAGTTTCACCGGGCAAGACAAAAGGAAATTGGTTGCTCGTATCGATTGTGTATATGTGTGATCTTGTGCACATTATTAATTTCTTACATTGACGTATTAATAAAATTAAAAAAGACACTTGAAATTTCCTTGCACTTTAATGCATAAAATTATTACGGAAGAGAATAAAGGTAGGATACATACAGTCAAGAGCGAAAAGACAGATGCAGAATTAGCACACGATCGAAGCATTGATGTTGGGAGAGAAATAGAAAGCAGCTTCCGTGGTGTATTCGATTAATAATTATGACGCAACAAAACACGGCGCGTCATATGTTAGTGTTAAGAATAAAAATCAAAAAAAAAAATATAAGGACAATCGTGCTTGCGATTAAATAAATATTGCCTCATATGTATATTTTCTAGTAACGTTATAGTCCGCAAAAAAAAATCATGCAAAGTGTTAAGATTTATCAGTGTTAGATGCACAGCATGGACTTTAGTTTCTAAAAAAAAAAAAAGAAGTTACGAATACAAATAAACGTATAAAGTAAAAGCAGTTGCAATGTAAAGATAATATACGAGTACTATTTTCTGCAGTAACCGTAACGTATGAGTACAGTAATTTTTCAAACATACTCATTAAATAATCAAGTTACTCCGGGACGTTGCGCAACTCCCGTAGAACGATACACTTTTCGCCGTTTCGTAGTGGATATTACGTAACTTTGCAGAAGAAAAGCGTAAGACAGAGAGAAATAATAAATTCACAGCACAATGAAGGACACAGTTAATAAAGCAGAGCATGCCGTACGAAAGAGTGCCATTATAGAAAATCATTTGTCGTCTCTCTTTCTCTCTCAAATAAAAATACATATTCTTGATACAATGGACGGCATGAGACAAGGAAAAAAAAATAAAAAAAAATTGAATCGCCTACCTGTTGCTTCTTTTGATTCAGTTTATTTCGTTTGACAACTTCTTCGGATGTGTTAAGAGCTTCTGCCGCGGCAGCTTCTAGCCTTCGTCGTTGTTCGTTTTCCTGATCCGCTGCCTGTAGTAATGAAAGAGAGAAAAGAAATTAGAAAACAATCATTTATTTTTTTTTGTATCCTGCCATTTAGTTCTCATAACGTAATATTGCCACGAGGTACAACCTAAAAATTTTTAATTTCAATAGTGTCTCTCACCTTAAACGCTCTTGCGAATCTGACAAGCAGAGAGAAGAAGGTGTTCGCGTCAGCCTGCCTAGGACTCTCGCCAAAGAATTCCACGCACTCTCGGAATGCTTCGTTGGCGGTGCGGGCGTCGGATTTTAATCGACGTAATTTCTCTTCAGAATTATTCAGAAAGTCGCGCAGTACCGTGTTGTGCTTCTCTTTGCCGCGAAGTTCGTACTCCTTGCGCACCAAATCCATACCCTTTTCCAGCTCGTGAACATCCGACGTTATATTCTCGATGGAAACTATAGGTAATGTTAAAAATCGTAACGATATTATATAGTGGATAAGACTCTAGGTATTATTGTGCAGAATGAAAAATAATAAAAATTATTATATTATTATACCAGTGGCGGCTTTGTCGATGTACATCAATTCCGACTCGAAATTAATGAGCTCTGGAAACTTGAGCCTTATGGTTGCAACGATATAATGTAATAAACACATCCTCTTGTCAGTTGATTTTGTGTCTAGTAAGGTATCCAAACTTTGCAACTTGAAACCATAGGCAGGTCCCCTTTTGCTGCTATTCAGATAATTTCCAAAGGCGAGTATTATCTCCAATACGGCACGTAATTTTTTTGAACTCTTCACAGAACTTGATGCGGATATCACGGCATGAATTTGAGGAGTGATAAGGTGAAGATTGTCGAAAAAGTTTCCAATGTAATTCATTATTGATAATTTCGTTGAGATTCTCTCCACCTTTCCGAGCTGAAGTAAAAACTTGTCCTCCTCTGTTAATAAATTGACGTTTTTCTTTTCGATGATATATTCGCGGTACGCCTTTGTCTTGAAAGAAATGAAAAATACGAGCGTAAAAGGATGCTTCTTTTTTACATTAAAAAAAGTCATGCCATTACGTTAAGGAAACCTGTCGACTGACTTACTTCCTGATCCGTAGGCACCATGCGTTGCAATAATTCCACATTCTCGAGTGACAGGACTTTCAGGTCGAGTCCATTTACAGCCATTATCACCTGTTCTACCGGCTTTTCGATTTTTCTTCTAGATATAGCTAGACATAAAAATATATATATATATATATTCTAAAACTCGTTTATTGTTTTGATAAATGAAAGAATAAAAAGACTTACCGATATTTCGTAACCTGTTATGTTCCAAAAGCGATACGTTTTCAGGTTTTTTGAAACGTTTACTGGGGAAACTTTGAAGACCATCCATCTCGCTGTTGCCGTTGGTTACGTGTCCGCCCAAACCAATCTTAAATCTCTCCTCAAAATCAGAGAAGTCGATATAACTGTGAAGACGGTCGTCATCCAATTCATTGAATATCGTTCCACGTACTTGATTAGGTTTCAAAGCAATCCAATTGAGTGTAGGAAGCTTATACTTAGTTTGTACCTATCGAAGAAAATTCAATAAATGTCAGTCAACATATTCAAATTGAGCTTCGAATTATCACTAATTGAATAATTAGTCCTTCATCAAGAAGCATCGAGGAGGAAGTGTACCTTTCGTTTGATAGTCATAGCGCCATCAGGTGCTTGCATCATTCCAGCAGGCGGAGGTGGTATAGGCGCAGGAGGTGGAACTCTATGATCTTTAGGAGAAAGAGGTGTCATGGGTGGCGGCGGTGGACAAGGCGGTGGAGGCGGTGGCGGCGGTGCCGGGGCAGGTGCAGGAATTTCAACTACAGGCGATGAGGGCGCGCACGTCATTGTCGTTGACGTAACATTATCTTCAGTTGGCATTGACGATTTAGACTCGTTTCGTAGACTAGCAGCTGCAAATTTGTAATTCCAATAGTGAAAGCGAACGGTTCATGACTTTTAGGTCTAAGAGGAACTATTGCAGAGAATTATCACTTGTTGAAATAATACTATAGCCATACCTGAGGAACCCTTTGTAAGTGTTCCAGTGAGTGTTTCCAGCTCGATAATTTTGTTCTCAAGAACACTTTGCCTCCTTGCGGAATCCTGCTTTTGTCTCTTCAAGGCCGCAAGCTCTTCCTCTACCATCCTACGAGCTTCCAGGGCATCTACGTACTCTACCTTTATAGCGCCCAGTTCAGTCTCCAATTCCGCTAACTTGGCTAATGATTCTCTTTCCAGTTCTGCCATCCTGTCGTTGGCCTGTCATTGAAATTAATCGTTTTCTATATTTGACCATGTAAGCGGGATATTACTAATCACATTCTAATGGCCTCTTAACAGATCTTACATGTCCAAGTTCGTCCTCTAATTCGGTTACTTTTTCTAAAGCAGCAGTCTTCGTTTCGCTATCCTCCATCAGAGCAGCAACGTCGAACACGTTATCTAGGTAAGCTGAGATTTGTACCTGAAAGGAAGATATTACATGAAAGAAGTGCACGTCGGTTTATAAGATTAATGAAACGATCGTCTATCGCGCACCTGCAAATCCTCACTCTCGGTATGCCTTAGCTTTTCTAAATACTCATCGAGCCCAAGCTTCGTGAACTCATATTGCAAGTGCACCCTAAAGTTCATATCTTCGACCGAGTGAACAACGATATTTACGAACTGCATACACGCTACCATGAACTCAATGTGAAAATTGTCGTATTGCGTGAAATATTCCATTAGAGTAGTGAATCTCCTTCTCTCTGAGCAAACTTCTTTAAAGTTGTCAAACGCCGACAGAATGATTTCGTGCCCACCTTTCACTAGGCAAATCGCAGCGAGAAGTTCTAAGACCAAAGCCTTTGTTCTAAAAAAAAAACAGAAAATAATACTATTAGAATAACAACAATACTATAACTGGTTCGTTGACTAGAAAATATCTCATCAGATAGTATAATATATCTGTGACAAATCCTTAATAAATAATCTCACCTTAAGCTCTTGTGTATCAAGCTCAGAGCTATGCAATTTATTGCTTCCCGATGTTGTATGACCATATTGAATCCATACTGTAATGAAAAAAAAAAACCAATGTTAAAAATCCTTGGTGAAAGGCGAGTCTTATCTTTCTATAAGCGTAAAGAAAAAATTCTCAAAGATGAATTAAAGAAATATTTTATTTATCTTACCTTGTTATTCATAATGGCGCGCATGCAAAGTATACAAACATGTATGTCGTCCTTTGCTTCTCCCATATTGAGACGAGCTACGTGTCTCGATCGTCGCTTCACACCGGGACTGTCCTTCAGCTCGTGAAGAGGTGGTCGCAGACAACCATTGTTAAGGGGAGAACTGTCGCTAATTCCACCTATAAATCCGACGAAATAATTAGATTTTTTTTCTTCTTTTCTAATTACTGCCGTCATTTCACTGAGACGTATTACTCAAGGACTACTTACTTATTTGTAGCCTCTCATCGGAATCCGTTCTGGATTCCAGGAGACGTTGCTCGTGTCGCATCATAAGTAACCTGAAGCTGAGATAGTCTATCAATGCGTCTAATCCTTGATTCTCCTCGTCCAGGAATTCTCTGACCCATCTGCAAGTAAATTTTTTTTTTTTATTAATTTCAACAACTTGACTGAAACAATTACTTTTTATTATGTACAATTTAAATGCAAAATATTTGTATGACAACTAGATTTTAATGTATATAAATCATGGAACAAACCAAATTTTCACTTGTACGGAGACGCAAGAGAATATTTTATTTCTGGATGACAGTTGAAGAGCAACCGTAGGGGACAATGTACCGGGCAATGTGCAAATTGTTAATTGTTTCACTTAGGGATCATTACCTCAATAACAGTAACTGGGGTACTTGAGTATTTGAATAATCAAATGACAATCGTCACTACCTATAGACGTTATTACACGACAGAAAAGATTCGTCGAATAGAATTTTCTTGAGTATTTGAATAATCAAATGACAATCGTTACTACCTATAGACGTTACTACACGACAGAAAAGATTCGTCGAATAGAATTTTCTTGCCTTCTAAGTAAATTCAAGGATTTTACTTACTCTATGTGATTCGTTCGTAAGGATATCTCCAAATCTCGAAGGACTTGCGTCGACGTGGATTCCCCGACCATTTTCCGTTTCTGGAAGAATGCGAGGAAACGATACGACTGTGTAATGATTAGTATCCGTCTTGAAATATACTTGATGAAAAACATAAAATATATAAAAATTCGTACGGACTATCGTAGCTACATTAAGAATTATTGAATCTCATGTCATTGACAGATTGATGTGGAAATTGAATAAATTTTTAGCAAATGCATACGATAAGTTTTATTAAAATTCAAGTAAAATTTATTTCAACGATATGCAAACTGTATGAGAAACAGTTTCAAGGATTTCCTGCTACTTCACGCCTAACCAGACGTTAAAAACGTAATACGTACTCGATGGCTTCGCGATGCTTTGGGATCCAGGTACGTTCGTAATTTGGTCAAATAGTGAGAAGGTGGATCCTTGGCTTGTACCCTTTCCTGAAAAAAGGTAATAGATAAGATAATCATAATAGCACGAAAAAGAAGTACATACAGAATTCAATAATTTATTTATCATTCAACGCTGGCTTAATAATTAAAATCTTCCACGTGTGCTCTATCTACATAACGTATGAGCTCTTTCATGATCTATATATACATATACACTCCGAGAAACTGTTATCAAATATAACCAAACACAAGTGCGTGCGCCGTGCCCGGTAGCTAATTTCGGTAAAGCCACGCATATGGCGTACAAGTCCCTTTCCAAGATCTGCGTCATACGAACAGTATCGTAATTTCTATATAAATTAATTCTCGGAACGAGGAGCATTTCTAAATCTGTGACTAATTATACGACACGAGAATAGTATCCAAAGATTATATTCCAAGGATACAAATGTTTCCTTTGTATTTGAAGAAACGTATTCGAAAATCGTTACGTTGTATACGGTGTATCGGGAAAGTTCTTTTTTTCAGATTTAAAAATCCCGCGCTTATTTTATATCGTTCAAACTCAAAACAGGATATCCTCGATTCGAAGGAAAGGATCTATCAGATTAAACGTATCATCCGGTACTGCTTTGCGTCTTGCTTGAATCAGCGACACGATGGCGTGAAATGAAAATTTTCGTCAACGCTCAGCCCGGCTGAGCAGAATGGCGGCTTCCGGTTCTTCAAGGACAATAATATACCACAGATCGCTAGATAAACCTCTGGCCGTGTATACTATAATATATGTATAAATTGAGCAAAGGACGAAACCAAACGAATCTCCAGCCCTCCCGAGTGTCGGGCTTACGTCAGTTCGAAGAACCGAGAAGCAGTTATAGACGCGAGGGATGCTGGGTATTTTTTTGCGGCCCGTTGTCTTGTATCGTATAATGGCACGGCTTGCATTACATCCGTCTCGTGTTACCCACATGCTATACAGGGTGGCTCGTATGAAATGGGAGCTCCAATAATTAGAGGAGCGATATGAATTCTATTTTGTATCGTCGCGTTGTCTCGTGACTTGCCGTATCTTTATTTTTCACATTGACAAATACGTCGCGAAGAGACAAAACAGCGAGAACAAAAAATGAATCAAAAGTCAGACATATACTGTGATTATTTGTCGACACCAAAAACGTTCAAAGTGAAAGGAAAATGTGTCGGGATATCAGACTTTGCAACGTCACAATGATAATGGCTGTGACATTAACAACGACTAAATTAACAGACTGCGAAAGGGTTTGAAAACAAGCGTGGCAATGTCTTGTTTTATCGTGATATATGTCGAAGAACAGTCAGACCAGTCACTATTTAATAATCGAGTTCAATCAAATACGAGAAGCACGCAATGAAACGGTATAGACGTATTAGCAGTATACGGTTTCGTTCAGAAAAAGTCAAAACAATGTCCAATATTTTTTATACGTGCTTAATAATAAAAGAGAGAAATGTATTTCTAAGTTGAAGTCTCGGTATTATAATTAATTCAATTTCTGCAGGCGCCAGGAAGAGAGTTGTGCATCGGAAGAGTCGAATGCAGTATGAATACTGAGTCGCGTAGTAGCTAAAGAAAAAATGACTGGACTCGCGGCGCGGCAACTCGAAGGCAGTTAAACCGATAGTAATTCTAGCGTTCAGGAAGATTCAGGCCTCCGAGACTTTGGACTCGTGACTGCCGCGAGTCAGAGAAGGGAGTAAAGTGAAGGGAAAGTGTTGCGTTGTAAAGAGAAGGAAATAAAAGAAAGGAGATGATCATCCCGACCCATTCTGTTCCTCTTGCTATATGCTGTATATAGAGAGGTAGGTGACGCGTGCCTTTTCCTTCGAAATATTCCACTTGGATGCAGACACGTTTCTTTGCCTACGCCTCTCTCGTAACTGGCGTCGTGCATCTTCGATATACGTTACCGAGGAGACGTAGGGAGCTACACCCACGATTCTTACGAGAGTCGTGGGTTTGACTACCTACCTGCATATATGTACCTAGTTGGTGTTAATTTTTTCAATGGAAGCCAAAGAGATGGGAGATTGCATTGTGGAATTGAAAAGGGAATGAATTGCGACAGGAGGAACTACAGTCGGTGGTCTGGTCTGATAGATTTTTTAAAATAAATGAACCGTTATCTTTAATATTTAATTTTGAACTTGACAATGATTCTTATTATTTTTTTTTATTGTACCAAAGTTATGCTTTTTTTTTTCAATTCTAGCATGGGTTATATTAATGTTTAATTTGTATCGCAACATTTTTTTTTTATTACTTCAATTCGTACAACTTGGATATAAAGAAAGTATATGTGTATATAGATATATATATTTACGAGCTTATCACACCGCAACGTCACCGCAATACGTTCCAGTCATCGGATTCGGTTACCAAGAGATTTAGGACGAACTCGTTGACCGTAGTGAGTCAGAAGCTACGTTTCCATTGGCGACAAAAAGCCGCACTCACAAGTGCAACTGTTGAGTAACCATACCATAATCGTTAAAGAGTTCAGTAATAAGAAGTTCAGTCGCCTTACTCAGTATGCACAATTATTAGATTCTACTGTACACGTAGAAAAGTCAATTAAAAATGATAAAGAAAGTCTGTGATCAAAAATTGATATGAATAAATTGTAATTGTAATTAAATATTACTCATATAAAAAAATCATGCGAATACGTATATATTTCAATAATACGACGATTGTTTGTATTTAACGACTATTCGTTAAACCCCGTTCGCATAACTTTTTTTTCTTCTAAAGATCAGAGAAAAAAATTTAAGCAGACATTTCGTTAATATAATTATAATATTTCTTGAAAAACATCAAAAGCACAGAAATTTTACAGCTTCCATTGAAATTCAACGCCTCCCTAACATTTCCACTGCGTTAAATACAAGCTTCGGCCCCTTTAACTCGCAGGCATCAAATACAATTTTACTCCAGTCTAGAACGACCGACAACCCCGCGTGTAATTCCCACTCGAGACAGCCTTTACCATTGCAGCCCGCAGTCTTCGTCATCTCCACTGTGTAAAACCACTCATGCGCAGCCATAACGATTAAGATAGTTTTTCTCTATCAGATAATATTTTCATTAATTTTGAATTTCGCGCGCATTTCAAAGTTCCAAATTAATCGCGGAAAGTAACTGCGCCGTAGTAACTGCATAACGGCATAAGTAACTGCGATGATACTTGGGTGAATTGACGTACGAAAAAAAATAAAGTTAAGTGAAGAAAAAACTGAGAAAAAGGAAAGCAAAAGGAAAGATCATAAAGAAGGGACATCCTATGCATCGGCCTATACGTATTCATAAATCTACCATATTTATATACTGACTCTTGCATATATTTACGCCCTACGCGCGGAATGCCATAAATAGTCTAGATTAATAAAGTTATCAGCACACACTGCTATTGAGTTGTCACACTGCACTACGTAGCATCCCTGTTCTTGCAACGAACTGGTACACGGAACCATAATCATGGGATTACAGAAGAGAGACATGTATATTTTCTTATTACTCTCGGTCAGTTTATTCAATTTGCTCGAGAAGACTTGCTGCGCGTTAAAGGCATATGCTAACGATAATATATTATCTACATTGTATACAGCGACTATACTTACTTGATCGCAAATGATGTCCCATTTTTTCTCATTGTCATACTGCTTCAAGAGCTTTGCCTTGTCCGGCGGCAAATCCATTGAAGCCTGTAAAAAAAAAGAAAAAGACAGTAAATAACAAGACATAATTGATTAGTGACAGAAGACGATGCAAAACAAGACCTGCTGCAACGATTGGGGTCATCAAGATCATTTCTAAACCGAGATTACACGGGTGTCCATTAAATTTTAATCGTTCGTACATAAAGTATGTAAGTATAAGCAACATAAGAAGACACAAAAGGACGTTGTCACTGTTTAAGTTTGACTCGGTCGATGATTTTGTTTTTTTTTCTTTAAAAAAAAATGTAGAAAAGCATCAACAGGATGATTTCATTGTTAGGATTAGTCTCGTGCGTCTCTCGACGATCCCAGTTAAGGAATGAATCATTGTGCATGAATTAACGTATAATCCAAACGACTCCTGACAACGACGAGACAAACTGTATAGCTGAATAAATATTTCCTTCGGTATAGACAAGGTCGGACGTCCCTGAAGTAATTCGATTAATGGACGAGTTTCAAATTTCGCGCCAATTCCCCAATATCGTTCCGTTATAACAGAAGGAACATGAAACTAGACGAGACAGTTCCTGCCTGTTGGAAACCCTATGCGATAAAAAGAATGACAAATTTCTGAGTAACGAACTCGCGACAGATGTCTGGTGCACTTATAATAGCCCAAGGGGATCCAATGTTAATTGTATAATTCGATAGGGTGATATAAATTAGAAAATTATTCTATTACCTCCTTGCTATTCAATCTAACGTATGACGTCACGTCGTATTAAATCGTTCATTGTCAGTACATACAAGGTTGTCGGATCGCCTGCGAGGTATAACTGAATCTGATGTATACCTTGGTAACTGTTATCGTATCATTATAATTTTACGATTTCAATAGCAAGTGATCGTTACATTTATCATTGATCGATTGGCCATCGTTATACGTGCGCGTTATGAAATCTATTATAGAAATCAATTCCAATAAGGGCGAACCGAAAGAGGCGTCGTTAGTCAATATTTTTTTTTCTTCTCCTCTTACGTATTGTCTGCTAACGAGTATGTCGTAACAACAGTGACAATGGCGGCGAGAAAAAAAAATATTGTACAGATCGATATAGATAGAGGACGAAGAATATTTCATTTCGATGACACCGAGCCACTGCAACTGGTAACCAAGTATTGGTATCGATAGCAGTGTGTGTGTGTGTAGGTATCGAGATCATCTCTCTTGCTCTCTTTTATTTTCTTTCGTTCTCTTTTTCCTTGAGATCAGCCGAGAGATCGGAATGTCGCCGGTGAAATGTGCTTGGCGCCGCCCACACCGTTTGTGGCATAAGTCGGCGTCATCGTCATTAATTCTCGTGCGGGCGGAGTAAAAAGTGCAATGACGTTGGCAATGGCTTTGGCGTCTGTAATAGCTGGATTTTGAAAATCGATATACACGGAGATCGACTGGCTCGTGTCGCGGGAAAAATAAATTCAGGAAAACGTAAGTGTATGGTAAATCATTAAATGTCTTCATTCGTTTGCTTATGCATTGTTCGCGATGACCTCGTCATGAATTCATCCGGCTGACGTCATCTTTTGAAAAATGACATGAATGAAGTTCGTTTTATTTTCCCGGAACGATTACTTTTCTACGTTACTAACTTCACGCGTGTTCGAGACGTCACTGATTGAGACACTGATTTTACGTTTAGGAAGTTTATTAGGCAATAGGAATTTTTGAAAAAACTATACGGAGCCATCCGGACCAATGAATAGTTGAATTTCGAAAACCGGTATATAAATAGATTGATAATTATTAATTTTAAAAAAAAATTATTTGATAGAAAATTACGAAATGACTTTCCTACTTCGGTATGCACAGTGTGCAGATAATAATAATAGACTAGCGGATGCGGAAGTCGCGGGCGCGTGACGTCATCCCACAATGGCTAACCTAGATGATTCACTGAAACAGTAAAAGTTTCTGCGCTACCAATAGAGTTGATAAAAAATGACTCCGACCGGTAACGATCTTTAAGTACAAAGTCGGTGAAACTGGCTTTTCATAATGTTTACGATACATTGTCAAATGAAGATACGCATTAACATAGTCGTGTAGAGAAACTGCGGGAATCAAGCGTGGGTAAATCACGTGGAACGAATTGATCTCTATAAGGTATCTTATTAATTATTCTTAATTGACTCGAGAGATATTCAACCCACGCACGTGAGTTTCACGCTATTGAAGATAAAAGAAATTTATGATTAATAAAATTCGTTAAAAGTATAGAAGACTCGAGATTTACGTGCTGGGCAAGTTTAATCGTCTTTCTGGTATGTATATGACGCAACTGCTGATCGATATAAGACTACAAGAATAACAAAAGGGGGTGAAGGGTAAACGAAAGAAAAATATTTGACAGATTTTAGGCCTGTAGTAAAGCTAAGCTTAGGCCATCTATAACTCAACGAAAAGTGTGTCGAGCGTCTGACACTCTATCAGAGTTCCCATGATGCACTTAGCGAGCGAAATAAGAGACTAAGGGAAACGGAGTAGCTGCCAATTGCCTGAATCAATGATAAAGTAAGAATCGATAACACGCTATGACGGCGAAACATAAAAATCATTAAAATATCAACCAAAAAAAACAGTACAATATCCACATAAAAGTTCCTCCAGAGGTACACTGGTTTATGTAGAGTGACGTTGACTGATGTTTTATCTATTGACGATTGACGTTACATAATTACCCTTAAAATGTTCCTGAGGACACAAAAAAAATAGATAACAAAATTAAAATCGTGTTTGATGTCCCCCTACGTGCTTAGATATAACTATGTTTGTGGAAATAAGATAATGAATTTTTGAAATTGTAAATTATCAATTGAAAATCAATAAATTAAATGGTAATTTATCACAGATTAAATGCTCGGCTGCATCAGGTGGAGAATTTCTGACGCAATCTAAGAAATACCTTGACTCGTGTTTGCCCTAGATAACGTCACAGACCGCAACCGTACTCTGATCAAACACCATTGCGATAAGCGTCTTTCTCTTTAAGGCTGGTTCGCAGTACAGCGGTCCGTGAACTACAGGATATATGTATGCGTATACAGTGTATGTGGAGCGATCGAAGAAAGCGCAGCGAACTGGTTAGCTATACTGACGTTGAGAGAAGGAATAAAATTGCACGGCCAATCGTGACGCGCAGGATATCGTATGGACCTTCGGAGTCAAACGTAATCAAAGACTTTCCCTCGGAAACAATAAAAATCGATTGCACCGAGTTTTTCTATACAACATTCGTCATCAATTCTCACTTGTTTTTGTCGTCATTCTCGTGCCGTATCGGACCTTGAAATACAGACTGCAGCAACGACAAAACCTTCGGCGAAAGAAACGTGCCCGTGCATAATGCCGATCCGCCTGTTACTCGTAAAACTCACGTAGTCATTTTTCGATGACTTCCACGAAAGTGACCCTGCCATTTTTTTTTTCAAATTTATGCACCTTACGTTAAGTGAATAACTCAGATTTCTTTAACCGTGAGAAAAGCTCTCGTAGGGTCTTCGCGATAACGCACAAAAGGGCAGCTCGAAGCTGTTATCAGTATATTTGAAGAATCCAATAATTTTTATTGCTATTAATTCGACCTTAAAAATATAATTAGTTATTATATGTTGTATGAATAAAAAAATTATTACATAATCGCCGTAGTGCATTCTGCAGCACGGTGCATCAAATTCTACGACCGTTGCTGCACCCTTACATTTTCTCCTTGGGCCACGTAGCTGACGCAGGCAACAATCGATATCTCGACGGTGGATGATAAGGAAAAGAAAAGAATGATAAGGACACCCATGAACCAAGAAGTCAAAGTTTAAATGCAGTTTGCATTGCGAATGTCAAGATGATGCATCAAAACAAAGTAAAAGATTCAGAAGAAAAAAAACGACCAACTATTGTATAATCACGACAGACGAAACCACGTGACAGACGAGCCAGAACAATGTACTGTAACAATGGCGATTAACTATTCTCAAAATTGACCCCGAGAATCAGCAGCCGCGCCCATGCTGTTTCCTCCTATCTCGAGCTTTGTTTTCAATGCAGCGACAATCGATACGCGTGCACGTATACAACACACCATATAGTAACGACCGTACTATCGCGTACTGCAGAGTTCACCACACCCAGTTTCACGGCCAATTCCGAAACAGCCTCGTAGATGCCCTCAGGATAAAGAAACAGTATTAGTCCCTCCCTGGTACTTAAGATTTGCACTCAAATAATTACATTCGAATGCAGACAACAAATTTCAATCAAAAAAAAAGTTTTACCAAAATTACTAAAAAAAAAAAACCAGTACAGTCCCCTGCCATATGTAACTTCTTCACGCTTAAAAATAATACGTTTTCTAGTGTATAATCATATACGTGTACGATTATACCTTAGAACGTACTATAGAGTAATCAAAATAGCAAAAAAAAGTTATTTCGCAATATAGAATATTGTCATGCGGTATCTTACGGTCTTTGATATATCGATAAATGTAATTTTGAATCACAATGCATTTCGCGCCACTGGCCACTTCCTGTGTCGCCTATTGGAAGGATAGCAGTTACGTTGATTCCCTGCACAAGTGGTCTGCATATAGGTGCAGCTTGGTTTCTATACTAGGTGGAGTGCGTACAATAGCGAATGATGCGAACGTACATACAGATGGTACGAGAAACACTGTAGGTTAGACAGAGAGATAGAGAGAGAGAGAGATAGAGTCGCTCATCATAGCGAACAGCAATTATATACATTGTAGGATTATACCACGAGTGAGAGTGAGATGGATATGGAAAATGTATACTTGTAAATGGTAGATGGGTTGCGCGAAGCTGAATAGAAAGTCAGGAATAAAATATCCGCATTGAAGTAACCCCTATCGCCCGGAGGCAAAGTCTCGAAGGGCAATAAATAATACAGGGAACGTAACTCTTATCGCGTAAAGACCAGCCCTTCTTCATGTGCCAATTAAATTACCTTATCAATTATCCTTGGCGAGCGAGCATTAATTGAAACCTCGTTATACTCAGCAGCTTGTTGAATTCCTAAAGGAAGAGAATGTCGAACCTAAAAATTGTCTCCCTCGTAATCAGAGAGAGAGAGAGAGAGAGAGAGAGAGAGAGAGAGAGAGAGAGAGAGAGAGAGAGAGAGAGAGAAACTTGCTATCAAAGAAACACGTCAATATATTTACAGTCGTATTACAAATTGTTTTAACGAAACGAACTCTCGGCATTTATGCTTGAGCATCGAAGGGTTCTACGCCGTCCCGACGCCGACAAGTGCAAATGAAACGGAGGGTTGCGTTCAGACAGCCCTTGAATCGCTGACGGTATTGATAAATTAGACGGAAACTCCTGTACCGGAAAACGCAGACGGTCGTACAAGATATCTGTTGAAATTATTGAATTTCATGAGAAATAATTTTGAAAATTTACATAAAGAATAATCAAAAATCATCTTACGATAGAAATATTAATATGTAATTTTTGCTACAAAATAATTATATTTTATAGACTTTTTTACTTTGTACTTTTGTATTAGAATCTACACGGAATTTGATACAGGGTCTCTTTTACTGTATGATTTTATAGCTAGGCGAAGAAGGGTTTGCCAACTGAAAGGGCGATCAAGTATAAAACTAAGTATAATTTTCATATCAAGATGGATGATTGGTATATCCCTATAGACGATGAGATATATAGATATATATATATATCCCGATAATCGACGAGAGTCCTCATTATCGGTCGTATCCTCGCTTTATGCTAATACGAAGTTAATTACAAGCTTCTTCTTCTTCGCCGTGGCGAAAAGTGCGTACGACGCGCACGCATCGTTTAATAAGCGACTAGGATGGAATACATTTCCAGGCACGTATCAAGTTACTGGTACGACGGGCGGTATTATACACGTAGAAACGAACGGGGGCAACGCACGACGGAATCGGCATAGCCGTAAACAAACGGTACAGCTTCGACCATGCGCGACGTTCATGAATGCGAGAAATATATGAATTAATATACAAGTCAACAAGTACCAAAATGAGAAGCGCGGGAAATATCATAAATTTGAATTTATGAAAAATTTACGAAAAGAAAATATGAAGAAGGTCCTACTGATGACTTAGAAAAACAAAGGGAATTTTGATAATTCAATTTTATGATAAAATAGACATCTGAGGTAAACGTCGATTCGTACTCCTGATAATCAAAATCTTAAACCTGTAATCTTACTAGGAAAACTCGTTAATATTGCGATATGGTTGAATCAAAGTTTTTTTAAAAGAACAAAAAAAAATTATTAGAAAACACTATACTGTTACATTGATTGGGACTAATTATAGTATTTAGGTGATACGTTGAACTAGCTAATTATTAATTGGTTTTACTATCTCTCACGGATAGTCTCGTTGGACGTTGTTAAACTTTCGTTTTTAATAGCCGCAAGAGAAAGTCTCTATAATAACACAGATTAATCAGAGTGTCCTTAATTATTTAAATTATACGTACAGTCAGTCTAAATATTAAAAAAATATAGATATTATGCTATATACGTATGTCTCAATTTTCAAGTATCTCTCAAGTGCCTTCGTCAGCTGGTCTCAATTCTTTAATTATATTATTATTATTGGACCATTAAGTGACCGTAGTTATCAGGTTAATTGAGGTTAGAAATGAGAACTTTGTCACTTGACGTTCGCAGCTGTATGTCCGTGTGACAAGATTGAATGGAATTTCGAAAAAATAATTGCTAGCAGTCCTTTTGTTAAATATAAAAAAAAAACGTGTATTTATTTTATTATTATAATATAAATAGATATATGTATACAGATACGGATACCACGAAAATATTTAATCCACCATATCGGGAATTCAATGGACGAAGCTAAAATACCATTAATTCTTCACTGTCTGATAAGAATCAGTTTCCGAGGGTATTCTGCGACCTCAGAGAATAAAACTTATTACTCAGCCGAAGGGTGATCATAAATGGTAAGCTGTTTAATGCCGGCCTTGACTCGCAGGATGAAAGCGAACTGCGTATATGGTTGCAGGGTCGAGACCAGCGAGACTTTGGTGGTAAGAGAGGACGATTACGTTGCAGGTTAATTCGCGTGTAACCTGATTGTACCTACGTTAATTTGATTGACGCCCATTGTATTGGAACAGCAAAAAGAAATAACTGTCACGCGTGTATAAGAAGATATAATATTTTTAAAAAAAATCAAGATCCATATTTTTCCAATCCGGTTCATACAAAAATAACCTAACCTGACAGTGAACAGTGAAAAGATGAAAAAAAAATGAGAACCATCAGCGCACGTGATTACGAATGGCGCCTCGTACAGCAAATAACGTATTTTCTTACGAAGACACAAATCGAGAGTTACTCATCGACGAACACGTCGTTCGAGATAGTCTGAGCGTAGCGAGTTCCAAGGATATTGAAGAATTTCATTCTGCAGATTGCAGCCATGCAATTCATAGCGGTAATCAAATGGGTATTAAATGATATTCAAGAAAGTCTAGTAGAAAATTATACAACGGGAAATTGACAGCATACGAAAACACTCGAATAGCATTTGAATGAACGAGCGTCGTCTAAAATTAAGTGACAGCGCCACGTGCACTCGAGTAGCCAACCGGTACTGACGTCATCGGGTAACCTAACCTAAAAAACGTGACGCGCTACAAAATTCGTGTGCATTCACACACACGTAAATTTTCTATCGCAATTCAACGTAGACAATCGAACCGTGCATAGTAACAATTATTATACCTGTATTGCCCCTATGGAGCAAGGCGCCCCCGTTTTATTATACAAATTTGAAATAGGCAGACCGAATTTAATTGTAGTCTAGTATTGATAAAAAATAAAGAAAGATAAAAAAAATGTGTTATCCCCATGCGCAATCTAAACCGGAAATCTATCTATAATAAATAATCTATAACAAATATATCAATGTCTGTATCTAGTCACATCCTATAGTAGTTTCACCCTGAAGAAAGTTCCAAACAATTTCAGAGTTCAAATAAAATTTCAAAGCTTCCACGAGTCACTGATGATAGATGGTTAAAGATTCCAATGAAATTGTTAATTAGTAAAAAAAGATAAGCACAAGCTTATACCAGTGCTTAAATATTTATGGGAAATTACATCGATCGTGCCAGCTTATACTTGTAAGAGAGTTCCCGATGCGGATCGCTGAACCCTGAGTAAGGGTCGGGGTACAGGTTAAGGGAGGTTATGGGCCGAGCATTTTACCATCAGACGGAGCAAGAGGGGCTGCTGGTGCATGCGTGTAAAGACACGCGTGTCCAACACGAACGGACGAGCAGCAGACGAGCAGACGAGGGTGAATCGAGGGTGTTGCGCCCGGTAGACAGACAGGAGCCCGGTTGCTCGACTGGCTCGACTCATTGGTTAGTAGACCCCAGCCAGGCAGGGTCCTCCGAGTCTGGCTGGCCCTGGCATCATGGATTCACTCCAGCCCTCGTCCTCACTGCGGATGAATAAACCGACGAAGCTAATGCTGTCAGGAGTGCCGTTATATGGCTGAGGAGTTAGAAAGAGAGAGAGAGAGAGAGAGAGAGAGAGAGAGAGAGAGAGAGAGAGAGAGAGAGGCAGATAGAGTGGAGTACGATGAAGAGGGAGAGAGGTATGAAGAGAGAGGGAGAGAGAGAGCGAGAGAATAGATGAATAAGAGGGATGAGAGAGAGACGGAGAGGTAGAGCGAGGGAGACGAGGGAAAATCAAAAGAAAGAACACAAAGGGAACTGCAGGGACTTAGAGAAAGACAGATAAAATGGTGGGCTCCCCTATGGCTAGTGTAATGGAAATTTCATGCGGGTTCTGGTTACTCTCTTATACCGACCACTTCGTCTCTACGCGGGTCTTCCTGGATTATTTACTACCGCCAACCCTCGCGACGTCCAACCCCTGCGTCCTGACTCCTCTTCTGATACCACAGACGAGAAAACGAGCTCGTCACGGTGGGTCTTCGTAGAATTTTTAAGCAGTCACGTGATTTCACCAGTCACCCCTTACTGTGGTATTTGAAATACGCTTTTTCTTCTTCTTCTATGATTCAGTTCAATGTGGTTTGGTTACTTCCGGTTTTTAATGGCTGTGTATTATTTTTGCAAGGGCATATGCTCTTGTTCATGTTTCTTTACACTAGTAGTGTTTACGCTTAGAGATTGAGATGATGACGACCGTAAAGCACAGACTCAGCTCCCTGCGGACCGAATGATGTCATTACGTAGAATCGTTTAACCAATCAGTAAGAATCATCATTTTCTGCGAAACCATTGACTACGTCCAAGTATATGCGGACTGTGACGTAATCCGTTGCGATGGTAGAAGTTCTGAAAGAAAATCGTCTTATCACGCCTAGAAGAAGTTAGAATGTAAAAATCTTCGATTTTTATCTACAATTTGGCTAATGACGAAGAAAAATGTTTTCATTATGTAAACAACAGATATGACCGATTAAGTAACAAGCAGCGAAATTACTGTGAATGTCAATGGGAAACATCACAAAATGTCCAAGGTTTCGTTTCAACTAAGAACTTAATAATTTCCTAGAACCGATAATTCAAAATTAACGATCCACGAAACCCTCGCGGATCAGATATTCAATTAGCACGTAATCGCAGTCACGATCAGTTATATATTCTCTGGAGGTTCATAAAAATCCTGGACTATGATTCAATTATCATGCCATTATATAATAAAAAAAATGTATTTCCCAATACCGTAATACTATATAAAAAGTTTGATAAAACTCTCGCACAAATTAAAAGCCTAAGCAATCATTATATTTGCATCTAAACGAAAGTACTAAAAGCTTATATACCTACTATTACTTTGTATACCGTTGCACCCTATTAATAGAGAATACTTATGTTCGCGCCCGATATAGCAACTGCATGTGGTAGCTGCATTTAGCAGAGAGCGTGGACGCCGATAATAGAAATAGGACCTTTTTCTTTTGTATAGTCCCACAAGCCTCGTCCGTATGAGTTTCACTGTTCCTACGTGCCGGTCCTCGTGTTCCACCGTTCCATCACGATACACGCTTTCGTTCCAGTTTCGGTCCGTCCGAGTCCTCTAGTTCACGGCCAAATCTTGGCAACGAATGACACTGTGTACCCGCGGATGAGCGTACGAGGATTTATTTACAGTGCAGAAATAGCGACACGTGTTCGCCACTTGGCCACGGGCCATTTCAGACCCTTCCTGTCGGTTCAGCCCCTTTGTTCGACTCAATGAAAATACCGGGATTCGGTTCTGGTCGATTCTCCACTGATTCGATACCGGCTCCTGTCACTGTCAAATTCATTGACACTATCGCTCCATGAAAATGGCATAAGCCATATGCATCAAAGCAGTTCTCATATGCCTGTTTCAAAATGATGATCGTGCGTTATCTTACGAGGTAAAAGGTATAGCGAAAAATTGTTAAAATACAAAAATTAAAACCAGCCAATATTACGATAGCCTGTAAGACTGGAAGCTTTAACACTTTCTTAATCTAACAATCTATGCTGGGATTTAATTGGTCGGTAGCCACCAGTGGAAACTACCATCGTAATCCACATCCTGTATACATATTTAATTCCCACCGATACATCCTGCAGATAAAGAACACAGTGAGCAATGATGATTAGTCGCTTAGACTATTGGTCGCTGAGGTTGCATCCTCGTTGGTGAACCTGGTCTGCTGAGGATAAGGGTCACGTCAAGGTGGATCGGTATCACCGGATGGCACCGAGTCACGTGAGAACCGCTGTCGAAGACCGTCTAAATATAGAACCGGTAGTTTTATCTTTTCCTGGAGATATTTCAACCAGACTGCCCGGCCAACCGGTCGGCCTACCCGTTTGGTGCATTGTTTAGGAATCGCACTATCGCCGGACTTCGGACCCGAATACACGATTCTTCGTGAAATAGCTCGTTGCACTCTTGATGACTTTACAGAGAACCAGCACCGTTAATTGCTGGCTAAAGTGTTTATTTTTCTGGTTATATCGAACCAGTCGTACGGAGTACGTACAATATTGAATTCGTTTCATGGATATAGAAGGCTGTGGGTTTAAGTTGGAAATGACGTAGGTTAATCAAAATGTGTATCAAGGCTTGAGCCTTGAAATTGACAGAGTCACTTATTAAAACGTGAATTACTTGGATCCGTGGAATTATTTTTATTCGCGAGTAGCAAAGGCCATTTCAATTTTCGCCTACTTTAATGGGTTAAATGAATAAAATTATTATGTAATAATTTGGTATTCAAGGGGACAGTGTTGTTTCATTGGATAGGTATAACAGGATTATAAAATATTTTAGAAAGATTATATAATCTTGGATTTCAGAAAAGTATTGTACTTTCAAAACACGTTTACTGTTATTCAGTGACGTACCTATGCATGCATCAATTTCATGAATCCATTGGCTTTTATGGGATTACGTAAAGTCTTCGTTGGCGACTGTTATTGTCTCTATGGATAGTGCTGCAGTGTTCCTATGAGTGCTATGAATTTCTATGTACGAACTTGTGTAAAATTGTCATGATATCTGTTCATTTTTTAAATTCCATACCAATAATGCCAGAGTGTATTAATTCAAGTTACGCGAATACCAGGATGATTGTGAAAGGCACTTCGCACCGCACTGGAGTTTAATTCGAATCCATGCGAAAGCGACGCTCCCAACGAGGACGGCAGAAGCGTCGAATTTCAAGAAACTTGGCAATTCTCAAGAGCACAGAGTCACAGGAAGACGTCTGGTCTGATAGTTCTCTGGCAAGCACCGCAAATTACATAGACACAAGCCCAGACCAGAACAATACGAAACAGCGCCATCTTTTAGGAATTCAAGTCTGCCAGAGCGTTTCGCGACTGTTCACTGGAGTATTCAATTGAATTGTTACAACCAACAGTCGATTCCCAGTAGAGTATTTTTTTTAACGACATCAGGAAGCACCAAACATTGACAGGGTCCCAAAGATAAATCGATCTCCCATACAGACCCAAAAGCAAACCCCATAGTAATTTCCTATCGAACCAAATGAAAATAAAATGTCAAAAACCTGAACCGTCAGAGTCTAAGTGAACTCAAAGTACAAGAATGAATATTAATTCGTGCGGCAATGCATATAATAAAATTCCTCAGAGTTTCTACCGGTCAAAGAAATTCCTGAGGATTTTGACCCAGGTCAAAGATCTACTTGGTCTTCTCCAAAGGCTCAGCCAAAGCAACGGTCCAATCCTATGTCACAGTTCGGAAAAGCATTTCCACGGACATTGACGAACGACAGAAGCGTCCTGTTTCGAGAAAGTTGTTAATCTCGGGTGCGAGAAAGGTTCGTCCTTGTTGAGCCAGGAGGCGCGTCAGGGCACGTCCCCTTGGCACGTTCGCAAGAGACTGGCGCAGCCCCCCTGCCTTCAGCCGAGCTTCTTTTCTCAGACTGAATGCGCTCGACTCAAGTTATTCCAGTTGGCGTAGGGACACAAGGGGCCACGAGCACAGGACGAGGCATTGTCACGATGCCAAAAGTGCGCCCGATGGCGACGTTTGATTCATTCGTAAGAGTGCTCCTCGTGACCGGGCCGGCAATCGGGTTCCTGCTATCAGCCAGTAGTGCCTATGCTAGCTGACTTGATAGCCAAGCTGAACTGATCGGTTGGGATAGCTGTGGAGTCTCGAATAAACCCCGTCGATGTCCGTGGCCTATCCACGAGCCGACGGCAACGGAATGCCTTATACTGTAGGCTGTTAGCGCGCCGGTCAAAAACTAGTGCTGTCCTCATCTTCTGTGATATCTCCTGTATCGCCTTGGAGTAAGTCAGTGGTTCGCAACCTTTATCGAGTAAATAGTAACTGCCTACTTACGTATCGACCGTCTATGGGAACCTCTGGGATTTATATTTCATCCCAAGAGATTCGTGTCTTGGGATAATTCTGATTGTCACTGATTCACGCACCAGGATAGCCAATTTCCCTTTCACTTTGCTTAATGCCGGCATTGCTACGTTGCCAAATCGTACTGCAGGTAGAACGGAGATATGCATTAGTTTCGTTGAAAAAATTAATTAATACCATTAAATATTTAACTTACCCACTGAGCAAAGATTTACTTTATAAAATGTCCTTAAAAAAATCCTATGCCGATGCATCAGCTTTCCGAGAATGAACGTATATCTAGGATAGGATAAGAAGTTTTAAGTTTGCTCGGCGGATGATAGATCGCTCTGATAAACTCGTTACTTAGAAGCTGACGTTAAACGGAAGCATTACTGATGGTAAAAAGGATCTATTGAGATTTCTCTATAGAAAACGTTCTATTTATAGTATTTCAGTACTACATGTACTAGGTAAACCGTACGATTACTTTCAAGCTGTACTAGTACGTTGGCAATTGTTCTGATCATCGGTTAACGTTACGACCGACCTTTTAACACGGCAAACGCATTAAGTTGTTAATACCTATTATCCAAATATACAGCAGCAGCCTATTGCTATTAGTACACACGGGGTATATATAAATCATAAATAGTATTTCAAGTAACTCCTTGATTAACTGCCTCAAAATCTGCATTCTGTTAAGAAATCAAATTAACATACATAGCGTATATTAACAAAGTGTCATACATAAAAATTAATATTCCCCACTAGATTGCTCCAATTCCTAAGAAAACATATGTGTGACTATCGTATCAAGTATAAAAAGGTAAAATATTTATGTTCCCACGATCATAATAAATTTCGAGCATCCCATAAATTGCGCCACGATTACACACTGTCAATATTAGATCGTAAAGACATTATATCTGTAACACAGCTGAAGTACCAAAAGAGTCAAGGACCTCGTAACACGTCCACGTGTTAAAAATAGATCAAATGACACGTGAACGATGATAATAATTTTTTCATTCATACTCACAACCATACAGGTAACGTCGATGTCAAAATTTTTGTCTTAAAAAAAGATATCAGCCTCGAGTTCCAATTTTCGTATAACGTCGTCAATGGAATCGAAGGGGAGGTCTAATCTCTCAGGACTCATGACTAAAATGACTGTTCCTATGTACGACGAAACACAAGGATGATTCATAGAAGGCAGTAAATCGAAGAACCACGTCGAGTTTCAGGAGTCTGGATTGCCTCTGCTAAGATTACCGACGATGGATACCCGGCATAAGAATTACTTTGGTCGTTAACTTAACACTTTTTCACTGAGCCATAATAGGAATACACATATTATTGATGGTCACGACTCTACTGATAAATGATGCCTGAATGCGCCTCATTATATTCCTGAAGTACCAACCAGGCATTACTACCAAAACAACTGGAGCAAAATCCGAGGCATTTTGTCCTGACAAGCATAAAGGCCTAATTACAGTGACCGTAGGGTCTTCCTCGCTTTGGCGGGAAAAACAATAAATTTCAAATAACCTCACAAGCCTATCGGTAGTCTTAAACGTCAATGACTCGAGTAACATGACAAGTGTTGTGACTCCTTGAACTTCGAGCTTCCTCCTCTCGTCCGAGTATCGACGCATCCGTTGCGTTAAAAATAGCATTCGATTCCACTAGACCCGGTGGGCAACTGCTTTTTAACGAGCCTCCCCGAACAATGCGTACTTATCATAATTTAACATTCTTACGAGCGTCGACAGCGGCACGTTCCAGAAACCGGTCAGACATTTTCAACTGGGCACGAGTTTTGTGTCTAGTTGAAATTATCGAATGAAACTAGGGAAAATGTTTTACAAATATATATATATATATATATATATATATATACATTGCTTTAAGGGGACAACGTATCGGCGCGTTAGAAAGCAACGTTGCCACAGGGTGTATTATCGTACGGTTATCTTGGTCTTGACCCGACTAAAATTACCATGATGCTTCCCTTTTATTGGGTTCACATTTCAAAGTGCACGCGTGCATATACGCATGTAGTACCTAACTACTTTACTCGCACGACCCTTGACTCTGTCTTTTTTAACGAGCACAATGAGCTCAGGATAGCAACGACAGACGAAAACAGAGACTACATTCATGGGTATTGAGTTCATTGAGTTATTACTCGTTATTGATGCTGGAAGGAGGCTGCGCGTGTGTACAGTGATATGCCCGTGTTAAATACGCTCTTGAATATCTCTGCGTGAGACAGAGGCTAGTCGAAAGAGAGAGAGAGAGAGAGAGAGAGAAGGAGAGATCGTGTAAGATGAGGGAACCGTGCGAGAAGCTGACGAATGAAGAGGAGTCATGGAACGGCAGAAGCAGATCTTGGACGAAGCTGATGGGTTCAGCGCAGCTGATGGTGCAGGGTGTAATGTAGAGCAGGGCAGGACAGAATGATGTACAGATGAGGCTGCTAACTGAAGGAGTCCATTGTTTTCATCGAATCCCTGTCTACCACGTCTCTGAGTCGTGTTAAATAAAGTATTGGTAGCAAACTTTTTCACTGTCTTGGATGTGCATGAATATTATTAATATCCTACGTCTCTAGAGAGTCCGATCGATCAGGTGTTGTAGGTAGGTATTCTTGACCTGTCCAGGGCTTATCCGAGACGTTGTGTTAATTCACCAGGGACAGTCGAAGAATCATTAATGATTAACGATTGAGGATCGATAAGTTGCTTGTTTATTTATTTGAGCCGGTATGTGTACCTGGAACCTGATGGTCAACTGTCATAGGAGTTATTGTAATTGTGAGCCTGCCAACGAAACTATTCAAGTATAGGTATTTGTTGTGCTATTGTTTTCCAACGTCATTACTTTGTTTAGATCAAATTTTAATATCCGTTTATCAAAAGAGTGGTGGATTTGGAAATTAGTGAAAGTTCCCCGCGCACTGTCAATCGATTCATAGAATAAGGAACGTGTGTTCCAAGCGAGTAAAGCTAAAAGGAAGAGCAAAAAACCAGGACTGATTGCCCACGCTCTCAATCACAAAGGAGTAACTCTTTGCAATTGTAATAAAGCTTCTGGCGCTGATTGTTCTTTCATTCCTACTGTATCTTTTGTATTGTTGCAGTACGTACCGCGTGAAAATGACGGTAACGAAGTAAATTAGAGTTTTAATTGAAGGCATTAGAAGCCTACATGGATTGCTGTTCTAAGCCGGCAAGGAAAGGTCACGAGAGTTCATCTGCAGCTTGTCGCAAGCATCGGAGCACACGTGTTGACACAGATCAACCTGCGACTAGTGTTCCCGTTAAGATAAACAGGACAGCCTCCTTGGGAAGGCATCCCACGAGCTGTTTCTCTGCTCCGTTCAATACGTCGTATATAATATTACAAGGGGCGTAACGACCATCCGCAGAACGGCGATGCGGGCTTTCGAAATTTCTCTCGCCATAACCACTATATAACAATGTCATTATCTTCAATTGTATCAGAACCTAAAAATAGTACATGGCATCAACAATACAAGTACCCATGATCTTGGACATTTGAAATCGCTCGACTAATGAGATTCGTTCCTTTTTTTTTTAAGCTTTCCGTGTCAAGCAGGAATCTCATAAAGTCCACGCCCTTACGTGCTTTTATTCCATATCCCATACAAAAGTACATGACACTCCGTAAAAGCTCCTCCGGCCAGGAACGTCAGGATACCTTGGAGAAATCTAATGTCACCTAAAGATGACATGCTAAATAGTATTTCCAAAACAGTAGAGTTCCAAGTATCTTGAGAAACTGTGACTTGATATATTCAAAGACTCACCAAGACTTTGGTGAATCGTCTTTCCAGCTCTGTAGCGTCCGGCATCGGTTGCCGGGGTGCGCCACGGACGCTACCGCTTCGTGCATGCGGCCCGGTTAAACTGCCCATACCCAGGCTAGGTTGACAATACTGATGGCAATGGCCACCTTTGATGCCGGTAGCAACCCCTTCGCGAACTCCTGTGCCACTATCATTCTCACTATTACCACGGCTTTGCACGATTCCCATTGTTTTCTGGTAAAGGGCTTTTGTTAACCACTGTCTTGATAATCCTCTACGATCACTGTCACACACTGGAAAATGTCAACGTCCCGTCATCGTCTACGAGGTTGTTGGCCGGTGCCTCGTCAACACGTGATTTTGGCATGCACGGTTATTATGTCAGTGGGAACGTGAGCGCGCCGGGCTGTGCAACAGGTATCAAGCCTTCCATTGCGAAACTGACTCGCGAACTCACGAACGTGCGCGCACCGATCACGAAGCACGCGAACTCCACTCCGAGCGTTCGTAGCAGCATCTGCCGTGTTGCTCTGGGCTTTCGACGTTCGTAGTTGAGTTTGCGCATGCGTCAACGATCTTTGCGACATCTCGTGAGCATTACTGTGAACTAGATTTAACGCGAGTTTTTTTAAATATGTACTCTTTGTGGATACTGACCATCAGCAAAGATACAGTTAGCAGTTATAACAACAATGTTAAGGTCTGTAAACATGAATCGTGTGCAATGATTGAAGATATTTCTAGCCATTTAAATGAACCGAATTATTATGAGAATTACGGGGAGCGATGCATCGAAAAATCTGTAGTTCAACTTACAGAGACTAGCTGGCGCGTATGCTGATTCTTATTTTTTTTTTCTTATATCAACAGATGAACTAGAGATGCGTAGGGAGATTGTCAGTGGTCCGATTTTCTTGAAACCAATTTTATTTGAGCGTCGATGCGCCACCTCGGCGGAGGAACGTCGAACCATATCCAAGCTTTTGATTGGTCGAGTATATATAGATATACAACGCGTGATATTCGTAAGCTACGTGTGACGTATGGATTTATACCGGGTGACACCCTAAAGAGTGTATATTCTGGTATCGACGCGCCACCTGGACGGAGAAGCCTCGAACTAGTTCCACGTTTGTGATTCGTCGAACGTGAATGGAAGCAGGAAGGGGAGCTCACGGATATCAGGCATAGTATATCTATATCTACTCGACCAATCAAAAACTCGGTATGACTCGACGGCTCCTTCGCTCAGCGCGTGCATCGACGCCCAAATAAAATTTGTTTCAAGAAAATCAATTCACTGGCAATCTCCCTACTTATCTCTGGATGAACCTTTTACTCTTTATTATAAGAAACTTCGTATCTTACTGTAGGGCTGGTTGTTATCTTTCTTATTCATTGTTATACAGTTGTTCCTGTTAGATTATATTGTTTCGTTGTACTTAGATGACATTGAAAATGTTTCGCCTTATAGATTTCAGAAGGAATTATATTATTTAATAATAAAGGTTTATAAGTATATGTATACAGAAGTTTTATGGAGATCCATGTTTGCCACATTCTTTTATAGTTACTGTCTCATTTCCTATCGACGATTTTTATTATTGAATCGAATATCTGATATTAACTGTTACCGGAGTTCAAGTTTATTCAGCACCGATAAACGTGTACAAATTATACCATTAGGTTGCAATTTATGATTAATTTATTGTATTCGTGTGAAGGGTAATTATTAAGAATACTCCACGGTCTTCTGTAATACCTTTCTTACCTGGGTAACCCGGTTTTCTAAAACCGTTAGCAGATGCCTCTATAATGTTGCTTAGTACTGTTTAATATTCTTCTTACAGTGAACGTGGAAGGATGTGCTAGAAGTCTGTGATATTCTATCAATCATTTATTTCTTACGCTTATTCGTAATTTTATTTATAATAAGTCGAGTTGTGCAAGCTTGCTGAGGATTTAAAATGCCGAAGTGGAATCTGGAACATAGTTCTCGATGGATCGAAACTGAATCGATTAATAGAGGTAAGGACGCATATGAATTCGAGATACAGAAGCGACGCCATTGACTAAAGATAAATAATATGGCAGCGTTCTGAAGCGTTGTTATTGACAGAGTTAAAGTTGTTTGACCTTTTAATTCGATTTTAGGGTATTATCCGAGAAGAGTACAGATAGAAATGAAGAAATCACCTTTGAGTGCTCCAAGTGGTAGTGGGAGACGGGAAGGTTTCGGTTGGAATTCTCGTGAATCTTGCAACAGAACAGGTTATGGCCGTGTTAAAAATGACAATTACCAGTGCTTCATGCCAAGCCAAAATCAAAGCCCACATCAGAAAGGTAGTGATGATTTTATTCCTCTGGGATTTAGCAGTCCAGTATGTTCTCAGCAAAGACGCAGTAATGATTGGTACGGCTCTGGCGGTGATCGTAATCATCGAAACTCTGGAGGCTATAACCGTTATAAAAACAATTTTCACGGGAGTCCCAAATCAAATCTAAGCTGTTCTCCCTCTCCGTACAAGAATCAGTCTACGCAACGACATAACAAGGTTTGTTTGCTAATGCTTCTGCTAATGTTTCTCTAATATTCAGTTCGTCTGGCAATAAGGTACGCTTATTTGTCATTTGTAGTTATGAAAAGGTTGCATACTGTGTGCGAAGACATTAAGAATAAATATGCTTGTTTTTAGAATTTTCAGAAGGGTATTCATAGACAGATAAATATATCTACCTATGTCAATTTGGAATCTTTCCTTGAGGATCCGTGGGCAGATTTAACAAAAAACTTGCAAAGTTTGGAGTCATATAACCAGTTGTCGGAGAAATGTTCAGCAAATGTGGGTAATTGTAGTGATGTTGTAAGAACTGATGCTTCTTATATACCGTTAAACCTTCCTGAAGCAGAATTGAATCCGGATATGTCAACAGTAACAGAAGAAAAAGATCAAAGTTGTACAAAATTGAATTCCAAAAGTATATAGCAGAAGGAGTTGATTGGTTTATAGTTTAACATTGATTTTCATTATGTATTGTACATAATACTCATTTCTACATAGGTATTGCAAAGATCATACATTTTTATAAGAATTCAGAGTATCGGAGTTGTGTACCATCATGGTCTTTAGGTACGAAAGAAAAGTTTTATATATAAATTGTTTCTGTATGGAAACTAGTGTCTCCCAGAATCATATCTGATAAACATATAAGGCATGCAACAGAAAAAATTATTTATCAGAATATATTTTCACATCAAGGCTGTGAAAAAAAATGTTTGATTTGTATTTCTAACATGACCGTGCAATTTCTCTAATAATATACATAAATGTAATATGTAAGTATTACATGTGTATAAATATATATATATATATATATATATTATAGTATATGTAATATAGAAGTTAACTGTAGTATCTATGATACGAGTAACATAAAATTTGTATGTACTGGGTTCAATGAGGAATCTTATCTAGGCAAAGACTAGATTAATTTGCTTGTAACATTTGAATCACAGAGTACCTACTTACTAAAGTACCACTTCGCATCTGATTATTATAACATGAGCAATACCTATCTGTCATTTAATTTTCAATAATTCGGCAAAGCAATTATAGCATAATCAATTTTAGTTTATGTAATTTCTTAATTTTGTAAAGAAAATTAACACGAAATATAGTCTTAGCAGTGCACATAATAAAATTATTGATATAAAGAAACAGTAATCGTACTTATTGTTCGTCAGATTGGTTATTTGAATACTTGAGCCATTACTTCCCCACTTATATTTTGCACACACACATTTTAAATTATTAAACAATAAATGTAGTTGAACAAATGTTTAGTTACTTTAAACAAATACAACGAAATCTTTCACGTTAATACATCTAAAAAAGGAATACAGGGAAATCTGAAATGTAATAAAATGTTACTTAAACGCCATAATATTTTAATAAATTCATTGGTACATTAAAGCAATCTAATAAAGGGCGTTACTTAAATATCCATCTGAACTCTTAAAAATAGTTTCAGTCTGCGGCGTAAGCTTTGTATGAAAAATGTTATTAGAGAAAATTAACCATTTCGATAGTAATAAAGTGTAAACATACGATCGTTTACATCTGTTAATTATTTAATATCTAATCAATGAATGGCCTTCATTTTAATTATGATGTGTCATGATTTATAATCTTGGAACAAGAAGCGTCCTTAAATATTACTAAACCGGAAGGAATCATGCAAATTTCTCTAAATATAATGTACAAAAGGAATGTCTTTCGACTATACAGTTTTTTATATTTTTAATTGTATAATGAGCTTATAGTAATTCTCACATTGACAATTAGACAGTAACGTCATTACTCAAATGCTGTAAAAAAGAGATCAGCATTGATCCTTACAATTGTATTGACATAGTCCTAACTTTATTTTTGAAAATGGGAATATCACAATGTGGAGTCCCATGTCTTATTCAGTATAATATTTTTCACTGTGAATCGAGTGAATCGATACAATCAATATCTTACAAAAAATTTTGAAAAATATAGGATAAACAAAAAGGGAGAATAAAAAAAGTTATCATGCCGTTCTCAGTATAGTCTGCATATTAATATTTAAATTTTAACCATCAAAATCATATTGCACTCTTCGACCTTAGAAAAATTTAGTAGACACAAGTCGTAACGCGGCTTCGGAATACGATAGAGTTTCGTCGAGTGGCTACTTGAATAATTGATTATCGGTTTCTCGAACCAATCAATACAATGCCTACACCACGCGCAAATGAAGGTATTGCACTAGTTTGTACTCGTATTGATAGTAATCAAAGTTAAGAGAATGTGCGAGAACTTTTTTTTTTTTCCTAATTTCGTGAATCATCCTTACCTGATTCTTCTATCAATTCAATCAGTTTTCCGCACGTGTTCCTCAATTATTTAAGAGTTTCGTTACCTGTTATCCTTTGTGTCTTTATTACAACGTCAGAGCTACATACTTTATGCCCCTCTGTTTATTAAGATGGATTCGAGGAGAGAAGAAATTCTCATACACATATACAAATATGCATATATCCTCACACATATAATATATGTATATTTAAGAGAATATATATATTATATGCTGAATTCTATTGACATACATATCACATAAAAAAATAATACAATCAATAGTCCAACATTATTTCTCAAATACAATCTATTGTGAAATACTGTGACGTCGTGTATTTATAACAAAATGAAATATGACGGAATTTTGAAAATTTTCTTTCAATTCTATTCCACTTTGGTAATGCGATGCAATCGGAATAAATTGAAAACATTGTTATTTAATTTTTTCTAGCATGAAAATACTTTGTACCTGTATTGCTGCTGTGATTGTTTGTGCTGCCTTGTTTTGTGCACGGTGTCGGCTTCGTGTACGATTGCAGTGAAATACTTCATTATTATATTTATGATATCACTGGTTCCACTTTGGCAAATGCTGATATCGCATAGAAATAATACAAATATTTTCGTGTTGCTTTCTGTTTTCGACAATATTGTGCTTTATGTTTTGGTCCCACATATTCTAGGTCACAGCCATTAAGGGTCGATCAATATAGTACATTAAGTTATAATATTAATCTACCCCTTAATGCTGTTGTACTATTTTGGCGTCACTTTCTGCGAATATGTCAAATTCCATTGCAAAATGATTATTAACGTTGATTCAGACAAATGTGCTGTTCGGTACATAGTTCTAGTAAAATTGAAGAAAATAATTGAATGAATTTCTCTTGAGCATAATTCTAAACTCAGTTTGGTGTCTGCGATGAGACTTTAAAAAATTTTGTATGTGACTAAACTGTGATGATAGATTTAACAGTTATATATAAATGTAAAAAGTTACAAACAACAGTTAACTAACTGAATCGAATTTTATTAAATAAGAAATTGCAACAGTTTTTACTATACTTTAGTAATAAGAATTGCTAAAGCGTAACAATTAATGACAAAAGAATTTTATCCACTGCGATACAATGAATTACCAGAAATGAAATTAACTTCTGAGCAAAAGAAAATGAAAGCTTAATGAGTGACTTATAGTAATCAATATAAGAAGAAGCATGAAAAATTATTATAATCATTACACAACAGTATACAGGTCAGTATGTAAAGAGAAGGACATTAGGATATTTAAATAATCAGATTCGTTGTTATTTATTTGTCAAAGGAAAGCAAAACTGAAAATTATTTCACCAAAACGGTGACAAATAACCGATAGATAAATAACATGTACGATGACAATCATTAAACAGTTCAGTTACCTCGAATGCCTTATTCCACGCATGTAAAAGCATGTCGATATGTCTTCTTGTTCTTATTGGAATCATACAATGAAAATACACGTAACATAGTAATCATTCTCTTGTTTCCATCGTCCATCCACAAAAGTTGATTGTTTCCACAACAACCTCATATCGTGATATCCCCATTGACAACACTGATCCTGATTTAAATCACTAAACATTAGTCGAATTTTTTAATGAGAGATGACGTTTCTTTTTTTGTTAAAAAATACGTTCGCATCATTAAGACTCGGTACGTGATTTAATAATAATAACAATTTTAATAATCGACCAAACATTGACTCGACATACTTTAATTAGTCATGCCTTAATTCTAGGCACATACGTATAAATAATGCGTACGGATACGCTAGATTAGCATGCACGTCCGGTTAATGAACAGGAAATATCGGTAAAACTTTCCTTATCAAGTTATCAGTATACCGCGTACCAGACTTCTCGTACTTCCTTATTAAAATCCGTACGCACGTACGGAAAGACAGAATGACAAATTACAATCAGATTAACTTTACCCCGCCTGACGTTTAGTTCTTCTCATTTATAAGTTCAAACTTTTTATTTCTGACACGATACCCAATCTTATTTTTTCACCTTTGGTCAACTTTAGTCTTTTCTAGTGACACCTGCTACCGGTTAGTTCTTTATATTTAATTATACGTATATCCGATATATTATATACAATTAGGTAAAGAACGCAATTTAGAAATAGGATTAGATGCGCGACGACGTACTATGATCAATAAGTTCTTATCTGATTACACTGTAGGATCGCTTCCTTCGGGAATAAGAGTTTCGTATATATAATAGGGATATACATAGATATATGTATATACTGGTAATATTGTAGTTACCTTGGTCTCATTGTTTAAAGCTATAATTTCAAAGTTGACAGGCAATCAAGTTGTTGTTCGAAATGGAGCTCGTGTTGTTTAGTTTTGCGGATCGGACTTTGTACTTCCCCCTTTGCATTTGCCTTATCAGCACTTTGATTATGTTGACTTAGTCCTTTGCTTATGGAAATCGTTTACAGTTTTTGTAATAATGTTTTGAGAAAAAATTTTTTAAGCAAAAATGATTCTTCCTTACCGATGCACAGGTACTTATTTTTTTATATTAAATTTAATCCACTTGATACCCGCTATTAATATTACATTGATGTAAGTCATTAGTGTCTGTTTTCAGTACTTTTATCATTACGTTGTATAACCTTGTAATTTAAAAAAAATACCTGTGTAACAAAATCTTATGCCTTTGTCACCCTTATCGATACAATAAATCTATGTGTCCAAGGTCCATAATAAAACAACATTAATGACATTATATCCAACAGGACTTCCTAATGAATTGGAAATGCCAATAGAAATTTCCTACAGTCCTCACAAGCCTCTCTCACGCCCACCTTTATCACTGATAAATTATTAATTATCAGAAATTCGAATGGCGACCTAAAGTAAACTTGGTTGTACTAGGATCTAATCACAAGGTCACCAAACGGCTGACCTTGTTTCAAACGCTAATACCAACCATGAAATCAGGTACCGACCAACCAGCGAGTTGATCGTTTGATTTACTTAAAGTTTGACTTTAAACAATGCAAAAAAAATATGGATAATTTAATTAAGAGCTTTGACAAAGAACGAGCATACAAACAGATTTCCTGTGAATGTTCCGGAGGTCCAGTGTCGTGTCCTAGTGCACTGCCCATCCGAATGTCCTTTGGCTACGGTTCTCCGCCTTGACGGATCAGCTGAACCAGTTCCGGCCAGGACTCCCAATTTATTAATCGATGATTTCGATCCGATACGTCCGATTCGTTCTGTTACGTTTTCAACCCTTTCCTCTCTGTATCGCGCACTAATTGCCTGACGTTTACTCCAACCTTCTCTACCTCAACCTAGCAGCCTGAACGGTCGTGCATTTCCGTATCCGTTCGCTTCCGTTCGTGCATCAAGTGGCGTTTGCTGATTTTACGCGACCCCAAAAATCGACAGGAGCCGTCAAGTTATCATCTTTTCTGATAGGTTCCGTCAGAGCTGTCCTTTTGGTAGAGTTAGGCCTATTCCACCCCAACTCCCAGTTCATACCGGCACGTCAGTTCCCGGTGAAAAACGGAATTAGCTGTCACCCGTCTGGCTTGCGGATGCACGAGCGAAGGGTGGACGGCCGAGGGTAACGTAGGTTTGGTTCTCGGATTTTTCGTTATCAGTGTCGAGTTAAGAAAATACGTTACAAATCATAGCACATGTATACAAAGATCAATGAACTTCGACACGAGCTCCAAGTCGAAGAATTGTTTCGAAATAGTCACAATAGTTTTCTAATAGGTTCGCGAACGTACGTAGTAAAATACACGTGTGCGAAGTATATAAATCTACATATGGTATACGAATATATGTATACATTGTATATATATATTTATATACACTCTTTTAATAACCGATATAACGGTAGCCGCTCTTAGTATAATAATTTTTAATTATCATGAGTTTTCTGTCTTACCTTACCTAGCCAAAATACCGTGACGTTATTTTTTTTTCTCTTTTATTCGACCGTCCATCCCAATTATGGGTAAATACAAAGTGAAAAAAAAAGCCCAGGAACGAAAATGAATATTTACAAAAGGGCGGCGATGCGACAATGACTTCTTTTTGTCCCAGTCTTCGTGGGCCACCATGACGGATCAATGAGGCGCGTAAGAGAATATACATATGAAGGTTGCAACAGTAAGGTTATGTTATCGATTTGCTTTTATACTTTGCCGTTTCTGTAACGGCACATTATCTACTGTACGTACGCGGTACATCCGTGTATGTATACATGACATAATCCGATTATATACGTTTATACAATGTCCCTTTATGCATGAATATTGATATACATAACTAGAGTTGTTCTGGAACTCATTTGCCGAATGATTACGATAAGAAAGAGACACAAGTAATTTGGATAGGAATATTCCTCATTGTCATTTTGGCGCGCTTTTATAAATATACTTAATTTCTCAAATATTTCCATTGCTACTTCCTGTGTTTAATACGTAGATAGTTCGTGTCTCCTTGAAACGTCTCTGTTTTTTTTTCTCCCAACTCAAAGGTTATGTAAGGAAATTTTTTGTTCGTTTAACAAGAAAAATTGATAATGCGACATTATTTTGCGTTTTAACGAATCGTCCTTTGAAGTTCCGAAATAAAAATAACTGACGCCAAATCGCTTAACCCGATGAAAAATTGTTCGAGCACAAAAGCGGCAAGAAGCACGTAAATGAATTCAACTTGTAAACTTCCAATACTCAGTAATATCGATCTTGCCATTCGTAAGGTAGAAAAAAAAATGCCAGTTCCTTCAAGTGGATGTACAACGAAGAAGAGACGCTCGACGGAGACACCCTTATTGTTAGACATTCTTCACGACGGATATGTTTCTTTGTTCCCACAAGCTTTATTGTCTTCACGCGCGGTATTGATGAAGACGCGAATAACGTAATTCGACTGTTCCCACTGTGCCATAGAGATTTCGTTGAATTTATGTAAATTTGTATCACCCAACCGTTAACATCGTTGTACGTTGAAATTATATTGTTTCTAGAGTTGAAGCTGGGCTGACGATAAGGGGAGCCGTTATCGTATTAAAAATCGTATTAAATATCGACTAAAATTTCGAAAAAAATTCGTCTCAAACACGTCGATCCACGTGATTAAACTGACACACAGTCATACGAGGAGTTCCTTGAGGACATCCTCGCCAAGCAAGTTCTACAAATAATCATCAACTCGTTCGATCTCATCAGGTGGACTAGGTTCGGAGATGCTGAGTATCGGCAGACCAAAGTGTTGCGCGTCGTTACTGGAGTCCTTTGTGCATCTGGCGTAGTCGCAGCTCTTCGAGTGATAATCAGTATCGAGCCGATGACGTTGATGATGATGAGCGTGATAACGAGAGAGTCGGGGGCAGTCCGGGTCGCATGATTTCCGGCAGGACCTGGAAGATATCGGTATCATTAGGAGATCGGGTTATCGGATTACCTATTGAATTAGAATTTATCTATATAGGTATAGACTCGAAACAATTGGAATCAGCTGTATGACGCAACTTATGTATAACTATGTATAACTTTAAGATCTGGAGGAAGTTTATAATACATTGCGCCAAGGGTTTTGGGTTGTCTGATATATTTTACAGTGTTACATGTACAAACTGTGTTGGTCGTTATATTCCCATTAGAATATTTATTTTCGCCATTAGAGAACGATAATCTTGAATGCATTTGGCACCTGCCCAGTTTTCTATGCAAATTTTCAGCTTGTGCTGCAGTTCTTGTAGAATATGTACAGACTGATATCTGATATATAATATACCTGTATAAAATATGCATTTGGAGTAAGCACGTAATTTGCATCGAGGAGGAATATTATTCTGGTTAAAAAAAATTTTATAGCTCAAAATTTAGAATAAAGAGTAACTGGTGCTTCTGGAATATTCATTAAAAATTGAAAGATATAATAATATTTTTTTTTTTTGAAAATATTCTTTCGATTCAATGAATCTTATGGAAAAGTATTTGTGCAATTTTTATCAAATGGTCGATCGAAATTTTACTAATTCGACAGCTAAATGGCTTTATGTTTGTATTGTTTTACAAAATGGCGAACTATCTATAATAGTTATAATAGTGGGGGGGCTCTGCTTGGTTTACCTTTCGTCCACCGAAGCAGGTTGATGCACCGGACAACGAACGTATTCGTGATTTCCGCCGACTCGCCATCCCCCGAGGCGACGCGCAACTGAAGACGTGGACGTCCCGACGCCGTCCCTGAAACGAAAGTCGATTTATCTGACAACACCCGTGGTATCTTCTATTGGAGTCGACTGAAACGGTCTGCTCGTGTAGATACATACATACATATGCACAGATCGAGGAACGTGTAAAATGAAAATTCAAAAATTGTAACGCATCATTTTTTCTACGAGAAATGAAAAGAATAATTTTCAATAAAACATTTTTTTTGGGTATTCAACACAAGAGGATAACAGTATGGAGTAATAATCGTTAAAAAAAAAATTAGGATATTTTAATACAACTAACTTTATGTGCTTCCAGGCATAATTAACTGTAAGCTATATTATCGAAATTTCATTTTCTGAGTAAACATACGTTGGGACTGGGGCGATTTATGCAAACGATACAAAAGTATTGGTGTGTAAAGATTTTTTGTTAAAACGAAATTCATGTTGGTGTATTAAAGATGTATATGTGTAAACGATGAATTTGCATATAGGGAAATTAAGTACTTTTTGAATATTTACATACGTTCAGCTATGTGCCTGAAGTAATAATCAACCTGAAGTAACAGGGTTGAATCTCCAAAGAATTTTGATTATATGTAATATCGGTCATTAAATCCTTTTTTTTCTGTACTTATGATCGATTCGATAAGGTTAATTAAGATTTTGAACTCGATTGAAACTCGTTAATGGATTCTCGATGTAATTTGACTTCTGGAGGTTGACCGGTCGCCGGTATAAAAGTTAGAAACTTCCAGCTATTCCCGTGCGGAACGTACCTAGAGGACGGCTGCTGTTGATTAGAGGATTCGAGAAGCGAAGTTTCTGGATTATCCTTAGGGCCGCTTTCAAGACTGGCTTGTCGCCTAGATTCAATATTTTCAATCCTATCTCTCTGATCCTGACAAGTCTTGAGGAAAGTCTCCCTGTCGTGTTCGACTCCTTCGTCCCGTGAATTTCTATGTCGATCCTGGTGACGATTCGAGGAAGCCAGAGGCAAATTGTCTGCACTGCGAACCTTGCGGCAAAGTCGCGAAGTGGATCCGTGCCGTCTCAAAAATTCCTTAAAAATTAAAAAAATATTTTATTATATATTTTACAAATCCGTTTCAGATTCAACGTTCAAATATTGACACACGAAAGTACCATGTCTTAAGATCGATTTCGTCAAAGCGCATAATCAATACGAAGTACCAGCTTATGGAATATTTTCAATAAAAAAAAAAAATTCTAATCTTTGAAATTCCAAGGGAATTGTAAAAACAAATTTACGCTACTCTATTTTTTCTGTACTTTAGGGCTCCGTGTGCCACTATCGATCGCTATGTTTTGTTTCTTATTTCCTTGAACTTTGACATTCGCGGCACTTCTTTCGTGCCGCATTACTAATTTAAATAATCGCAGACCCGACGTTAAATTCGTCGCCGTTGCCGAATTCGTGTAATATAAAAAATGAATTTGAAATTGAAATTAATTGAATTGCTTTAACACGATATAACGTGCATAAATATGCATTTGCATATTACATAGATAGAAAGTAGTGATAAGCTGGTACAAATTTTGACAGATTTATGAACACAATTAAATAACCAACCTTTCCTTACAACTTCATTAATTTACCTGTGAAAGGAAACCTGCGACATCAATGGCACTATTGACACGTGGTCTGTTGGGTCTATGCCAACTTATTCCTCCACCGCTGTCCAAAGAATCCACATGATGATTCGACCAGTGCAGATGCTGAAAAATTCGCATTTATTCACCTACATAAAAAATATGCTTGTGCAAATATGCGTGTAAGATTCGAATTTCCCGCGGTCAGCGCAAATTGGGAACTCGTTAACCTTTTTTTTTTTTTTTTTTTTTTTTTCCTTTTGATATCCTCCCCTTTTTTCCGTATCGTTCGTTAAGAACAAATCAGCAATTCAGCACGTTAATCCAGAAAAGATAAGTACAGCCAATCAGGATGTTTTTTTTCGACTTCAGTTCTTTGTCCAACAAAAAAATTTTCTTTTTTCTTTTCGATCTCATGACATTTATTTTTCAAGACAGCATCAAAATCTTCGTCAGGCTTATCAAAAGTGAGTGGAGGGTTCGTCAATAGCTATTTTTAAATTGTCTCTCCTTCCTTATCATATTATGCATAATGGTAAAAAAATCTAATTGCGAATATCTGCCATTATAATTTTTTATCTGTACTATCTTGCCAGGTATTACGTGCTGAGAGTGAAGCGTGCGTGATCTTATTTGTAACTTGTTTCTACTTATTGGTTATTACGCCAATACGATTACACTTGCTGGTCTCGCTAATGCGATTAGATAATAATTTTTGAGGTTGCTGTTATCATTATCTATCTTAATTAATTTTTATCCCTTAACAAGAATCATTTTTACAGAAGCGTTTGAAGGATCGACTATCTCAAAAAAATTTACTTTTTTTACGCACGTTACTATTTTTTTATTTGAAATTCCCAATTTATTTTTTTTGAAAATATTCTCTATATTTTTTCAACCTCCAAACGCTCGCAGCTGATGAGACGAACAGTGCGTACTGTGCGATACGTGATTTCACAGTTCACTGATAGCACGTAGATATATGCGTGAGAAACAAAAGCAATTCTTTTGCTATTACAGTTTCTGTGCAATTTCGGTGCGCGATTAACTTAAATGTGTCTCTTGCCAGAAAATTATGTGCGAATAGCGTGTGGATGGTTGATAATATTTCGTAGGTAAAAAAAATAGAAGAGAGATTTATAATTAAATTTTCAAAAACGAGCGCCACGCGAATTCCATTATTCGACTCGCTTCTATCCTTCTTAACTCGGCCGTAGACCGTGTGGGGTGTCTGACTGGGACGTCCGTGGCAATTCTTTTCAAATGGACAGCAAAATCGTACGACCAATTCCCGGGATAAAACGGAATATACACTGAAGTCCATTTACAAGGACATTCAAAGGACAGGAAAACGACGTCGTACTAAACGAATGACGTAGTAAAGAAAATGAAAATCCCATACGAATTTATAGGAAGGCCAAACTCAATGGGGCAAGTAGAGCGCATGCGCGGTCGATCGTCGTAAGCGGAGTCGTAATAAACAGACTCCACTGTATTCGAACTCTGATTCCGGTCGAGAAGTCTGCAATGGCGAAAATCCAAACGGCTAAAATCGATATTCAACTGTAATGAGGAGTGACGCCAATATACCGCGCACGTCTGTTTGATTAAATGTTCGATAAGATGGTCCAGAGGTAACGAAAGACCTCTTACACCTTATCAATCAAGACAAAAGGATTTAGGCATTTTTTTATTCTACGATAGGATTCTTTTTCGATCAAAGGTTAAGTCAATGGAAATCTATTAAAAAAAAAAACCATTCGTTACCTTAGGAAAAAAATAATTGCAAACGGCAAATTTTTGTAAGGGATGAAACATTTTTTTTTCAAATTCAATTAAATTATAATATTTATGAAATTTGAAACTGGTATTTATTCTGTTTATATATCATAATTTTTTTTTTAATTTGATCCATGTTATCGTAATGTAGTAAATACGCAATCTATGCAGCGTTTAACTTTATGAAAAATTTGCTCGTACGTCAAATAGCATTAAAAAATTGTTTCCGACCTAGAATATATGTGAAATTTATTTGCACGTTCTTTGTATATATAAGATTAATATACCATGTAAGATTAATATACTATACAGTAATGATCAATAATTTCATTAAATATTAGCAAATTACTGAAAAATATCGATCAGTTGGTACAAGACCGAATGTCAACCTAAGAATATGTACACACTCGTAGACAGTCGGCAAACAAAGTGCGAACGATTAGACAGGAAAGAAAATGTACTAAAAAAAAAAAAAAAGAAGCGAAACCATAAAAAAATCGCAAGTGTATATTATCCACAAACGTGAAAAACTTTAGTCTCGAATGCGATGGTGTACAATTGATTACCATTAAGATTACTATTAAATTTCGAAAACTGAAAATAATTCTCAAGCTATCGTTTCATACTCCATTGCTTTCATTGTTCCTTAATTGCACTTTTGACATCGGCAGCAGGAAAAATGTTCAGCGCGATACAGTACCAGTCAAAGGTATTCCGTCGTCGATAAAAATTACGAAATTTTGAAATAAAATGACAAACAGATAGCAGTATCATTTTTTTTTTCTTATTTAGGGATCGACGAAATACTTTTGATCGTCAGTGTACTTCAGAGCTCGATAATTAAATATTTTTTATAATTGGATCCCATCGATTGATTATCAATGATTTAACGACAATAAGCTTACGTTGAAATCCGATTTCAAAAGGCAATTTATGCTTAAAGATATCTCGGTGAACACATATGCACTGTGTATGCGTATATACAGTATTATGCAATAAATGCAGTGGACAGAGATTTTGGAAGATGTGAAAATTCACGATCGAGTTGAAATACCGATGGTCACGCGATGTCAGCCCTGTGAAGAAGAGCAAATTGGCAGCCGCAATCTCGAGGATCCCGAGCTCTCCTCGGATACTGGAAGCACTGCTCCAAGACGCAGCATCCCCCTCCCCCGCACTGCATCACCATATCCGACATTGTAGTTATTATCTTTTATTCATCATTCACCATGGTCATCATCATCATCGCCATCGATCATTACAGTGGATGAGAGTCGATCATACCAGCAATCGCGAATAGATCGGATACATTAAAAAAATATCGAATAATATTAAATTAATTAATCAAGTTGAATATATCAGCTGACGTTAGATTATTATTAATTATGGATACGTTAAAAACAAGTTTTATCAACATCATTACTGATTGGGATTGAACTAATGACATTATATGTGGATCGTCTAGAGAAAATTTTGGAGGTTATAAAAGTCGAAGAACTTTTTTTGAACTTTGTACAGAAGGATTTGCTCAATGTAATTAGCTGAAATTCAAAATGCTAGTGCGATTCAGCCATTTGTCGATCGAGTGCTGTCATTTTGAAGCTTTTATGGTTTTTTTGAAAGAAAAAAAAGCTTAAGCAATTTTTTTTTAACTTTTATAGCCAGGGTGTATCAAAAGCGATGTTAGATCGTGCTTGTCAATTCAACTTGTGTGTCTCTGTGACAGTCGCTATGATTTCCTTCTAAATATCAATTGCAAATGTCCAAAACGTGTATAGTGATAAAAACTGTTTTTGGTTGCCGTGTTAGATTTTATAGTACGAAAAAAAAGGCCATTGAAAAAGTATCTTTCAGAGAAACCCATACGATGTTGGTATCCGTGTATGCAAAAGTTTTTGATAAAACTGTACCATGCTACTTATCAACACCAAGGTCATATAAAATGAACGTATAAAAAAATTGTTCAAACTTACTAAAGCAATTATTCAGTTATAATTCATACGAATCAACATGTAATAGCTGATATGCCACAAAACCAGTTGCGCGTAACATGGTAAATTTACGTTCTGAACGATCAATAGATTTTTGACAATGAATATTTTCTTTTAAAATTCAGGGATCATTCTCTGAAACAATGACGTCATCGCGAAATGACAGTACGAAAGAACGTGAAATCATATAGCAGCGTTGATAAATATGAAACAAAAAAAATTTATTTTGTCTTATTCGTTGCCCAGAGTGACGTTGAATATTCTCGGCGCTTTGTGTTCCTTTCATTGCAAAGGGAAGCTATATTCGCGATAACGACTGTTTCGAGAGTCAAACAACAATGAGAGGTATCAACGGGAGCAGAGACTTTTATGGATGCGGGATAACCTTTGACCTACTAAATTTTAGTTTCCATCATATTTTTTTTCCCCCCACTCGATGCAAAGGCCTTCAAAGAGACCATCCCCTTTATGAAGGCACGATGACATACATAAGGGTGTCTAATCTTTTTACATTTTTTTTATGGAATATTTTAATCTCCCCTGATGCTTCTCGTCAGCTAATAACACGTGTCATACATATGTAATTAACCCGGCGCTAGTCAGTTTCTCTTTTCAAACAACATTAATCACGCGAGTTAATTCAGTACTCCAGATCAAATTTTTCTGCCCTAATTCCTAACGACCACAGATATATATATATATATATTTTTATACGTTGTCAACAAAGTCACTACCCTTTGGGCAATGCGTGAGTCAGTGGCGCATGCGCTTCGCTACACACATGATTATAAGCAGTATAGATACTTTGGTGGTATTGAAAAATAGGACACTGGGGTATTTTATTACCCCAGGCTAACCAGCACCGGCTTAAGCATGTCACTGCAATTGCACTCTCTTAATATTCTATTAGTTAGATTAAAGAATCTGGTACAAAAAAAAAATGGCAAAGTTGACTTTTAATTTAAATTTTCGCTTTTACACTTATCAACGCGATGAATGTCCTGGCTCAGGATTCACGTGGTCAGGTTGTTACTGTCTGACTGAGAAAATTATCGCGCTCTAACATTCAATATCGATCGACATCCCTTTTCGCCAAATTGATTATCAACCGTCTGAATATTTCACGGGATAACGTCCATAAGGCACAATCAAAGACTTGTTGTTGTTTGTTAAAGTTGGCAGTACCTGTCTTGTTCCTGGCACAACAGGTAGAATAAGATTGTCGGCGTCCGAAAAATATTCAACTTACCTGAGAACACGCATGCTGCGAAGAGTGTTGCGTACAGGCAGCATTAGCTGCTGCACAGACACCAGTTCCAGGAACTTTCAACTGTTCCTTGTAGTCGGGCTGATAAGGCAGCAACATTCGTATCTTTCCCCAGCGGTTGAAGAATAGCGCTATCGCGCCTGCCCATACAATCAGCACTAAAACAACGATGCCAACCTCCACGCCACGAATCTGCGAATAAATATGCGAACAATCGTTTTTCATTAGCACAGGCAAACAATGGAACGGACGCTCGATGAGTGAGTGATAATTTGCTCATACGTATACGTATGTTAAGCAGAACTTTTTTTTGTCGCGTTATATATTTCGCAACAGCTAATAGAAAATATTCATTCGACAGAACTGTAATAATTTAAGGGGAACAATTTTGCAAGCAAATAAAAGGAGTGTCTTTGTAGGCTCAGGATATAAGTGCAGTACACGTGTTATGTACGATTTTTTCTAGTTTATAGACAAAATTAAAGACCCTAGAGCTGCTTAAAACTCGTGCTTCTGCATTAATGAAAATTTATGGTTACATTGAAACACAAGTTTATTATATTCTCTGCGGATCATCATGCATATATTGAAATGTACATGGGATCATGGTTATGACGTTGAGAAGTAGAGTCTAATTAGCTACCGTAACATCTATTTAGTATATAATGTATACCGTATCGTACTATGTTGTATTTATGTATACAGGTTGAGTTATCTTATATTTCGAAACTGGGAGGAGCCTTCGTATGTATCCGGCACGGTGTTTCCTAATCAGATTATCCCTGCCCTTCGGTTAACCCTTTGAGGCATAGAAATTTCTCTGTTGGCTGATTTATCTCGAAAATTCGTACTCGGGGGTTTTCGGGGTCGCTGAACACGAAACTGAGACTAGATTTGGAAATCCTAGATGTCGCTCCGGTACGGCGCATGCGCAGATGGAGGATCATTGAAACTTGTCACTCGGAGGCTTTTGGAATCGCTGATTACAGATTCATCGTCAGAATTTGAGGATTTCATAATTGTGCGCAGAATCGTACATCGTGTGAAGTGAATAAAAATTTTTGCAAATTTCATCGGTCAATCTGACATGTATTGTTCAAGGTTCGTAGTATATTTGCATGCGCCATCTAGAAATTTTGCAAATCTGGCCTCGGACTCGTAATCAGTGACTGAAAAAACCCGCGAATGACAAGTTTCGTACTAATCCGACAATAATCAGCAACGTCAGAGCCATGGAATACAGGTGGTATATACGTATATATCACTGTGACGCAAAGGGTTAAGGTGAACTTGATACGAAAATCTGAATAGTTCTGTAAGCAAATCATCGATAAGAAGTTACAGGCGGTTGTTGACAAAGAATCGATTGAACTATTCGATCAGAGAACTGTCGTGCGGATCAGTGCCGTGACAAGTTTATAATACGATATGAAAAAGGCCTTCCCTGTAGAGATGCGGGTAATCTGTTTAAGGTACAGCGCACCTAGTATATACGGAAGGCTCGTCCCAGATTCGGAGTCTAGGATAACTTATCCTATATATACATATGTCCATATATATATATATATACACACACACACATATAGTATATTCAAGATCAAACGATATTCGATGTTTCGCGTGATACACATACTATACTTGTATATGTTAATCGAGGTGACGTCATTTAATTTACATTCATTCTGATTCTACCAAATACGTCATTCAGTCATTATTACCCAACATATGTAATCCGATCGCGACTCTCGGCCTACTGTGTCATCTACTTTATTTACGTTTGATTTATTAAGTTACTCTAACACAATTACATTGGCCATCCAAGCATAATAGAACAACCGGTCGGGTACCGCATTATCGCATCCTGTTCGGTCAACTTATCGGATCCTCCAATATTTCTTGATCTATGCATATATATATATATAACCATGTAGGAAATTGATTTTTTATCGACATCTTGATATTCCGTCACTTCATTGAATATCGTGAGATCTCGTTCAAGGGTTTTCGCTTTTCGAAATTTGAATTGGATGGAATTCAATTTCAAAATCCTCAGTCGCCGTCTGGCCTGAGTACTTGAGTCTCTAAAAGTTTCAGAGAATTCAACCGGAAGTTCGTTCTCCCAGATTTATTGTTGAGACTCTGAAGTCAGTCAAGAATTCACTGTCCGTTTGGTTATCACGAAAAGTTTTAAAACCTTTCTAAAGACTCTCTTTACTTTCCCACTGATGAACGACAGCCGTGAAAGCTTTATACGGTCGAAGGACGCGAAAGGAGACGAAAGTTTGAAGCAGAATATTTATTCTCATTCTAATATCAATGATTGTTCTTAGTCTGAGGCAATAATAATAATAATTAAATTAGAGAAAAAGCAGCTACCGCGCGACAGTGTCTGGAACTTTAGTGGTTCATTAATTTGAAGAATCAAAAGGAGGAACGTATAGATTAAAAAAATTGATGGAGATTTTTAAATCAGTACTTTTTTTTAAGCGAATAATATATTAGGCAGTTTAAGGAGAAAAAGTGTTTTACCCACTTGAATATATGGCTGAGGCTGTTGAGCCGACGGCAGCGGTGGCGGTTGGGGATGTAAAGGATTTTCTGTTACCGGCGAACCATGCTGGGGTGAAGTTCGTGGCGATTCTGAACTTATTTCGACTGAAATTTTGTAATCTTGAATTAACATCGATATACCCTGAGTAATAATATTGCTTTGAAGTCATTAAATATAGACTGTCACCTTCGTATAGTTTCAACGAACAACCAGCGAAGTTTACAGTGAACATTGCAGCCGAGCATATTCACATATTCACATTGAAATATGGAAACATACGCAGTGGCTAACAATGAATACTTTATTATTTCTTCATTTATTAACATACGACACACAGCCATAACCCAGTTTCATACTGTACGAGGCAAGTGTGGACTGGCTATTTACCATTCTCATAAGTCTACTTTGAAAACGCACCAAAGTGACGATAAAACTTGAGTTATTTTTTTTTTTTCGTAAAAAGCAATAATACAATTATTCGAGTGATTTAGTTTTATCGTAATAATAACAATACTCGATATCAATTATTTATCGAACAACGATACAAAATTGAAGCGTACAGTTTTTTTTTTTTAGTACATTTTTTAGGTTATAATTCAAAGTTTCACTCGTGACCTTGCAGCGTCTGTTTGATTTTTTTTTTTTTTTATTTCGTGTAAAGGGTTAAGGCATATTTACCAAGGGTACGGAAGAAGATGGGACGGCTTCGTAGTTTCTTGCCGGCTCTGACTGCCGTCACGGCTAATTGGTACTGTGTGTTCGCCCTAAGCCCGCTCAGAGTTACCGCTTCACTGTTTCCTGCGACTACAGCCACCACCCTGTAACTAACCGCTTTAACATTGTCATTTCTATTTTGACGTGAAATAAGGGGCGATTCGAATACATTTTTTTAGCTCGTTTTTACTTGACACAGTATATTAATCCCTTTGACAAGGCATGCAAGCTTCATAAGTCTAATATTAAAATGGTTTACACGGCGCAATATGTTCTGTCCGTAAATTATTTTATACGCGTGAAATGTCTGTCTGTACTGAATTTGAATGAATATCAACAAATTTCATGAAAAAATGATACTTTCTTGAATGAATCATTAGAATCAACGGTAAAATATTTTTTTTAATTAATACTGTGAACCACGGATATCTTTGACTGATGTAACTAATCTTTAGGGTCAATGAGGGTAAGCACAAATTTTATTTAAGATATCGATGATACTTTTACGATATATAAATATTCTATCTGTACTGTGAAAAGGGTAATAATGAGATCTATTTATTGGAATTCGAATATTTATCGAAAGTCATTGCCAGTCAATTGTTCCAATAAAACATTTTTAAGTTCTTTTTTTTATACGAACTCATTGATTCCTTCTAGCAAAGCTCAAAATGGTTATTACGTAAAGGAAAAAAGAAATGGAAATTTTTCTCTCGTCATAACTTCAGATTACATTGGCAAATATTCTTATCACTGTCATTAAGTTTTTTGTCATGTCGCACATGTCGCTCTTAATTATAATTGTCCAAAATTTTTCATGCTGGGCATTCAGGTATCGTTTCACTATGAACGGGTATAATTATTTATGCAAGGACATATATATATATATATATATATATATATACTGTATAGTAATATCCAATGACGGTCAATAATAATAATAATAACGGACATAATTTTACATCCTCGTATGATTTAATGTTAAAAAATTACATTAAATTATGATTTCACATTGAACAAAAAAATATTCATCCTTACATATTGAATTACATTATATAAATCCTAAACAAGCTATATTCTCAGGCACGCTTGTACACTGATCAAACAATATTAAAAAGAAAAAGAGAAACATTCCACACAGGATACACTCCGTTCTAAAATGTTGATTGATGTTCGCCAATGCATTGGTTACCCTCAATTAATCCTTACTTAATTAAAATTAATAAAATATCATTAATCATTACACGAATTGTACAGCACTGTATACGCGAAACGAATATTAAGTTTGTTAAAAGATTTTCCAAAATGAATCCAAAAATCATTAAGTATCTACATATACAAGCTATACCGCTTATCCAAAGTGATTCGATGTTCCTTGATTGAATATTAGAAAAAAAAAAAAATAAAAAAAATTTATCAGAACTGACTCAGTTGTCTCTTCGTATTCTGTGATTCTGATAGAGCTGACTAATCGCACAGAATAAATAATCTGATTGATGTCACGGAAGGAAGAACTTGCTTGTTCTACGTCCGGCACGTTACAAGATCAGAATGCAGATCTAAGATCGTAAACAACGATTGAACTTTCTCCGGCGATGATACCTCAACATTTGTTTACTATATCGATCGAGGCTAGAGTCTCTTTGCATTTAGAGTCGCCATCTGTATTTCTTATAATCAACTAGTAGGTATAAGTTTTTTTTTGCGTTGACAGACATTAAATATATTTAACGATATATATATATTGACGTATCAGAAAGTTTATCGCGTAACACAAAATCGTTACTCGACGTCGTTATAGTCAATTCTACGAATTTTCAAAAAAAAATCTTTTTGACATCTTTCCATTAAAATTAATCTCACGACTTGACATACCGCACTTTAGAGTCCCGTTGGCGAATAATATGGGGACGAAGAATTAAAAATCTTATAGTTATCAAGAATATTATGATGTTCGAGATGTCGATGTGCGGCTGTGTTAAAGAATAAATATATATATATATATTTGGCGAATACTCGGGGTTTGAGTTTTTGTATTCTAAATGAAATGACTAATTAATAATTAACCCGAGTATTTAGCCAGTATATACATATATATTTAGTCTTTAGCATGGCCGCGCATTAACGACATCTAAGATAAAAAAAATCATTAAGCAATCGAAGCTCGTCATTAATCTTAACTAAATAATAAAGAATTTCGGGAAAGTGATTGATCTACTGTTAAAGCTGCTATCTAGATGTTAAATTCATAAAAAATCAAAAATACCTGTCGGTATGATTCCTGCGCCGCAAAGGAAGCAAAATTAATAGTTAATATAAAGATTCTTTCACTGCAGATTCTCACTGCAAGTTCATCTACAAGAATCTCATCTTTATCTTTGCCCCGCGATATACATATACACGCACTCTATCCGCAGCGAACGCGTGCACCTGTTAGTCGTAATTCGTCATTATTTATTGAGCTACCCGAAAAACTTGGAGACTATAAATTGGCAGCCCTGAATTCCCCATGAATAATTTTCATCGTTCTTACAGCAGATTCAAATTTTCCTCGAGCTATCTTAAATTTCTTTTTTTAACTTGATTTAACATTACTGCAAATCAAGTCTGATTCATCGTTAACCAAGTGACTTGTATCTGTTATCGAAAGCTTAGGAACGCACCTGGCATCTGTCGGCTTGTACATCACGTCGTATTTTTCAATTTGATCGACCTGGCTGGTGCTCCAGGAGACGCGAACCGACGTGGAAGTCAGGAACATCACTGTTATATTTTCCGGAACTCCGGGTACGCCTGTCATCGAGCCTGCAAAAAGAATTTCTTTAAAATATTATCATCGACTATCATTCGAATAAATTATTAATCGCTGTCAATTATTTATCATTACCATCGCGATCGCGTATGGTAAGTTTAAATTTTTTATTTCAATAACCTCAGTGCCGAATCCTCTTAAAATATTGATGGGCAATTATTACAATTCAATAATTAATAATTCGATAAGTAATGATATATCAATTTTCCTCTTTATTCGCTATAGTCATTGCATCTTTATGTATCCTCGGTCTGAAACGAACGACTACCCGACAATTTTACATTGTAATTAATCGAGGGGGATAATGAAGATCGATTAACGATTATTATCTTTATGACCTCGTTAGCTACACGCTACTTAGTTCACAAGATACATACAGCGTTGCGTGTCAGTGCACTTGTTAACCCTTTTTTTTTTTTTCGATGATTTTAATTTCAATCTATGGGTGTCTTTTTTCATTAGGGCAGCCCTTGAGGGTATATATATATAGGGCTAAGAGAAGAAAGGAAAAAAAAGACAACTTTTGTACTTTATTAGTCAATCAAACACGAGGATTCGCTGTTAATTTTTATTACCCGGTTCATCTGACGTTTAATACGTCACAAATTTTTTATTGACAATACCTCCCCTCCGTCACTTCCTACGTCACGGGCTATCTTCGTATGACTGTTTCGTTAAATTGTCTTCCTTTTGGATGTCATTTTTTTTTTCCAATACGCTTTGCTTCTTGGTTTCTATCCAGGCTGTCAATATTTCCACGTAAGGGCCGAACCTCGAAAATTTTAAATTGAATTTCACGGTTGCGTGTCGTCGGGGCCAGTGAAAAGATAAATTTACGAGAGGGTCGCCCGGCTCTTTTTTTTTTCCTACGCTTCAACCACTTTTCCTCTTCATATTTTGAAGCGGGGAAAATCTTTTTTCATCCATAAAATAATATCCACGTTAACCTGCATTTAAACACGTAAGATGAAGGAATTTTATGTAAAAAGAAGGATCATTCGTATCATCGCGATCGAGACAGATGGATGTAGGATTTCATTTATTAACCTTAAAATATTAAAACTGGAAAAATAAAAAAATAAAAATAATATTTCTATCTCAAATCATACGAAATACGATCCCCCACTTACTTCACGTGTTATCATTTTATATTTTTTCGAGATACGACGCAGCCCTACGCGATATCCACCACCGTCACGTGACACGCGAAATGTGATTCAACTCCGTAACAGAATTAGGTTAAATCGAATAACCCGTGTCTCTTGGTTCGATAAGATAAAAATCAAGAAAGACGTTGATAAAATAAACTCACCCACGAGACCAGCTCCTTGAAGGAATAGTATAGTGGCCCAAAGGACCATGCCGCCAGGATAACGGACCAGGAATGGACCGCGTATCCTTCCGCACACGTTTCCTCCACTTCCGTTTCTTCACGAATTGCGCTGCCGGACGCAATTCCCTTTGAAGCTTCCTTGAACATCCACCTTTCTCTTTTTCTAGGTATCCTCGGCTCCCCGGTCCACGGCCATTTTGTTTTCTTTTTCAAGCGAAATATTTTTTTTTAATTAACCAACACTTTCTTCAGGCCATGTTGATCGTCGATGAGTGTACAAGAACGACTGTAAAAATATATGAAAAAAATTATTATTTTTATACGAATATATTTTTTGTCATTTTAACAATTCGTTCAAGCTACACGTGTACACGGGATTGGCTATGCCCATTTTTGGGTTTTTGTTTCTACGGAAATTATACTACTACTACTACTACTAGTCCTTTTTTGCTTCACTCAGACTCCGTACCCAGTCAGCAGCTTCGTGCCAACGAAAATACTAACAGAACCCGCAGGCCCTGTTGCCGTGCTTGTAGTAACAAACGAAGCGCACGGAGCTTACGTAGCCTTTTTATACTAGGTATATGTTAAAAGCACACGTCAGTAAGCCGCAGTATAAACCTACTAGGTTTACCATGGTAAACTATTTAGAGTGAAAAATTCCCTCGTTCCGAGAATCTACGGGCTCAATGGCAGATGCTGTCATTATTTGCAGCTGCGGCTAAGAAATCTTGACGCGGCACTTTTAAATTTTGAGGTTAGTGAGTAACAGGGGGATGGGATGGATTATTTGCTTTAGTTGTGATTCTTAATTAGGATACTTGAAAAAAATCGTAGAATTTTTTTGTCTGTAACACGGGTAGCAGAATTGTTCGTATTTACTGATTATTGATTTTTAGGAAAATTAAAAAAAAATTTTTGTACAATTAAACTCATGTTCAGGAATATAAATATTTATTGCAAAATTGGAACAAAGAGTAAACCCTATGGAGATCTTAGCTACGTCGAGATCTGACTATAACGTGAATAAATAGATATTGCAAGACAGAAACACTGTACGTTATGAATATCTATAAAAAAATTGTGCTCATTCCTAATTTTCAAAATTTTCCTTATTCGCGCTAATTAGGAATGCTTTTTTTTTTAATGAGATATTTACACAAATAAGGCAAAATCAAGTTACCATATTAACGTGAAGTAAAATTATTTTCTAATTTTATTCAAGTATCGAATAATCTGATATACATCGATCACTTTACGCAAGCACAAAACTTGTATGCCTTGTACTTAAATCAAAACGCGGTTTCCAGTAAAATTTTTCAAATTTCCATACGCAAACCGCGATTCGTCACATTGAGTAGATCCATTTTTTATTTTCCCAATGTTTTACATAATCACACTAATCCGTTATAAATCCAAAAAAAATATAGTCACGTACACATTCCAAAAACTGTGTAACAAAATGGTTTAAACGGACGAAGATTTTTCAAAAAACCAAAAAAGCTTGACGCAGTACCCGTTCAAAACTTTATACAGCTCAGCTTAACGTAGAGTGCGTTGCTTAAAACAAAGTCTACTTGGCCTACTTGGAGAAAAGTGGACGCCAGCCTTTTCTTTGTCTTTTGCTTTCAACCTATACAAAGAGGCATATCCATTTTCAACGGAATGCTGGATTTTTTATTTATCCTTTTTTCAATCATCCTCTACTTTTTATATCAGAAACTTCATCGGTATATTAATAGAGCCAAGATGATCAATTAGATTCAAAGGAGTGCCGTAATATCAGTGAATTAAAAAAAAAAAGAAAGTCAATTAAGTCCGACCCGTGGGAGAACGATCCATTTTCAGATTAAAAAACTATAACAATAATAAGACGTATAAAGCCTTAGTCATTCCCTGCCTCAAGCACCGACTACGTATCTTTTTACGGTCGCTAATGATCGATTTTGGTAAAGGAAAAAAAAAAAATCGAAAACCTTGTCTCATCAACCAATCACTTTAAAAAAAAGGACGCAAAGACATTTATAAGGAACTATTGATTTAAATAACAGAACATTTACGCAAGTTAGCGCGACCACGCCCTTTTTTTTTTTTTAATTGAAAAAGATATAAAATCCGAAAATCTGCAAACATTTTGCCAAAAATTACAAGAGCTTAAGAGGAACTGCTGCTTCATAAGTGTGCAAAATTTTAGCCCGATCGTTCGAACGATGATCGAGTTATAGACGATTGAATTTTTGAAGCCCTGCACACACACGCGCGCGCGCGCACATACATGCGGACATATTTTCTAAAACACTTTTTTCGACGGCTTGGACCATTCTAAGCTTTAGAGCATTCTCATATGAAAATCTCAAAAAAAAAATATTTTCATGAAAACAAACCTTCAACCTGCTACCCGTTGAAAGAGATTTGTTTAAGTAAACGAGAACTCCAGGTTCACAATGATCACTGTCAACCTAGCTTTGCATTTCTGAAAAGTACCTGCTGCAAAATGACAGTTCAAATTGTTAAATTATTCCATACAATTTGTTCGGTGCCATTAGAACGTATCGTATGGTGCACAGCATCCCAAGGTCCCATGGACCGTGAGAGCGTATGAATTTTTTATTTGAGAGGATCGCAAAGTGATTATCAAAAAAAAGAGAAGCCATTTGTTAAAAAAAAAAATTGGGACTGCTTTTGTCACGAAAATTCATAGTCGTCCGTAACAGCATGCATATGTATAATATATGAAGATTTACACATGTGTATCTAATATTTGATTACAACGTATAATTATAATGAGTAAAGGTGTCGACGAGTAAAAACATTTTTTGTCACGTTATTTACGCAAAAATTTCTTCTTTTGATATTTACATATACATTAGCGATATATAATATATCCACATAGCGATAACAATCCTAATGTTAAATCAGCATACAAAGACAACGATAACAGTATCAGCGATAAACGCAATAATTTGGTCCCCTGTTCGAACCGAGTAATTAATAATAGAATTGATCATTCATTTGAAATCTGTCATTAAGGAAGGTCTAAGAGGTATGGTGACCTTGAGAAAGAATTTAATTGATCTTATTCAGCACATCTAGATTTTACGTTTTAATACGCTATATGTAAAAAGTTTTATTGAGATTTTAAAAATGTAATTTTTTTTCAAACAAATCGCATTCGGCGAACTTTATGAATTATTCGTGAAAGTAGGCACGAGCTTGATTTATTAGCAGGTAACTCGCGGGACTGAACATTTTTTTAAGTTTCCCTACCGAAACCTTGCGTTTTTCCGAGTTTTCGCACGAATTTATAATCTTGTTCGGTATTGATTTGATTAGAAATTGACTTATCGAGTCTAACTGTTTCTCATCCGCTGCTACAGGAACTAACCTCGATTCGACTTTAAATCAAATAAGGTTTTTAATACACTCGTGTATAAAAAGTATCGTAGGTTTTGATGTTTGATAAATTAAAGATTAACAAGTTATGTAACAGTGAATTAATGAAAAGATTAAAAATAGGATTAAAAGTATAATCGATATACCGTAGCGATGAAAATACATATATTAGAATTTTGAAAATCTTTATAAATCATTCAGAAGAAATTACTACGTATGTATCATTTTTTCAAAATTTTTTCAAGGTCTAATTTAAAGTGATGACAAAGGACTATATTTAAATTCAGATTGTTGCCACGCGAAAGGATGCAGATGCGGTAGAAAATATTTTGGCTCAGATTCAAAATGTCCGATCGTAGGCAATTCCAATTTTTCGAAAGATTATAACACGATTACACATACCGTTACAATTTACACTTATGTCAATTTTGTATTAAGTAATTATAACGCTAAAAGATCCATTACTCCGGTATATAATTTTCAATTATAAATTATTGCATGAAAAAAATTGATACGCATATCTATGATTTAAACGTGTTGTGTACTCTTAGAATTTTGTTTTACGTAAAATTACTGGTTTTGGTGATTATAATTAATATCGCATTCCATAAATCATATGCACAGAAATCGTTTAGCGTGCGTAATTAGATTCCTTTGATAATTAATGCCTCTCGCTATTCACCATATATGCACATTCAATTCTCTGAAATTGACAAATGGATTTGGCCATGACGTTTCACTGGCAAGCGTAGCAACGTTCAATTTCCAAAGAGACCCCTATATATATATATATATATATATATATATATATATACACACATATACATACGTTTGCCAAAGAGCGTTCACAATAGCAAGTTAATTTTTTTTTTAAACTACTACCTTGGGACATCGTAGCATTCGAGTTCTGACCTAATCTAATCTAAAGAAATAGCAACAAAATAGCCACTTGTCCTGAAAATAGCGACTTCGTAAATGAAATCCTCCCCAAAGTATCACCCGGCAACAAGTATATATGTATATATATATATATATATATATGTCTGTGTAGTCGTAAATGAAAATTCATTAAAATTCAAAATATAAATTTGTACTCAAAGAGCGTCTCGTTTCACTGTAAATTGTACCAATATAATCATGAAGATTACAGCCTTAAAACTATATCAGAAAGGTACGTCGTTAAACGATAAAAGCCAATGGCATCGTCAGCTTTTGTACCTCCTATGAGTTTCCATCCGAAAATGTCCGTTCGGAGCTTATTCGCATTTACCTCGATGGCCCTTACGAAGCAGTCACGCGAAAGGGGCTGCGCAAATTTACGTAATCATTTAAAAAAAAATTATCCTTGACCCTAACTCGTGATACTTGGATCCGATGGATTAGAAGAAACGCCGTGTTTTCACGTGTTCTTCATGACAATTTTTTTTTTGGAATTTTGTAACTTGATATTGGATTATAATTTTTTTTCCGTTGGTCAGAGTCTCATGTTTTGATATCATTATAATTGAACCTGAAAACACACGATTGTTCAAAAGTTACACAACAATGAAATTCGTCGATCTGACAGACCACGTGTAAAAAAAACACGTTTGATATATGTGGACTTTACATACGTCATATAACCGATGACTTGATATGTTCGTGCTACGCGATACAAGTCAGTTATATATTTTCCCATAAGAATAAAAAGTATATCAAGTTCGTTTAATATATTTTAATAAACTCAAAGTCATTCTTATCAGAAATTTCATCATCGAATTATTCCGATATCAAAACGATATTATAAAATCATACGCGATGAATTGCGCTTATCGATTACGTGAAATATTATTGATATAAAATTTCGTACGTTTTGCAAATTTTTTCTGACACGAAACAAAACGATTGTTTTCGTACAAGGATAAGAATATAGGAAAGATATCATGCTATCACTGATAGTAAATAAAATCATTATTATCATAACTAAAAAAAAAGATACACGTATCAAATTAACTGAAAATCAATTAATTTATTCCTGAACAAAATTTCTCGGCTAACTCAAAAATGTGAGCTTTTTTAAGAAAAAAGTTTCTTATCAAAATTTAGTATTTTCAAACGTATCTCCTACGTCAATATGTACTTAATATGCTTTCGAGATTGAAAAAAAATTTCCTTTTACTACACACATTTTTTTTCCCCCAAGGATTTCAGGATTCTCCAGTACAAGCCTACAAGTTTCATATGTGACGTCAGCATACGTGAGAAAACGACTAAGTATTTTATCACCAGCTCTACTTTCCTTAAGAAAGTTCTGGGAATTCTTCCGAGCTGTGTGCTTTGATATACACATGTACGTAACTCGTACAGGTTGAACTAAAATCGTACGTGCAAAGTAACCTAAAATGCTTATCAGGGAGATAACGGTAACACTGCTGTGAGATTGCACGTTTTGGAGCTTCGTTCTACAGTGTTGTTACGCAATACTGCACATTTCTACCGCACCAGATTTTCTTGGCTTTAGTCCGCTGTCAGTGCATCCTACGTGTCCTTAAAAGCTCGATGAAGCTCGAGTACATGTAGAAAAAAGTATTTTTCTAGGAGAATTTCACAGTTGCAGCCATATCAACGGAGATAACGAAGATACAGAAATATTATCGGAAAGTGCGAATCGGCCGGCACTGTCGGCACATAGAAAGTAAACTTGACAGAAATGTTTTCCTGACATTTTTTTCTTGTAAAGCTTTATTTTTCGTAAAGTTCGGTCGAATAGGTAAAATGTTCTCGTGACAAGACTTAAGGATTCGAGAAGCAGCGCCTGGAAGAAACTGAACAATACAGCCAACAAGAACACGGGGGGATAAAATTTACTGACAGCACATAAAGCAAGACGAAGAATTTTTTTTTGACATCTGACCTTTATCATTCGTTCCCGAATTTCAAAAGTTCTCAAGCATTGAATTCACCCTCGGTAGGTTTTTCAATTCCGACAATAAGGTTCTACGATTTGTATAGGATCTGAAAATGTGATATTCCCATAAAAGGAATAATACTTTTTGTGCGTTAAAATGGCGTAAAATTTCCGTGCACGAAATTGGATTGAATTTTCATCAAAGCCGTGTGCAGCTTTTGAGTTAATCAGCGAGTTTGCTTGTTAGTGAATCTAATTGCATTAATTCGGTAAATTCAACCTGGTTACGGAAGTAACTTCGCAAACGTGTATTGTAACAACGTGGCGAGTATTTATTTTGAATTTTTCTTAAATTCTTTTAGCCCTGCGGTGCTCCGAACCTTTGGCGATTAATGTCTGCTGGAAATAGAAAGTCAGAAAATCGATAATGCTATCCGCCGGAAGGAAACGAGAATTGGAGACGCTAAGGGCGATACGTAGGAGGTAATTTAGCGTAATTGGTTGTTTGGCGATCGAGCCTATATATTTTCCAAAGATCTAACGAAGAGGAAATACCGAGTTTCTTAGACTTACGGAGAAGAAGAAATTTCGTTTTGTATCAAAAGCCGAACGGTTTTTGAAAATTTGAAAATTAATGTTACAGCTGAAACATTGTGTATCGAAATATCAAAAGCTTTGCTTTGGGCCGTGAAGGCCGTAAGATCCTTTTGCCTTACGGCACGACTGGTGGCTTAGGCCATTTTCAACATGCCTACGCGAATATCTTAAGTATGCCTGAAATGTTTTCCTTAGCCTGAGTCTCTATTCAATTTAAACGTATAATTTCCCTTGACAACCCCGTGACGTAACACTACATTCGGCTGCATACAAATTTTCGAAACGCTAATTTAAAATTCAAAATTTTCTGTCAAAAACCTTTTTTCTCCTTTGTTTCGTCCTTATAACACGTAACTGTTCATTTCATCTTGCGGCCAATTTACTGGAACTCGGCAATAAGCTATACTTGACGTCGTTTTGATTTACGGCCTGACACGTAGCAGGAAACAAGTTTTTTTCGGCAAGAAAGAAATAAAAACGAAATTGTCTATCACATCGAGAAGAACTAATACAGCTGCTTGAAGTTCGCTCTTTTAGTGTCTAAGTTCAAGCTGTACTTTTCGCTAGTTGGCAAACGTCAACGTTAAACCTTAAAATGTTCAAATCCTGGAAGATTAGACTGCTGCGAAGTTGGCTGTGATTATTCAAAGATTTTCCAAAAATACACATTTTTTTCTCCGACTCCGCGCTAAGATTTATTTACGAAACATTCAAGGTACAGATTAAATAGATAACTATTGATGAAGATATTCGACCAGATATTACACTGGGACCACTACAATAATAAATAGTACTGATACAAACTTTACGTATAAATCGTGCATAACTTTCCTCGTATTTAAACTAAAATAGAAGCCGTTCAAAAACAAGTCTGACAACGTACAGGGTTTATCCACTAACATAAGTATTCCATTGAGTCTCATAACGATAATGAAGTACCCAGTAATAAGCTGACTGAGTAAATAAACACGTAATAAATTTCTCTTATCGCACGAAATATCCACCTAGACGGTCGCAAAAAACGAAATTCATTTTAAATTCAGCAAATAAAGTCCTGATAAATTCCTCAGAAATTTTCTTACAATTAAAGAAATATTCTTATCGCACACCCTATACATCCCAGATATGAAATTTACGAAACTTTACGAAATTTGACAAACACTCCTATCCCCTATAATCCCCTGTGCGATTAAGGTTAAATAAGGGCAAGTTGACTATATAATTATAAGGCACTTTGAATAAGCCTAAGTCACACCCTCTGTATAGTACAGGTATACTGGGGCAGATAAAAATAACTTTTCCCCATACGCGTTCGCAGCACACATTTCTGGTTTACCCCGAACCTATTAAAATAGAATATCCATTGTGGTTATGGAAAAAAGAAACAAAAAAAAATTTTAACCTACTTCGTCGGTGTCTAGAACAAAGGAATTTTGAAGTCCACATTTTCTATATACAATCAGATCAACCCTAGTACCGGGTGTGACGTTAATATTTTCAAATTTTATTATCTCAATAAAATCCTATTTGATTCACAATTTCATATCCCACAATGTACTATCACCCAGTCAATATTTTAATCGACTTCGATGATTATAATGATTCTTTGTTAAGCTCCTACGTTATTAACGATCTTTCCGCTACTCCCGACGAGAACCTTCATCACGAGCACCTCTAACTAGCTAGGTAGGCGAATATTCGAGACACGTTCCTTGATGTGTTATATGTATATCAGAATACACTGGGTGGATACTCAATTTTAGATAATATTAGCATAGTGGTTGTCGGTTCGAATTAAGTAATTGAATTTAGAACTTAATAAAATATTAATTGCATAATGTGGTGAATAATTAAACATCCGAATAAGATAATGAAATGTCTTGATTTTCAGATTTTCATACACAACACGTGTTTATATTTTATAAAAACCCATGTTGTTGCACAGATTTATTTACAGACGTCTTCATTGACAATAGGTAATAAAGTTCGTGTCAACACGCACATGTGTTACGTATGCAATTGATATGTAATTAATTCATCTTGTAAAAATATAATTATCGCAATGTAAATATAATGTTGATTTATTAATTTTATGAAAAAAAAAATTTATTACAATATTCTGATAACTTTTAATGTCTTCGATTATCCATTTACCTTACTTTTTCAATTATGTGTATAAGATATATGTGCAATGTTCCCATAATTAAATTTCCAAACAATTAATTGATTTAGTCACGAGTTAAGTGACTTTTAGAAAAGTTACTTTTATTGAGATACACAAAAACACATATGTCCTACCTGATAACACTATCAGTGACTAGATCTCAGTAAAAAAAATTTTTTCAACGATGACGAAAAAAAAAGTTTGTATTAAAGTTTCATAAATATAAAAAAAATAATTATTTAGTCACGATGTACAATCCGTACGAAGATGTTTGTGCGATTAGATGGAAAATGAAAGAATGTATGGAAAAAAAAAAATATGTATGAAAACTTGCTGGACGTGTTTTTCTTTCGTAAAATTCTCTTGTACGAGAAACTTGTTCTATAAATAAATGATTACCCGTTTATCGATTCGCTTTACAAAGAAATTATTTTCAATAAGCGTTTACGACTGGTTGTAATAATAGTCTGGTCACTATGGGGACACAATGCTATGGCGACTGATATTGATTCTGTTCGATAATGTTATTTCTGTACTGCAAGGGGTATTCAGCGACTGAGTGCTTAACGTTGAAGTTAATAACATAAGATAATTGTACACTTATTAATATGACCGATTATCACTATTATACCGTTCGCTGATCAATATTGCTAAAGGAAAGAAAGAAATTTACCTGAAAACAGCTCGACGAAGTTTTCAATGTACGACAATTTCTCCGATCGTTCCCTTTCAAAGATCTATTTGATTTTCCATACATCGTGACACGCTGCTCCAATCGATTTATCGATCCTTTCCCGTCTTTTGTAAAAGTCGGACGTAAAATTGTTTGAAGGCAATTAGGAAAAAGGTACCATAGCAACGTTCGCAGTGTCACGCGAAAACCAGTCATTATTTGCATCGGATGTCAAAGGTTGAGAATATACCAAGAAAAAGAAAAAAATATATTTCTCTTTCCCAACAAAGTAATGCTTGATTGCAGCTTTTTTTTTTAATTTTCATAAATTTTATCAAGCTCCATCCAGCACAGTTATCTTACACCCAAGTCTTCTTAGGTAATCGTTATCCGCGTGAAGAATGGGTTTTTGAGATTGTAGATACTGATAAGCAATTGTACAAAGTTAAGTCAAAGGACTGTCATTTTCTCTATTGTTTTTACGGTAGTCACTTCTTTATACACTCAACAGTTTATTGCTTTTACGTTGTAATACGGACTTCGCTACGCAACTTGAATTACCAATGTATCCTTAAGAGTAAAAGACACTTCGTACTTTCATCCACTAAATCTCCTGTAAAACTTCTTTCCTTTCGCCAAGATGTATATCCCGAATTTTCTTTAAGTACCAAGTAAATTCATGTCCACATGATGTCCACTCATGAAACTCCTCATGCGATATATAACTTTTTCATTCGTTTCAACCCTGTTCACAGCATAAAGCTGCTATCCATTGTCTACTAAGACCCAAGAAGGATCCGCTTGACGTTTATCATCTCACGCGTAAGACATTGCGCGTCAACCGAAAGTGCTGCCATCTTGTTTCAGTTAACAAAGGCTTCATTTCTTCATTCGTTAGAGAGAGAGATAGAGAGTAAGTCAAAGAAAAATTGCGAACAAATTTTCTTCCCCGAATACAGTAGCATTGCATTACCTGTATTAAAAGAGTGATTAATTGACTCGCTAAAATCAATTAACGCTTTCGTCCATCGCACGTGAGCTCTGTAAACCGTGAGAAGAACTGAACGAAAACTGACGATAGATTCAGTGAACCAGGCATAAGAAGATTCAGGGAAAATGCTTAAATAACGCGAATACGTAATAATTCTATGTTTGACGTAACAAATGTTTTTCTTACGTCGAAGAAAGATCGTTTATGATTATTATCGTGACAATACATTAGGCATCAGCACATTGTCAAAGGTTAGGTTAAAAATATAAGACTGTACGTGGGCATTATGATATGATTATCGAAACGATAAGCTATTCAATGAAATAATTGCCATTTTTTTTATGACGTCAGGCAAGTACTTCGTGCACAGTCGGCACTTTCCGTCCGAACCTCGATAATAATAGGACGGAGAGAAAGGAAGACAGAGAGAGAGAGAGAGAGAGAGAGAGAGAGAGAACGTGAAAGAGGAAGAAGGACGATCGAGCTACAGGGCAGTTTCACTTGGGAAATTACTGCAGAGGTGGAAAAGTTTCCAAAGTGCACGGAAAACCGGGCATGGCAGGAGTACAGATATTAACTGTAATGGAGGTCGACGACCGGAGCGAATAAAGTTAAAGCACTCATCTTTATTGCTTCAAACGCGAAACGGTTCGCGTTCATTTTCTACGTCTCTTCGTGCGGTCGTTACTTATTTAAGCATGCTTTTCCGAGCTTGGAAAACTTCAGTAGAGTTGACCGTACGTGCCGCGTATTTATAGCGTCATAGAAAATTTTAAATATCCATGATACTAACTGGATTATCATTTGCTGCTACCTGATAGACGTAGCATCATTGTCTGGTACTGCAATTGGGATCCGATTGTATACATTTGTTTAAAGTTCTTGAACTTTGAAAAAAATGTAATTCAAGTGACTTCCAAAGATCTTTTTTTAATTAAAAACTTTTCGTTAAAGATTTTGAGATTATCATGATCGCAGTATGATCTGTCATTCTTTGCTCGAGGGTTTTAAAGAAAATTTTGGGCTTTTCTTTTATTCGATAAAAATACGAGGCTCGTTACGAAGAACGATGCGAGGGCTCTTTAGCATCGATCGTGAGATTGACTTTCGTTACAAGAAATAATTATACAGATTATGTAATAGATTAGAAATTAGGACTTATAATTAATTTGATTGAACGATCGCACGAGACCGTCTGTACTATATATGTATATTTTTCTTCGGTAAAAAGGAAAAATTTATGAATGGCGATAAAACAGCGAAACACTGTATTCTACCTATTGACGGGTATTACGTCATTATGGATTATCGGGACGATAAGTAATTATGTAATTAGCTTACCCGTCAGATAATCCCACCCACGTGCCTAAAAGATTAGCTGTTATGCTACATTAAAAAAAGTCACCAAAGTATGCCGCATGACTTAATAACTTATTTAATTATATAATTACAATGTTCGATCATGTCATTTTTGAAATTTCTAAAAAACAAATTATCAAAATTCAGGATTCCTACTTTCCTCGAGTACCACTATTGAGGGATGAATAAATGATTTTTCGAAAGTACTAAATTATCTAGTACCGTTAACGCAAAAAATAAAAGAAAACTTGTTAAACCAAATAAATTGCATTCACTCCAAGTTTTCACAAAATCAATTCCAACATCCAATCCCACGATATCGGGTTTGATGTTTGTCAAGCCTCCTTCAACACTGCAGTGCATGTGCATATGTGCAATGTAGTAAAGGAAGTTGATAATTTACATACGTTATCGATATGACCACACGATACCTAGGAAACTGATTATAAAACTTGTTTGCAATATTGTCAAACTGTACAAACTGGTACATACATACGCCTATCAGTACATAAGTTCTAGCGAGCACGATAACATAATACGTGATTTAGTAAAACGTTTCTCTATAAAGCACAGCTGGTTTATTTCTTCGGCGCTAGATAACAGATGTTTACATATTTACAGTGCGAGCGTAAAAACCGCGTGACATCGAGAGAAAATCAACAATAATCAATCGATATCAGCAAAATGCTTTCTCGTACGACGTCACGGGCATTGTTAATTAACTGTGAGAGTCAACAAGTAGCGTGATAAAAATATATGACTTCTTATCAGGTATAGCGAGCTAATCTTATCACGTAATTAGGTATGCATGTGTACTTATGGAGATATGAGGAAAGCAAAAAAAAAGCTAATTCGACTAATCCCCTTGGGTGACTAATTGTGAAAGGTTCGTAGGGTAATTTAATGTGAAGGTCCTGTAATAGAGTTAGGATCGATTTAGTCTATTTTCCATAAGATGAAAATGATGCAAAGGGTTAAGATTAAGCTGTTATGTCAGTTGGATAAGAGGTGGATACCTTATTAGTATTTATAAGACACCCTTGGGTCTTGATGTCTCTGGAATAGGAGAAAATAAATTAACTTCAATTTCCGTTGGGAATTAAGGAGTTTCGCGAAGAAATTAATTAAGGGCAGCTTCGCGGTTAGGATTTGATACTTGCTGGAACGTAAGGGCGGTAAATTTCGAAAGTAAAGTCAACGAAGTTAGTGCAGGTTTCCTCTTCGAGGAAGGATGTAGCTTTTGCGCGGGTTATTTAAAATTTCTTTATCAGCATTTGCTTTGAGAATACTTTCCAAGTTTCCTTCTTTTTTTTTCCCTCGAATATCATACAAATTGAAACATTGTGCTTTGTCGTAAAGCATCTTGGTTTTATTTTCTAACAAGTACGTGACTGTAATATTTTTTTTTGTGAATAGATGCTAAAATATATTTTCTCGCAAAGCGAAGTCTTGCTTGTTACATATTCGCGCGTGTTATTTATGCGTTTCGGCTTCGTATATGAATTTTGCATTTTGCGTTACGAATCTTCAACTTTGGATCGTCTTGAAAATCAAGTGAGTTAAGAACTAGAAATTACGAAATTCAAGACGACTTTGAGGCTTTCGGTTAAAATCAAAATCAGAAGTATGAATTTCAATTTGTCCTTTTTAAATCCTTATCTTTAATTCTCTACTGACTTTCAGTCGTCGAGTATCAAAGTCAGTGAGTTGGTAAAATCATGAAACTTAGCTCAAACTTAAAATCGCGTATCTCAATTTTTTTTTTTCACGTGATACTAATTAATGCTGTAATAAGATAATTAGTAAATGGAATACCGTCTATCTCGTCGGATGCCTGACTGCGTGCTAAACACGCAAACTTTGAAAACTTTACGAAATTATGAAATTAGCCAAAATTTTTTCTTCGAACAATAACTTCGTCAAGTATCATATAAGAGAGATGCACGATAGACGTCAAAGCTTTGTTTTTGTCAAAAATATTTAAAAACAGGAACGCAAATAACCCGTCAATAAAATTTATTTATCTGAAGCACGAGATGCTGTATATCGTACCGGTTAAAAAAATAGCTACGATTTCTGAAAGACTTGTCTATTTTTTCAAGTCAGTTTAAAAGCAAAGACAACAAAAATTTTCCCTTGAAGCTTCTACTTGCACAACAATAACAATACAGCAACCCTTATAAAAAATTCTACCAGCCCCCAAATTTTACTTTCATGGTAAACTCGAACCGAAAAACCAATTCCCAATCGCCTCATTACAAACGTTACGCTTTCGATGCAACGATAAGACTCGAACTTTATTTCGTGAAAATTTATTCGCCTACGAAGATTACGGCACTTTCATTCGGTCGATGATATCGATCGTGGAAGAACCGTACACGTACTGTACGAGCAGCAACGCGTATACAGTGTATATTAGACTTCGGATGTGACCTCGTATATCGTGTGGATTAAGTATGGCTTATTCTATGCGCCATGCGACAACTGGGACAATGCAAGATAGAAACGGTATTGGATAACCAGAAAGTTATCATTGTCGAGTATCAACCAAAACAACAGTAATTTAATGAGACCAGCAGCAACGATCTCGTTAGTTATCAACTCCGAGAATAATTTTTTTAGAATTTCATATATCTGTATAAATATATTTGTAGAATGCCTCGTCACGAAAAGAGCTTTAATCGTGGACAATCGAAATCAATATTTCACGTATATTAATGGCAGAAAGAAAATTTTTGTAAAAACTGTACACACGATGATATCAGACAGAAGGAAGACCTAACGTTATCCGTGGCTGTAATTTCTGTTGATTGTGCAAAAAAGCTTATTCGGACACTGAAACAAATATAATCCGAAAGCTCGGATTGCGCGCGCATCTCAGTGCTGCTTGCGTTACAATATAATGTGTCTATGTATATAGATATAGATATACGAAATTTCTGTGTTTTTTTGCCGGTCTGGTATGAAGTCTCATGGTTCATTGCTAAGGTCGATTTTTCATCGTACGAAAAAAATCGCATTAACGTGGATTCTCTGTGGAATTGCTTGGTAAGATGAAAAAAGTTGATATATCAGAGATACCCGTGCGTCACGTCACTTTGATCGATTATTGAACAGTTTTAAATGGAGGCTTAGTTCTTGGTACTCTTAATAGTAACGAAAAATGCACGTTTACGGCAATGACAGAAATATAAGAAATTTTCAGATTACTTGGAGCATTAAGTACTCAAGACCGAAGTATTAAACGTCGTTTTAATTCTTATCAGTTATAAATTTTTTTATCGGTTATTAGTGCTTGAATATATTAATTTTTTTTTTATTACGCTCTTCCATCTGGGACATAACTATTTATTAGTGTAATAATCTTTTTGTGATTTAGTATTATTGCGAATCTCGATTTTTACAAAATATTTGTCAAATCTATTTTTGAATTTTATATTAATCCGCTTGCATAATTCAATAATGTCATAATTAATTTTTCATGTCGTGCTAGACGGTGTATAGTTGAGTAAGAGATTTTCTGTAAAATATTATTTTCAACAGTATGACGATTCAAGATAGCCGCGCCAGGGCCGCAGTACTATTAACACATTAAAGCCCGAGCCCTTTCTGCCCTGATTTGAAATCTGACCTTAAAATTCAGAACTTCAAAATGGCGGACTAGAGTGTATAGAGCGGCTCGGTTTGAACGAAAGTCAGTACTAAAAATTGAGAAAATCAAAATTTCGGATTCATAGCGATGGCTTTATACATAAAAATTTCATGCTATCTCACAGCAAAAAAGTTCAGAGAAATTTTTATATCGATCGGATGAAATTTGGACTTTCGTTTTCTTTGTGTTCGCCATGTTGAATTTTGTAATAAGTATTCAAATTCATTAATCAGCGAGCTCAAAAACCCCACGGACATCTTTATTTTCGAATTGTATCTGTGGAACAATTTTTTTTTGCATAAAGAAAAAAATTATTTTTTTGAAAACAATTGTTTCTACGTAATTCTACATAACAGCGCAACTATGAATTTTCAAAATTTTTGGAAAAAAAGCAAAAATGAACGCACGGGCTCCAATGAATTAAAGACGGATGCGCTGGTTATCTTACGAGACATAAGTTTCTTGTCGGAGTGTACTAAATTATATCACAGTGCTGGCTAAAACGTGGACAACAAAGGACGCAAAAATTTATTGTCAGCAATTGTTACGATTGGAATTAATCAGCGGGAGTTCTTCATCGGCCAATTAGTTATATCGATTCTGCGACGAGGTTGCGAGCAGATAAACTTGGCTACGCGATACACCGTCTCTTCGTTAGCTCAGCCGTGTATCAAAGTTTTCAAATCCCGCGTTTACATTGAAGCAGAACCCGACACAATTTCTGAGCAAGAATAACTATTTTTTTAGTTATTTTTTAAGTTACAAGTTACACGCTACGCTGGTAATATTTTTCAAGTGAGATTACCAAAGGAACCATAACTTGGAATGTTTTTCAATTTTTTTTTTTTTTTTCTATTTCATTTTTCAATGCTGACCCAGGGCCTTTTCCAAAATTCACTAGGGAGCCTTAAGCTCAAGGTTTGAATTATATCCATGTGAACCATTTCAATCCCACAGGAAAAATCTTTCCTGTACGTGATCTCCCAGTTACTTCTAGTGGACGTTTCATCCAGATAATCCTGATTCTAACTTCACCTAGAAGAAACCTCCTGCAACTACCTATAAGATCACGTGGAATCAATAGCCTAGTACGTGTTCGAATAGATTGGAATTTTGGATTGATAGATACTGCAGACTTGATATCGAACGTTTATGTCTCCTGGAGGTATCATACTTCTCTTTGAGCGAATTACGTTAAATTCTATCTTTGTTGTCGCGAGCCAATTTCATTAGTCATATCCGCTCGCAATTACGAGAAGGAAAAATATTTCGGCAGACTTCCAAATGGAATTCCGAATTATTTTTATGATTCTACAAAAGACTGAAAATTCCCAATCCACGCTGAAAAATTAAAACTAACGAAGATTCACCGTAGTTTCAAATTATATTCTGCAAATTTTTTCCTCCCTCCGTGGTAAATTAAAAAAAAAATTTATCAACGCAATAATAACACAGAACAACTGACCCGCTAATAAACTAATTTATCCCACGATATAAAAAAAAATTCTATTTCATTATTAGAGCTGGATAAAGCATACAAAATTTATTCAAAAAAATTTATCAAAATTCCTATCGGTAACGTATCTCACAAATATACGTATACCGTATTACATAATGAACTTCTATCCCTGACTCACGGTCTGCTTGCACACAAAGATAAAGATACAAGATCAATAGAAAACGGAAATAAAAATAAATTTCCGTAAGATTATGTTGACAAAATAGAAAATATATAAGGATATTTTATTCCGAACGAAAAAGCAATACCTATTCAGCATATCGAACGGTTACCCCCGTCCCACCCCCCCAGATCCTCCTTTTCAGAATCACCCTTAAATAAAGTGCAGTACAATGCAGTTCACTGCAGTTCGACGCTTCTGGAATTTTCTTACTCAAGCATCTATCCGCCGTTACTCGCGTGTTCCACGTGTTTTCTGTTTCAGCAAATCGATCGGGTATCCCGATGTCCTTGCGAGTGACGTGCGTCGCGTGAATTTATCCTGTTTCATTAAAGTATTTAAATACGTTTTTAAGGAATGGAAACAAGTTACACACTGCCTTGAAATATATTCAAACTAAATACCCGTGTGAGCAGTAAACGATATATGTATCCTATAAGCATGTATGTCGTATACGTTGATGAATTGTATAGAAGAACAAAGACGAGTGTCGCGGTGTGAAAAATACAATTTGCAAGGATTTTACGTCCGCGAAATCTAACGAGCGTCGAATGACTTGGCGAATGGAAGGATTAATAAATATTTATTACTGGACGAAGTTTGCCATGTTTTGAAGACCCCATATTGGGCCACCCTGTGAATCAGTACCTGCCGGAATTTGCAAAGTACAGAAAAGCACTTTTCGTACACTTTATTGTTGAAAATATAATGGCTATTAGTTATATAGTATTTAATAAAAAATATATATTAGTATTAGTAAATAAAATTAAATTTTTTATAATTATTAAGGATTATCTACATTGAATTAGATAATTTAATTTTGTTAAAGTAATGTATGCATATTATTTCATTCGTAACGAAAGACTGGAATGGCTATTGTTTTCTTTGTTTATTAATGTAACGTTAGCACGAGTCTGAATTTAGGTGCGGCTTGTGACCAACGTCACGTGTAATATACGTTAAGGGTTTTGTGATGCGACAGAACTCATATGTTGACAACTCGTGTGCGCAACCGTACTAAAGGTATTGCTGGCAATCAATCTCATAAAAATCAACAAATTGTCAGTAATCGCGAAGAAAGTGGAACAGACAGAAACGTAGTACTGGCAACCAGTACTCCGTGTATCAGGTATATTTTCAATAAATATTATTTCTCCACGCATGCATACAGATCAATTTCATAAATACAGAATTTATTACTGCAAGCGGACCAGCCGAAAATTGGCTGCAAACAGTCGATACCATCAGTCAGACGAAATATCGTTAAAAGAATATATTAATAAGTATCATAAATATTCGTACACGTCGCGTAATCGTAATTAAAGTAACAAAGATAATTAAAAAAAAAAAAAAAAAAACATCTTTTCTCTGCTAAAATATTTACAAAAGCAAACGAAAATGTATCTTTTGATGCTCAGCTTTTGAAATAACAAATTGTGTATTCCGTGACGTAAAAATAATCTACCGATGCCCTCTGGTCAAAATTTTCGTTACTGAACCAAAAGACACGTGTTTCACCAAGAGAAGAAATACTTCTTAAATTTCTTTGAAAATTGTACATGGAAATGCAGTCAAATGAATCAAATTTGAGAGAAATTGTGGGTAATACAATTTTTTTTTATATGGTAAATATAGACTTTCTTAAATATTATATATACATATATACTACACTGATTTATTATTATTCAAACAAGATCCTAATGACATCAGTTGGCTTCCGTTATCTGTACATTTTGATACACGGTTTTAATAAGTATAATACACTATCAATCCAATTTAAGAAATTCGTCGCATCGATCAGCCTCTTTTGTCTTCATTCTCTAATTAATCGAAACGCCCCCTCCCCCCCTCCCCCCCGTAACTCGTTAGGGAACATGACGTACCAGTATTACGGAGTCTCCTATCCTCCTCGTGGCTGACCTATCGATTATCGAAACATGGCGGCAGCCATCACCACAGGAAATTCCTCGTCTATTATTAAACAATCCCAACGTTGATGTAGCCCATTGATATAGCACAGTCATTCAACAGCATCGTTGATAATAATTCCCTAGGTCTTCTGTGACGTACCAAGAAATTAACGTGTTGAATGAATCAACTTGTAACAGTAAAAATTGAAATTAATAAAAAAATAATAATAAAAATTGAAATTAATAAAACAATTAAAACTGATTGAATTATCCATTTAAATCTAAATATATTTTTTAAAAAAACTGAACTTTGAAAACACCTTTGTAAGTTCAACTTACACAATTGTCAGAGCTTTCGCTTACTTACGTCACTAATTATATTAGGATCAACGGTAAAGTTTATACAAATTACGTAAACGCATGATACTTTACAAGGTTTACGTAAAACATCTACAGGAACAAGTGCGGAAATAGAAATTGCATATGCTTGGTGAATTTTAATTACTTTCAAATAACCACGTGTTCCTAATCAGTGATAAAAAAACCAAAAAAAAAACAGAAGAACATTTCGTATATCAAAGTTTCAATGATTTAGTGTAATAAGGATAATTAAGAAAAGCTTACAAAAATTTCTATATTATACTTCTTATAAACGCTATACTAAAGTGACTTTGCGATTCGGTAATGAAAATGATAACGGTATACTGTGCATGTATATTGCACTGCGTCTAATTTGCAAGTTGATAAGGAATTCTGAAAAGCTTTCTGTCTCCATTGCACCTGCACTTCGAGTCTCGTGTCTCGTTCCTCCAGTAAAATCCCCATGTAAAACGTCGTGCCGGCATTTGTCCGTTAGAGGAGCTGTGCTTCGGACTAATGGAGATCGATTTGCAATACAGATATCTAATACCAAAGAATGAGCTTGGTAAAAGGTTTCACGTGAAAAATGTCTCTTTGTCTAGCCAATTTCTCAGAATTACTAGACAATTCCTCAAAGTCAACCCCCGCAAGATATATGTATATTGTCGGGTCTTACGAAGCTAGGGTATTTCGTGACCTTGTATATATGTATATGCTTGTGACTAGGTGTTCTTAAACCAAATACTATGCAGGCTTCGTTGCCTTCGTGAAACAATTAGATGCGGATGGTGCATTATACAGTCGAACCTCGCTAACTCGTATCTCAAGGGCACAGCTAATTTCTTTGAGCAAGAGAGATTATGTCTTATAAGATCCTATAATTGAATTTTTGATATCTCGATAAATGCTCGTATTTAAAAATATATTATGTACACTAGCTTTGTGTGGTACGTCGTCGCGCACCTCGATTATGGGGAAATTATTTTTTTCTTCTATCTGCATAAATTTGAATTATTAATACAATACGTTTTTCAAAACGTCATAAAATATCCCTATTATGTGTCTCCGGGGGGCGCACGCCGCATGTGCATTGGAGTTGATAAGAACAACGATATTAGCACAGATAGATAACTCGAAGATGCTTTTATCATTATGTAAGATTGCGAATGGGAATTGATAATACATAAGCTATAGGTTCTAATTAGGCATTTCAGCTGTAGCTAAGATAATTTTTAAGTCGATCGGTTGAATTATTTGGACGTTATTGAGCAACAGATAGGTACGATAACGTTTCATTGTTATATATTACTAGGAATATAAATAGAAATATAAATAGGAATAAGAATAGAAATATTAATATGTCAACGTCTCAAGTAGAATATCAACTTGAAAATATATCACGAGCTAATATAATTATTGTTCAAAGTTCAAGATTGTTCGACGCGAAGTTTGTATTTTTCTGGATTTTTTAAAGTTAGCCCTTTTTATTGTTCCATGGATATTTAATGTGGTTTAAACCGTCAGACTTTTTACACACTTTTATTTTTTATATTTAATAAAAGCTCTATAGGATTGTGAAATATTAATTGTGACGTATTAACATACGTACGTATTAACAGACGTACGTATTACACTTGACAAAGTCGACTATGCGCGCGTTTTAATGTACTGCGTATGTCCGTGTGTTCCTTTTAGGTTCTTATGGCACTTGACGAATAATCGTAACAGTGCCTTCGTTATCGATTAATCCAAGCGGAATAATTAAATGAATCTCAAAGTCTTTAATCAAGTACTCTCCTTTTGGCCTGATAAAATAATCAGAACGATTTTAATCGTAAACGCACTTGACAGTGGAAATCTATTGCGCTTCAGCTTAATCAAATCCAGTTCATATTTTCCAATCGATAGGCCAACGAGTCAACGTCGTTCCTATGTAAATATAGAAATTTCATGCTCACCTTATGAACCCACCCTAAGGTTGAGATTTACACAATTGATAACGACGAGAATTTTCAAATGATAAGAACTTCTCTATGGCAATTATTAGTTTAAGGATGAATCAATACTTTAAATTTCTGTTTCCCAAAATTCAATTATAGTGGATTTTGAAAAAATAATAAATTATGTTTGTACGTAACCTTTGGCTCCTTTTGCTTTCTAGATTGTTTTTCGTTCCTTCGCTTACAATGTAATTGAATACAAACTTAAATTGGACCTTGAAATTTTGTACTCTGAGCACTTAAGATGGAAAGCAGTAATGTGTACAGATAAACATTTTAAATTTTACTACATTACGTACTAAACCCACTCAGCTTACCCATGAAGATCCATTATCGCGAAATGTCGAAACTTTGATAATTAACGGGTAGCCCTTGGGTTCCTATATTCTCCTGCAAATGTTTGTCACAGAATCTCCATTGTCCTTTTGGCACATTCTCCGTCCAGTAAGGGTAAGAATTATCCAGTCATTTTAAGGATCTACCCGAATTCGGATACCAATTGATACGCAGGTGGAGTGCATGGTAATCAAAAATATATTTTCTTTCTATAAGAAACAATTTTATACGCTGTATATTGTAAATAGTCTGATACAATAGTATGCTTAATGTATGAATATAATTTTAAGATTTGTCAATTGGAACAAAGCACAAAAAAAAAGTATATAATCGTTTCGTACCAGCGTTCAATAATATGAATATTGCATATATTATTTCAGTTTACCTTAGGATTAGACTTTTTTTTTTTAAGGAAATTATCCCATATTAAGTAGAATAGAAAAGTATTGTAATAGAGGCTATAAGCAAACGTGAAGCCAGACAGTAATTATATCCAGTATCAAAAACTAACGATTCTCCTGTTACTTTAAGCCACTTTTGCCTGTATCAAAAAGGATAAACTATTTTATCCGTACAGTTTGAAACTCGCATCGTTATAATGCGATAAAGTAATTCAAGAATTTTTCGACAATTTTTCACAATATTCAATATTTAACCTAACTTTGAAAAATTATCTAAATCAACTCTACCTTTAGAGGAGTCTATCCTCTTTTCGAAAAAAAAAAATTCGAAATCATTAATTCGCTTCGTAAAAGTACTTCATGCTTTGCTCCCATTATTATTTCAAATTCCTACTATTTAGTCAAACCACCTACGCATCGAACCGCAGGAATAATTTAACGTAACACGCGAAACGACGAAATATCGTAACATTTGCGGGGATAAAATTTCACGAAAAGCATAACGTCGCGTAAGATTAATTAAAAGAATAAAAGTTACGAAAACTTTGAAATTATAAGAAATCATCCCGATTGTTAATTGCTCGTCGCTTTCGGTACCCATATTTTTTTTTTATTGTTTACGTACTTTCCATTTCAGTCTCTATTACGTTTTTTTCCTATTTTTCCTTGTTTAATTCTTTTCTGCCTTCAGTTCAGCAACTATGACAGACAAGCCGCGAAGTCCTTTTATTCTTGGCATTGTCAAACGAAGTCCTTCTCGTTATAAAATAAATTACCTTATGCTCTCTTATAAAAAAATTTGTCATTTGGCCTTATCGTTTTTTTTTTTCCCCTCGTAATCGCATAGTGACGTCTCCGGAAGATCCTGTTGCTTGAATATTTCATCAAGCTGCTAAGTTATTTGCTAGCCAAATATTTACGTAGCTTCGTGTTAAATGCGACGGCTGGTAAACTTAGTACGGATTTAAAACGGCTGCCAAGTTTATTACGGATTTTCAGTTATTCGCGTTGACCATATTCTAGTGTAGCTCAGAGCGGGAATCTAATACTGATAAATGTGTTCGAGGATTTTTGTGTCTTCCGCAAGACGTCGGACTATGAGATTTGAAGAATGTATTAATTTTTTTAAACGGATAAAAAAACTTTAAAACATTCAGCGAAACCTAAAAAGAATTTCAGTTTGTACTGTTGCTGTAAGCTGACAGCCTATTAATTTTTTTACGTAAAGTATGGCAAAATACATTTATTCGCATAATTGAAACCAATTTTTTTTTTTAAAGATCAAATTCATTGCAAATTTCTTCGGTCTGGAAATTTAAGATTTTTCCATTATTCCTCCATTTCCCCACCCACCCGCCCAGTTATTCTGCACTCAGTGCAGATTGTCCATTCGAGTGCCTTGAAAAATTACTCGGGTTGTTTGCGAAAAAGGATTTTTGACATCGTGCGAAAAGCTTCTTCTTCTGCATATAGGTGGACTGGTATTGCGAAAGATTTTTTTTTAAGTTATTTTGCGGGCAAAATTTGTGGCAAGTTAGTACGGTGAAACTTTTATCGGGTGTATGCGTAGCTTGAAGATATAATTTTGCAAGTTGATAGAAGCTTTTTTTCCCGTACTTATTAAATTTCTTTGTCAGATTTTCTAAATTGTCATTTTTATCTTTACCTTAAATTTTATATTATTCAAAAACGTGATATGCGCGATATTCTGAATAACTGCATATCGTGCATTTACTGTCATTTGTCAATATCTTTAAAAAAAAAAAAGACGAAATTATATTAAAATGCTAATTGACTTATAGTATGGTAATGACGACAATGCCACAAACTGATAATTAATTTTTCTCTTCTTCTTTCATACGATGAAACATTGATCATTCAATAATTCCAATCTACGATATGTCTACTTGAAAATTCCCGAGTGATTAGCAAACGTCAGTTCGTCGCAAGTAATGATCCTGTGTCGCTGCGAAAAATGGTCACGGGAATTCCCCTTTATGAAAAAAAAAATTAAAAAACTACAGAATTCGCACAACTTATAGGGGAAGCCCAGGCAAGTCGGTGCGCTAAGATCTGACAAGAAAAAAAAAATACAATTAAAATCAAAATAAGGAACTTTTTTTTAGTCTAATAAAACTTTAAATTTAGTCAATTGTCAAATAAAATAAGAAAAACATTTTTAAAAAAACCTAATCATTGAGACCTTCTTAACGATAAAAAATTATGAGCTTTATAAGGTCAGCTTTCAAAGAGCTTTCGAGCTTATCAGCTTTGTACCCCCCCTCCCCTCCCCCGCCCCAGACAAAACGGACGAACCATCCTTTTTGCTCCCATCCGTTTTGCCCAAAGTTGCACTCGATGCAAAGATGAAAAGGTTGAAACAGGGTATGAGCAACAAGTGAAACGCTTTTAACTGCCAATAGACAAAAAAAATCGCATAAAGGAACAATAGGGAACAATTATTGCTAATAATCAAGATACGTATCTTAGGGGAAATCGCAAGAAAACACACGAAACGTATTATTTTCTAACAAAAAACTCACGAGAGCAATCATATGTTTTTTTTCCACTGTCGTAGCTTCGGCGGCCAGATACTCCCTCCAGGTTCTAGAAACTTATAGCGCTGTCTAGCATACAAGAGCGAAAAGAAAGGCTATTCCCCCTTTACCCAGGTGATTCGTTTTGCCCGGGTTTCCCGTACACTTTTTTCTTCGTGTCCGACGTAAAAATCGTTGTTTGTCTTTGCGTATTGACATAGAACAAAAGTGAGAGTACTAATGCGACGTATAAGAACATTGCGTAAACTTAGCTAGTTAGCTTTTTATACGGTAAATTTGTAGCAGGCAATTAATCGCACGCGAAAGCGCAATTAAAAATTTTGAAAATATTTCTCAAAAAGCTTCGTAGATACTGTGGATTCTCCGTCGTGAAATAAATCGATCACAGTTTACGAAGTTCGAGCCGGTAGCTCCGTCGCGTCTTGTAAATCATGACATGTAAAAGAATTTATCGCCGCTTTGTATGTACATATATAAATCCTCTATTCCTTGCTGAAACAATACTTTTTTGCTTATGTATTCACTTGAATTTGCAATTTATCAATTACACGTGTGGCGCATATTATGTAAAGTTTTTAATAAACGAGCTAAATTTTGCGCAATGAGAAAAATTTGCTATATCTGGAATAAATGATGCACCGGGATGAAGCCCGGAAATTGCATTGAAAAAGAAAAAGAGGAAAACAAAAAATCAACGACACCCGTTTTAACGGGTAAAACTTCAAGAGTATACCTATATATTGAAATATAATAATATATTTTACAAAGATATTGCATTCACAATGACGTCACATATGGTGATTATAACTTCATTCGTTATAGGTCTTTGTGTTCAGGATATTTTGATAAAAATCGAATACCCGAATAAAAAAGTCAAAAAGGCTCTTATCACCTGTTTAAAAAATCAATAGGTCGATATCATCTATCAAAAGTTTTATTCAAGCAATACTTTTTAGGATCGATGAAATTTTTCAAATTAAAAAAAAATCATTTACCGCCTAAGCACCATTGCACAAATTTATTCAATATTGCGAATTGACCTTTTCACTAAATAATTTTAACTCAATCGGTTATAGGTCTATCGATACGTATCAATAAGCTGTTCTTACGGGAAGTTATAAAAATGCCAAGGTACGTCCGATAATGATGATTCCCTTTTTTTTGATTGGTTAAGCAGACTGATAAGGAGGTCAAGCGAAGTCAATAAGGTTATCATTTTATAGTAACTGACTGAGCGTACCGATAGTAACGGCGAGCTGTTTAGCATAAGTGAAAATTGCCATAAGCGTATTTTCGCACGAGTGCACTTCCTCGTTGCGATTAGCTTTGACAAGATTTTCTTTTCTCGTCCAAGCTTTATTTATTTACGGAAGTAACGGAAAGACGTAAAATCTGTAAGCAGGTATGACGTCATCATTTTCTATACCGCGTATAAATCCTATACGACAATTTTCTATGATCAAAGAAAGCCATAATTAATGTAATTAATTAAATTCATTTGACTCACCCAATTGGTGTCCTTTTCCCATTCGCGCGAAATTCCAGTCTACGATTTAACGAGCACCAAACACCCAGCACTACGATAACACAGAAGCAGATAACAGATATGCGTAAATCGTAAAATCAGTTAAAAACAAAAATTTCTTGGATAATTTTAAATAACGCGCGTCGGTTAATTCGCGCCATTTATGCCCGACGAATTACTCGCAAAAACAGTTCGACATTTTAATTCCCACGCGATAAATCATTACGTGGACAAAGATTAGAAAGCTTTTCAAAAATCCCGCATATACCCCCTTTCGGCTTAAGCCCAATTTCCAAAAATCACTGTGTGTCAACTGACATCATAAATATGACGATTAAGGATCCTAACCCGGTGCAATATTTACAATTTTGGTTTTCAAAAAAAATTTCAGGGTAACTCAAAATAATTTCTTCCAAATTCTTTCCATTCACGTATCACGATTTTTAATCAGCATAGCGCGTATCATTGATATATAATGAAACGTCAGTTTCGGAACTGCTTTACGCGATGGATTTTAATTAAATTCCGAGGGGGTAACTGTATTGAAATAAGGGTCGGAGGGAAGGGCGATAGGCGGATATAATTGATAAAACACTTGTCCGCGCGCGGATTTCAAATACATACGATTGGAGCGGCAGGAACGCAAGCACTGAACTACGGGGGGCAGTGTTGCTTCGCTGGAAGCAGTTCGCAGGGGTTGCCGCTGATAGGCAGGAGGTCACTAGGGTGGTGGATCAGGTACCAGTGTCGCTCGCCGTGCGGCGCCACTTGTCGAATCATATGTCCGCCTTCAGGAGCCCTTACGAACGTCGCATTTTCTGGCACTAGAAATTTTCAAAAACAAGCCTAAAACTTCGTCGTGATAAATTTGAGAATATAGTTAAAAATGGCGTACATAAATACACAAACATGCATATAGATATACTTGGCAAGGTAATAGCGACTAATCAATGTCCTACAGTCAATCACGATAAGCAGCAGGAATTGTACTCTGTGTATGTCGAATAGAATGTTTTTCTTGCTCTTACGTAAAGCTTTTCTTTATGCTTCGCGGTTTGTTTGCTCGAATTAATGTTTCTCGTAATTTAACATATTATGCTAACGACGATCATGCATATTGATCAGTGTATTATGAGGGTGCATTTACAATTTGGTAATAGAGTGTAGTAAGAAAGTCGTTTTCTATAGATACGTGACCTAAAAGCAAAAGGGCGTATGTTTACTTGAAAATCCTTTTTGCTTTTAGTGACGCGATAATTGATTTGCGTTTTGGATTGTGGGATTATGGGTAATAGGAAGATAGTCGTAATTTATTTTTATTACGTTAATCACTATTATTATGTACTGGATAAACAGAGATTGAGAGATAGTTAATTAGGAGTGATAATTAATTAATTATAGATAATTATATATGGCTAGTATTAATTGGTGGATTTCTATTTGTTAGATTTTCGAGAATAATAAAATCTATAAATGTACGTTATTGATGGTATAAGATTGATTTTATCTGGCAGCGTGAAAAAAATAAAAGATTTCGTAAGTGAAAAATTAATAAATTTATCGCATTTGATAAAATAGAATGATGTAGTCGCGTGAGACAAAAATGACGTGGAACGGTAAGAATGTCAAGTGAATACTATGTGTAAAAAAATTCCAAATAAATTTGTCGCATTGCAGTATTCTTCTAAAATATGTTAATGACTTTAGCATTTTTTTTTTCTAATGCATTCCAAGAGTCTAATTACTTTATGACATTTAACATTGATTTCTGTACTCCGGGCTTTCAATATATTTTACATTGTTTCTTATTTTTTATTTATTCTTATATCGGCACATTGAACACGATAACACTCAAATTACAGTGCATTGTTTTCAAAGCCATGAAACGTTATCTGACGTATTTTAACTTTATAAGGAATCCAGTTTCTCTGGTTTGAATTTTCATTAAGGCATGTCTTTTGGGGATAATATGCAAAGTACTTGTATAAGCGATTATTCCTGTACATATTCACCTGGGAGTCACCCGGTATACGAAGTAAACACGCAAAGCAGAATGCGCCGTTAAAACTTAATTTAATATGAAAATAATCATCATACTTAATGAATGAGAAATCCGACAAGCTGAATTTGACAAATATAAAATTTATATAAAGTTCGATATAATTTTCCTTCTTATCTTAATAATCATTCGGGTCCTTTGATTATACCGTATCTTTCCTTCGTATAGGTTAATTCATGATTCATGATAATTCAAAATGCTGATTTAAATATTCTTATCACTAATACGAAGATGGACTTTTGAATGATTATCTCCGATTTCCCACGATCTAGCTCATGATATATGTACCGAGTGTTTAAATAAATTTTAATCATCAATGACGCAGGTTTGTTCAGAAGTTTCACTAGAAAATATATATATATATATACGAGATTAACTTTCGACATTTATTTACCTATCAGAATTTATTGCTTATTTTCGACCGTGTCGAGTTATCGTTATTGGAGTTTATTTATAATAACTCCACTTTGCATTATCTGTTACAAGTATAAGATAATAGTTATATAGATGCGTATCGGTCGCACGTTATTTCCATTGAATATTACGCATCAAGTTATTACGAATGATAACATGTGGTTTGGCAGATCCAATAGGCGTACATTTTCTGTTATGGAATAAGGCGGGTTATTTGAATATTGACAATTATCAAGTATTAACCCTCACTCCGTACTGATGGGTCATTTTTGTCCGTACAATTTCTAACAGCATCGATTCGTCGAAAATTAACGATCTTAGGATCGTCGTGCCTCTCGCTAAAAATATTTTTCAAATCTATTATTCTGATCTTTATATAGAAAGGATAAAGGAAGGTATGAATTTTGCGAATTTAAAAAATAGTTTTACGAATAAAAATCGCGTCGGACGTTTAATGTACGACTACTTTAATTACAATTAAATATATTTTTAATTATATAAAATTTTCCTTCTAAATTAAAAAAAAATTATATTGTCAAATATAACATGCACCTATCGTTCGTGACCACTGGACAGCCTTGTTCAATGAGAAATTTTATTTTTCTGTACATAACGATATCTGCAGAAACCATCAAGAAATGCCTGATTCGATCTATTCCCGCAGTGATTCAATCGTGTGATATTATTCGCCAATTGTCTAAAAATATTGGCAAACAATAAATTGCTTCACGTTCACAATTTATTTATCATTGTTCAAATTTTATTGCAAAGAAAAGTGTATACGCCACGTCGTTTATAGATTATCGCAAATTTGGGTCAATAATCAATATTTTACATTCTGTTGAAAAAAAAAAGTTCATCGGAAGCACTATCGTGCTGTAATAATTGTATGATAAGAATTAATAAGAATTATTCACTGGCTTAATTGCCTGTTTAAAAAAAATCGTAACAAGTGCTCAGGGCATTGTTTTCGCTAAAATTGCTTAATGACAATCATGCTTCGGTATCAATAATGTACATACTCCTATCAATGACGTATCATATCGTATCGTATCATATCTGTGACTATATAAGCAGTATAATAACCCGTGTACAAATGCGAATTCGCACAGTAGAAAAAAATGAACATACGTTACTCGCCTGTAATTTTTCTCATCTTATCAGTGATTGCTGGCACTGGTAATTATCAAAAAAAATAAATTAAGGCCTGCAAATTAATATATTATTCATTTACAAATTATTGATTAACAGTTTTTTATTCTGTTCAGGTAAAGCAGGTTTGACGAAAGGAACTGCTCGAAGCGCTGTTGACATCAGTGATGTTCCTTATGTGGTGAGTGACTATTATTTTCTTTTTTAATTCCTCAATTAATTACTGTCCAATTATTTGTCTAGTCGAAAATTACAGACTTGGATGGGAATATAATTTGTACTGGAGCAATCTTGAATTTTCTTTATATTCTGACAACAGCTAGTTGCGTTCACGAGTAAGTTCAATTAATCGTATAATTACGTACTGATAGTGATATGAGGATACTGTATGATAAATTTTCTAAAATATTAATGCTTTGTGTGCATTAAGAAAATTTTACGATTACGATTATAGTTCATGAAAATATTTGGGCACGCGTTAACAACCACGATCAGTCAAGTGATAAGGAAAAAGTTTCTGAGACGGTATTGGAAATGAAAATATATATCGTCTCAGAAATATTTGTCCTAATCAAATCTTTATATCTTTATTACCTTTCAGTCTCTCGCCAAATGAAATAAAGATAGTGGTAGGATCATCAAGCTTGAATGACGGAACTAAGTATAACGTAAAAGAAGTAATTTCACATGAAGAATTTAATCCCTTAGGAGAGAATGAGGACAGCTCTAATGATATAGCATTAATCAAGGTATGAGACGTAAAAGAGTTATATAAAAAATAATTAAAAAAGAAATCAATGAATTATATTTTTAATAGACGTACAACGATCCATCATTAGAAAGAGAATTTTAAATCATTTTCACACTATTGAATTTTAAATAATATTGCCTTTAGTTTCAATGCTTTCCAAAACTACATTTTTTTTTCATTTTAAATTTCTTTCTGACAGCTGTCGTCGTACTTGAGATACAGTAAAAAGGCGAGACCAATCCCGATACCGGAAATCCAAGACGATGAAAATCCAGTCAACTCGGATGACATCACTTCGAGCAGATGGGTAAGAAAAATTATTAAAAACCTTTTATTTATAGATATTTGTATTATTTTTTAACGTTTTTTTTTTTTTACGAATTTATAATCCTTTCTTTTAGAGTATACTAAACTCTTTAAGAAAAGTCAAACAAAAGATAATCGAAGGATATCAATGTAAAAGGAGCTACGAACTTGTAGGTATAACAATTAGCAGTGATGTCTTTTGTGCTGAAACAGTTTTTTCGAATGTCGACACGGTCGACATTAATGATACACCGGTAAGTTGTTTTAATAAATGTTCGTCATAAGTGCTAATAAAATGTACGGATGAAATAGATATTGGAAAGAAATTAATCATTCAGATAATCTTGTATCACTAAATATTTTTATTTAGAATCTATAAAAATTTTATATTCGATCATTTTAGATTGACAGAGGATCGCCATTGGTGAAAAATTCGATATTAATCGGTTTAAAGGTGCTGGGCATGAAGGAGAAACCGGATGTCTACATTTCGATTTCAAAATTTGTTTCTTGGATTGAAGAAAACAATACTGATTATTAAGGACTCTTAGGATGGCTGCTTATTGAATTACGGACTTTCAGAAAAATTTTGTTTATGTTATACTTATTTGTTTTCTGCTTCGATTGATCGAAATAAAATATCGCAATATCGAAAGCGATATTTATTTTAAAATAAAATGTAAAACCTCGTCATTCTCCTTTAAGTAATTTAATAGTCGTATAATAATTAATGTCTTATGGTTTTATCATTGATGCTATTCCGGTTGCCTCGTATCAGGGGCAGAATTTTTAACAAAGGATATATTCTAAAGTTCACTGTGGGAACGGTTGTATCTCACTCAATGATATGCAGGTAAACAAAGACCCGACAATACTCGTAGGAAAATTTCCTATTGTTACTGCATTTTTGCCAATGATAATATATGGTAAGTCAATGGAAGTTGATGGAAAACTATTCGGTAGCTTCGACAAAGCACCATTGCGAATGGTAAATATCGGCGAGGGCCAGTAACGTGTTTTCGAATACACTCAGAGAGGAATATAGAAAAATCTATTTACAATATAACCATGAATTTGCGTGAATCCATAAAATTTATATACTGTACAATGTTAGTCACACAAATCGGAAAAAGTATCAAGTGTCTCGCATCCGTAGCTAAAAGCTTCTTCAATTCAATTCTAGAGGATATCTCGTTGCATTTCTATTCAATCCGTCGATAGTGTTTCATCGGCAGAAAGTAACATAACCTCACAGTCGTTTAGCAGTTTCCATGCATTGCGTGCAGCAAAACAATCATAAAGAAGATCGTTACGAAATAACTGTTGTTTCTTTACAGAACTTCGCGCTAGGAAGGATTTTATGCCCTTCATAAAACACAAAGGCTGCTAGGATATCGCGAATGCACCAGACGACTAATTCATTACCCACATCGAGCGACATAAAAGTACTATGCTATCTAGGGATATTTGATTTGTCACTGTAATTGAGACAAACATTTCTAGCAGCACAGACCGGTTTACACTGAGCAATTAATTAAACTGTCTCTAGGCAATATACGATATTACTATAAGGAAATGTTTTGTTGAATAGACCTAGTGTTTTTCATGTTTTACGTAAAGGGTATTGGTATCACTGTGCAGATTTGAATGCATGGGCAGTAGCTCTTAGCTTGTGCCAAAATTTATTATAGATTAATTAAGTTTATTTGGTGTACGGATATGTCGCTAGGGAATCTTTCTAATTTTATCTTCTCAATGGAAACTCCTCTTTTCTTATCTTGTCTAGTTTCTTCTTATTCGATTTGAGATATATTGCGCTAGGGACTTTTACTCCATTGCAGTTACCTTTGCTCCACAAGTGGCTTCTCTGAGCTTCGACCGGATGAGTCGATTTATGAGCGAATGAATCGAAATGGATGACGAGCTCTTCGTTTAGCTTTATCTGAGGTCAGTGGTTTAACGTTATATCGATCTTACTATTGGAAGTCATCGAACTTTTGTAACGTTGATTTTTCGTCGTATTTTTATTTTCTACTTTCTTTTTGCTTTCAAGCATTGGCTTCGTGTACTTTCATGCTGGAATGACAACCATTTATTATATGTGCGTTATGCTAGAATTACGTTTGATAGTCTGACTTGCCAATATGCAGCTGATTACGATCTTGTTTTATTTATTTGATTTTAGCTTTCTGAAGAGCGTTGCAAAGTTACTGTATCATTGATTCCATGACAATTATAGGTCAGAGAGACTGGAGCGTATATGAATACTCGTGAATTATTGAATAGAACAAAACAGGCATCAATAGTTTTGTTGATGATTATTAGGAATTTTTTAAATATAGAAAATAAGTTCTTCATCGAGCCCAGTGGACTAGATAACAAAATTTTTTGAGTTTTAACGCGATGACAGTATATTACATTGCTCAATATTTGAAAGCAGACTGGATAAAAATAATGAAATAACGTGGGAATCTGGGGAAGTTTACGACGACTTGTTTTGAAAGATGAAGAGTTCTGTTCAGGTTATTAGCCTTTTCTAACGAACAGGTACAAGCTTGTATTTAATTTCTTTGAATCTCTGATAACTAGCAATCCTTTCTGGCAAATTCGTACTGAGCGTGAACGATATTTCCTAAAAATATGACGTTTATAAAGTGTGTGAATTTTTTAAATTAAAATTTGATTGTTTTACAGATTTGTAAATTGTTCATTAATGTTTATTGTATCATAATTTATATTACTGCCGAAAGATTTCTATTCAATGTTTCAAAAAGCTTGTGTAAGACGATTTGTAACATGTAAGTATACGGGTTTTTTACTTTTAATATATAACAGTATTATAACCTTCATATCACTATACGGTCCCTTTGGCGCAGAGGATAGCGCGTTGGACTTCTAATCCAAAGGTCGCGGGTTCGATCCCCGCAAGGGATGATTTTGTTTTGAGCGGAAACGATCGTTACATTCTAACAGCCATTGACGATTGTGGAAATACAAAAATTATAAATTTTACAGTTCATCTGTCCGAAGCAAATTTACATAGCAAGGTACATTACATTTTTATATACAATTCAAATTATCAAAATACATAACGTATAGAAGCTGGCAAAAAAACTCAGTCCATATAAACTGAAATTGCGCTGTCTATTAAAAATATGTTTTTCAAAATTCACACCTCTATATGTATCATTCAGACATTATTTTTAGAACTTGAGTAATTTTCTGGACCTCATTATAATTAGCAGTTCCATGTAAATCATATGCGTGCATCGCAGCAAAGTCACGCGAGCAACAAACACAGAAATAACACGTTTAATTTTCCTGCAAACACATTACTGTCATTCTAGATAAAAGATTATAAAAACATAGATTAAATTTTATTCATGGAAAAGCCATTGTTGTAATAATTCTGTGTTGACAGATTTGCCAATTGAATTGGTATCCGCAAAAAAAAATAATTTCTTAGACTGCAGACATGCATATCATAATTTCAATTTGACACGCATAATCTTTTGAGATTGGAATCGAAGCTCGAGTAAAGTAGTGGGGAAACCAGTATTTTAACAGTAAGTAAGAAACTTGGCTGGCATTTGCTCGACAGCCACCGAGCAGTACGGACGTAATATCGGTAGACGCTGAATTCCGATTATGCATAAAATCATTTTCAGTTATTTAATTTACAGAATCAATTGTTAATTTTTTTAAATTAATCATAACGAGCGAGGAAAACCATTCTGTCATGCTTAACGAATATTTTTTTGAGAAACATTTTCATCGTTATATGCGTCTTTTTTAAAGTCAATATTGCTGACACATTATAGGAAAGAGCCCTTTTCGGTATGACTCGTTCCATTTTTCCCATAATTCTCATTTCCATCTGAACGATTTCCACGAGTCACTTCTAGTACCGACTAGTTTATCGTACCGACCCCTGTATGTCATATGACTATTTAAACCTTCAAGAATATCAGGTATTAAGTTCCGCCATGTACGCTTCAGACCACGGAACAGATGTTCACCGTCTGAATCGAACCATAACAGTCATACTAATTTTGCAGCAAAAAGTTACATTGGTTTGGAGTACAGATAGCAAAACCGGCGGGACCCACGATAACAAAAATTAATTAAAAATTAATTAAATGCAAAGAAAAATTAATTCTAAAGCCACATTATCTCGTTCGTAAAAACGAATTGTGCATAAATTTAATTTACAGCCTTATGTAATATTCATAAAGTTAAAATTGAATAGAAAACAAAAAAACGAAATAATTTCGTGTTAAAACACATGTGACAAGTATAAAGGGTAGCCAACCCCATAAGCTTACACAGCGGTAGTCAGTCCAGCCTATCAGAGTGAACGGTTTAAAGAGACCGCGGCAAAGGTATACGTTCGTAGGCCGTGACGCGGAAAGCCGGTTAGTCGGTCTCAATCCGCCGTGGTGTAAACGTTACTGGAGCGCAGAACAATCCTCCGTGCACGCGTATCTTGCACTTCCTCTCTTGCACTCTTGTAACCAGAAGTTTAGATATTTCCTGTAAAGCCTGAACATTTTTACGAAAGTTTCAACCGTGTGTTTCTACGTGTTTCCATTAAATTTCATTAATGCATAATATGCATCTACAAATTTGAATCTACGACAATATACACGCCTGCGCACTGGCCGACACTCAAACGGATTACACAGAAGGTAGGTTATGAACAAGTTCAAACCAGATTTGTGTTTACATAAAATGTTATATAGTTAAACTACAAAGCGAACTAAATTTCTAGCGTGATCTTGGACTTATCCTTATGCACTTTTAGAAAATCTAATATTAAATCCCAGTGTTTTCCATTGTTTTAAAAAATGCCTATGGCTCGATCCCATAGCCATGGCGCCAGACGCAAATTTTCTTTATCTTCAAAATACAAGTTTCTCGCTGGCTAATCGCACAATTCAACTGAGTTTAAACAATAAAGCATGACGGTGGAATCAAGCCTGAAGCAAATTGTGCATATTTGAAGTTGAACGTTTCGCCAAGGGCAGGTTTGTCAGAGTCACGATTTACCATAATTAGAGGTTTTCGTGTACCGTTGCTCGTGTGAACTACTGCCTACCTTAGTTCTAGCCAGGTATATACGTAACTGTCTAAGCTTGAGACTCGGAATCTTAGTCTTGTGAGACTAGGAAGTTTTTATACGTTACTTTTGCCGTTTGTTGTCAATGCGTATTGCGCATGCGTCGTTGAATCCTTGAGACGCGTATAAATCGCGCATGAGTGGTTGCTTATCGAAAGCAGTTAGCGGAAAGTTATGTTAACGATTATATCTAGACATCTTGAAACGTATCTAAACATCTATGAAGGATATCCTCTCGTAAAATGAAAAAGAAAGAAGATAAATGTCGGATCGAGTAAAGAAGCTGTATCACGCTGTCGTACGTTATACCTGTTTTTCTACGTTCATCACGAATATCCCGCAGTAGTGAAATTTTCTGTTGCAGGCATCCATTGCCGCTCATGCATCTTGACACGTCGGCTCTGTATGACAATCCAATGCTTTATACGTATAATAGCGTTAAGATATGAAAGCATGGACTGTACGCAGTGGAAAGTTCGGCATGATATGATTTTTATGAAGTACAGTGAACGCTAAAAACAATCTTGGCTGTGCTTGTAGGTGGTTTAGGATGCGACGAGTCTAAAAGAAGTGACATATAAGTAAATAAATATCTGGAAAAAGGGACAAAGAAAAGTTTTAAGAGATTTAACAGAATGGAAAGATCATAGCCGGGTGATGTTTCAGATAGAAATGTCGGATTATCCGGGACAGGAAGTGGAAGGTTCTGGGAGGGACGAGATCGTATCAAACGGAAGTGGGGTGCGGCTGGATAAATCGATACGGAGTTATCGATATCGAGGATCGTACGAGCTGAGAGACCTCGAGGCGGCTATAAGGGACGCCTACGCTTCGAAGGTGTTGCAATCCCAAATTGCGGAGCGGCGTGCAAATTTAATGGCGGAAAAGGTACGTGAGAAGCATGCTGCCGATTTGATACGAGATCAGGAGATTGATACTCTGGCTGTGGAACGTAGAAGATTAATTGAAGAGTCCAAGAGACGCGATGAGTACAGGGAAGAATTGAATCAACAAATGGAGGCTAGGGTTAGGGAGACTCTTGTCAGAGAGGAAGCGGATCGTCTGGAGCGACAATTGTTAATGGAAGTTGATCGTCTCAGAGATGAATTGGAAGAGCGTAGAAAGATGGAGGCGAAGATGGAGCTTGCTGAGAAGTTAAGAGCCGAGAGAAGAGTTTTTGCTGAAATTCGTGAAATTCAAGAGGATAAGGAACGAGAGAAATTGGCGAATGAAATGGAACTTCAGCGAAAGTATCTTGATGAGGTGGAGAGGAGGACTCGGGAACTGAGTGCGCTTCGACGTGAGAGAATCGAAAGACGGAACTGCGTGATTGAAGCCATGGCGCGAAATATGGTTGACTTTGAATCTGAGAAACGCGAAAGGGAAGACGTTATCAGTGAACTCGTTGCCGAGGAGATGAGATGCGAGGCTTTAATCAAGGAACGGGATAGGAAGCTTCGTGAAAGAATGATTAAGGGCGATTTGGCTGAGTGCTTGAAAAATCAAATTAAACAGACAGAAGAGAATCGACGTCGCTTACGGGACGAGGATGATCTCTTTGCTGAGGCTGTTATGCTGAGGGTGATGCAGGATGAGAGAGTTGAGAGAATGACAGCGGAAGCTAGGAGACGCGCGTGTCTACGTTATCGACAGGAATTGGAGTGTCTGATGGAGGAGCGTAGAATAAGGCGACAAGAGGAACTGGACCGAATTCGTGAATACCAGAAAGTGGAATGGGACCGTGAAATGAAGAGGCGAGATTTAGTCAGGACGGAACGTGAACGCTTGTTAATGGAGCATGCGGAAAATATAGGAGGATTTTTAAACAAAGATTTGTTAACTACGGACGAACGTCAGAGAATTGCAAAAATATTGAAAAATAAATCGATGAAAAATTAAAGTTTCTTCATCCAACTACATTTAATCATCTGACAGACGAATCGATCTGTCTTATAAATTTATGTATTTTGCATGCGGGATACCAAGACTACATATAATCCTTGAGCGGATAATACAGTAAACTAAATAATTTTTTATAGCATCGAAACATTCATTAGCAACGCTACAAATTGCATTAGCAGTAAATGTCAGGATATGCAGATAAATTAAAACTTCAGCTGTACGATGCATTCAGTAGAATTTCAATTAGCACGCGCGAAACGACGCTTATAACAGTTATTAGTATTCACGGGGAATTAGAAACGCGATGCTGAGAAGTTTCAAAATAAAGTTGGAATTTCGAAAAGCATCGTTATCCACTAGACACCTGTCGACAGGTGTTGGACGTTTCCCCAGTCTAGGTAGTCACGGTGCACAGAACACTACCGGAAAGGATAATCAAAATCCATTAAAATTAGAGGAAAAAAAAACCATAACGGCAAAGTTCTCACATGAAAATTCACAAAGTTGCATATAAAATAAAAATTCAACAAAGTCCAGTCAAACAACTGCATACTGAAAGCGGGATATAAATTGCTGACTAGAAAAGATCAAAGAAAATGATAACAAATAACCGCGGAAACAAACTGATTGCGAAAGTGCAACGATGTCCATTAGGACCTCGCGTGACGGTTATCGCCACAACCCAATATCCCCATAGCCTACGTAATACGCATGAGCGTCTAAGTTGCTCACAGTCAAAAAAGAGACACGGCGCGTTTATCTTGCCCCAAGATGGCGCATTTCTATCTAAATGTGGTCATTAAAAAGGATAGGATACCAACCTGGCCGGTTAATAGGCTTATCTTTCGTTGAACGTAATTTGATTGGTGCGAGTGAAGTGGTTTAACGTCACCCTTTTTATAATACATCCTCGTCTGGGCATTAGACATTTACTCACAGCCTTTCTTCGCGTCACGATAAGACGTCCAATAGCTTTTCTTGGGAACCTTTATCTGTTATTGATTCCAAGAATGATTTTTTTTGTTTTAATTAATTTTATTTCATCAATAATCTAACGATATGCGCCTTTTAATTCGAATTGCAAAGAAATTTTCTACCGAACTGTACCGACTTGTCTTCATGTGATTTGTAATGGATTGATCGGCCGACTGTAGTATTATGTAGTATTCGCCATTGTTTATTTAGCATGATTGTAATTGATCTTTTATGGTTAAAGTAAATTATAACACAGCGATGCGCCTCGTAGGTTATGTTTGTAAGTTATAGAGGACGTATACAAGATCGGATAGCATAAATAATTCCTGGTGTACTATGTATAAGTATAAAGATCATAGAAACTTATCGGTAAGTCAAAATGATAAGATATACTTTTGATCGTTGTAATAGATTTTTTTTCGTAATAATTTTCAAAGCATTATTCGTACAGTAAGAAAAATGATATATAAATTTGACGATTATCCTTGCGATGAAGATTTTTAACGAAGGCTGTACAAGTGCTGATGACGATGCCTGCTTGTTTAATCAGATTTCTAGTAAAATCCAAAAATGCTGATTTCCATGTAAAAATAAATATATTCATAATCTATGGACACAATGTCTCTGAATTTTATCCCCATAAATTATACCGACACTCAAAGTGTCTCACGGTCATAAGATCCGTGTCCAATTATAGTAAGCGCGACGCACACAATTTGTTACGCATTTAACGACGAAGAAGCTTGTCGTTCAATGCACGTATCACCTTTCACATAATATTGCCGTAAACTAGTTTCGTTGATAATAATTATGAAATCGTTACGAAATATAATGTGATTTTGTGGATATAGATTTTCATGAAATATCATGCAATATATTACAGTATTTTCTTATGGCAGGAAGGGCGATATGGGAATTACGTGAAACATGTATTTTTGCATTTTTAATACTTGATTATATCAGCTTCGAGGTCAGCCAATCTGTCCATTCGTAGGATGCAGACGTACCCAGATTCCAGTTTTTGAGCCTAAAAATCGTGCCTTGTCGTCTAGTTCTAAGGGATTCGTTGATTTCTCACAGAGCGACAGATGAAAGTTGTCGATCACTTTGATCAGACCTACTTTTACTTGCATCTCTGCGAAACGGGCGCCTGGAAAAATATTTTGTCAAAAATTGTTTGCGCATGCGCAAGAGATTTTTTTTTGCTTTTCTGACACACAGTGTTCGCTCTTACCCAGACAAAATCTGGGTCCACCGCCGAACGGGAGAAATGTATACGCAGGTCTTGCTCGTTTGACCTCGTCATTAAATCTCTCAGGATCAAATCTTTCTGGGTCTGGATAATATTTTGGATCACGATGAATTGCGTAAATTGGTAAGAGACACTTCAATCCAACTGGCAATATGATATCTGTACCAGGTATCGTGTACGCCTTTGTTACTTCTCGCGTGATCGTAGGAATCGATGGATACTTGCGGAGAGTTTCTAAAAAGTGGAATTAAAAATTTGGTTTTACTTTTAAATATTTGTAATTCTGACTATTCGGGTTTTCTAATAATATTTTTATATACTGTCTACCGTAGAAAACTTTATCCAGGTATTTCATGTTTTTTATATTGTCCATCGTTATTAGCCCATTGTTTTTCATTTTTTCACGAAAAATCTCTTGACGCAATTCATTTTGAATCTCTTCGTTCACTGCCAATTCGTGAATGCAGTAACTCATTGTGGTCGAGCTGGTTTCGAATCCGGCCGCTAGAAACGCGTAGGCCTGCGCCGCAAGGAATGCGTCGTTGAATTCTAAAATTTGAAAAAAATTGGTTCTTCCAAAAAAAAATTCTTATACGCCAAAAACTGATTGTTCGAACGTTACTTTGACTCACCAACTTCGTCCTTCATTCCACTTTGCTTTTTCTTCTTCCTCATCTCTCTAAGCAAGTCGATAAAGTCGTTTCTCTGTATATTCTTCTCCTCGCGATACTTGAACGTATCCTTAACCAAACTCACTATAAACCCTGTGACCCTTTTCGAATGTAACTTCACTCTGATAAGTTTGAATAGTTTCGGAAATACCATCTGAATTACTCTGAGTAATCTGATACGTAAAGTAACCTCAAAAACTTCTTTACCGACGGTGCGAAATTCTATGTTCTTGTCGTTCATGGTGTCAATCTGGATACCAAAGACGCAATGGCCGATAACGTCGGTCATGAATCTTGCACTGATTTCTTTGACCTCCACCATATCTTTGACCTTTACGATACCACGTAACGCATTTTCAAATTCCCTGCTGCACTCTTCCAGCATATTGAATATGTGCTTCATCTTTCGACCACTGAACGTACCGTTCAATTTGGCTCGCATGACTTTCCACTTGATACCTGAGAGATTAACAAGATTTGCACTCAGCGGATCTACCTCCTCGTTTATAACAATCCCGCGACTACTCCAGTAGGCAAAGTCCCTCGTGAGAATGGCTCTTATCAGTTCTGGGTCCCTTGCCATTAGCATGGGTGCAAAAAAATACCAGATGCCTGCAAAGCGCTCGCCTTTGAATTTATCGTAAAGTTCTTGGGAATATTCAGCCGGGGATGGTTTTTTAAAAAACGTCTCACTGGCATTCGCGATTATAGATAAGGATTCGTGCGGCACTCGCATCTTTTTCCAATAGGTGAATAAAGGACGGTACAGAAAATAGTAAGTTAGGTATATACCGATAACTATTAATAGGGGTGTCATATTTGAATTTTTTCTTACGATTTTTTTTCAGATTTCATATAGCCACGCTTTTTTTTTTTGAAAATTATGTGATCACGATTTTATCAGTTCACTTGAATTTTTGGGCAGAAGCACTCGCGTCTCTGATCACTCGCGCACTGTTGTTCTGTCCGGGATCAAAAGTTCTTTTTAATAGTTTCCGCTGTTAAGTAAAACGCCCTCCAGCTAAACGAATCAATCACTAACATGCAGTTCAAGTGATACGCTTATACGGAGGTCCTAAGGTATAGTCGGTCCACGTGGTCGATGTATTTTTTTGACAGATCTGAAACAATAAAGTCTCTGGCAAGGAACACACGTGGATGTATAAAGTCTTTGTTATTAAGTAAGCATACGCGTGATTTTGTATTAAACATATTTTAATTTTTTACTTTAGCATAGGGTGAGTAGTCCAATCATCCGCCATGTACCAATAATCGTCAGTGTGTGTTTTGACTATAGCAAAATCTACAGTATTGTAACACAACTGACGATTACTGGTACATGGCGGATGATTGGGCCAGCCACCTTATATTTATATGACTTTATGGAAAACGATATTTAATTTACTAAGGACTGCATCACCTGCAAACTGTCAAAAAAACACATTGAACTCGTGGACCGACCATAAATTCCCATTACTATATTATTCTCTGGTTGACAGTCCGATGTTTTCATTTCTACCTCGTATCAATGCATTCTGATAAAAAAAAAACGAACTTACATTTTTGTATAAACTAATAATCTTTTGTACAGTTGATTCGATCGATTTGAAAAACGCATTCCAACGCTTCGCATATTTTGAAAAAATAATTAAGTCAACAAAATTCCGTTTAAGAAATAAAAATAAAAAGTGTTCGCATTGAAGTACGCGATTCATCATTATAACGGGTGTCTCGAAATGCATTCAACGATGGGATAAAAGTGTACATACGTTTCTGTACATGCGAAGGGTTACTATAAATCATATGCACAGGGATGATAGTGGCTCGCAGAAGGGTAGCAGCGATCCCAAAAATCAAGGGTTGTTTGGCCAGGGCTCACGCTTCGAAAAAAAAATAAAACCGGTAGCGTACCTCTCACATCCCTAACGTGACATCCGTGCATTAAATGCCAATGCGTCACTCGTCGTATAAACGTAGGGGAGTGAACCCTTAATTTATGAGCCCAGCTCATTCAATAGGATTCTGATGGATGGAATCATTTGTTACTCATTCAGTGCTGGCACTCCGGGCGTGAATTTGGAACGTCGCCCTTATTCTTACAGTCCCATGATTGACTCCCCATTGTAACCTGGTTTGTGTCTATTCCGAGAGAGGGGATGAAAATCGTAAAGACCCTACCGGTTTAATCACAAGGGCATCGCCCGGAACCACTTTGAATCGAACAAGGACCCAATCTCACGTACAAAGACCCAATTCCAATTTACTTGACTCCGCTTGCGGTGACGTAACGACCGAGTCCATTTGAAAGAATAATAATAATATCTCATGATTTATGAATCTTCATTGTCAGAAATGACGGAGTCATCTAAGGTATCTGTTGATCTTCTTCCTCGGATTGGCCGACTGGTAATCGGTTTGAAATTTGCATATGGTTCATAATGGCTGTAGGTAAGAGTTTCGCTTTCCCAGAATGCACCACTCCTTTTGGGTGGGAATGTATTATTGAATTATGGAGTCGTAAGGCAATCCAAGGAAGCTGGTGGTAGTCTTGATCTCTCCTATGGCAGCAATCGGTCCATCGGCTCGTGAGGTAGCTTTACGCGTAACGTATCATTGGTCAGAATTATACGGAGCGTCATGGTGGCCTGGAATAATATACGTGCCTGATCATTTCAACGGGTAGTGTTGCGTGTTTGTAATACATTGACTCCTTAGACACCTGTTGTGCAACAACTGCCTTGCCGTGGGATGATAATGCCGAGACGCGATATAGATTACACTTTGTTAGGGTTACCCTTGCAAAGTATTATGTGTACACAGTTATACAGTCTTTGGGAGATTTTTCGATACTTTTTGTATGTAATTAAAGTGACGCGTCGGTAAGGTAGATTTCTTGTGTTTTTTAACAGATGTTTTTTAATTGCCGCACTGAAGGTACGCGAAGTGCAGCGATTTTGGTCAGCTGACCTTTAGATAAGATTGGACGAGAAGCAAGATGGGGGATGAGTATTGAGGTTGGACAATTTTTGTAATTAACGAAAAGGGATGGTGGGGCAGGACGTAGGGTTACGTATGAATCACTATAAGGTATCTTTAATTTTTGTTCAATTTCGATATTGTTATTCAGGCATATATTGTGTTAGAAGCTGACAAACTCACGGATCAATAATTTATTCGGGAAGATCGAACGCGAGTTTGTTCAATAAATTGCTCTGATTGATTTTTGTTTTCCGATAAAAATTTTCAGAGAGACAATAGTAAATTGTGTGAAACAAAGATATAAATACGTACACATAATTATTATATAGAAAATATGCAACTCGTTTGTCCGAAGGCTAATCTGTAAATGCATAAAAAAATAATGAGAAATGAAATTAAATTCATTAATTACGAATATCGACGGGGGGCCGGAGCATGCTGGTTAATCGATCACTCTCATAAATATCGCTTAATTCAATAAAAAAAAATTTCTAACTGTAAATATACAGATAAAATGTTCAATTAACTTTCTACGTAACGTGAAAAACAAAAAGTATATACAAACTTTAGCATTTGATGATTTGTCAAACGGAAATGGGTTTCTGTCTGAACTAAAAATGTAGGTAATTGATTGTTATTTTTGAAACTGCACATTTTGCATTGTTCCTTGTTATACAAATACTATCAGTTATAATTCTGTTATGTTGTCACGTGTGTCAGTCATGATTATATTTTCCCTTAGGAAGTCCAGAAGTCGCACACCTGACTGACAGCTGTGCACGTGGATCCGTCATGGTTGCCGGTCACGAACTGCCTACTATCTACCCCATTCTGTCACCATATACATAGTTATAGTGTCGTACCATTACTAGACGACAAAGCATACGAGCCGTGACTGTACGAGTCACGCTTGCCAGCATCCATACAAGATCATTTACAGTATCAACTATATCTGAACCAAGAAGACAATTTTCCCATTGCTGAATCTTCGGTTGACTCGCATATAAAGATAACATTAATGATTTCCTTATTTGAAAAAAAAAAAATCCTGACATTTCGTACATCGATTTTTGCCCAAAGATAATTCATCACTGTGGGTGGTAACACTGTCGGATGTCAGAGTTCGTTAAACTCATTGTTCGAAAAGTTGAATATCGCGTCGTGTACAACGTAGGCGCCCCCATATGAAACCGGTACACGACTTTGAAACAAGCAACGAAACAACTTGTATACACGGACTCGGGCAATACAAGAAACTGCCCGTGTAAAGTAAAGTTACGAGAAAGAATTATAAAATTAAAGTACAGAAGTAAAATGAAAAGATTCCAGATTGCCAAATTAAAAATAGTACAAAAAGTCATTATTTTTTAGTATTAAAAAAAAAATAGTGTCAAATCATTATACAATTATCAACCTTCTTATCTATAATTAATAACTACATTACGATAAGACTAAATAATTTTTTTCTTTATATTCATCGCCTTTCATCGCCACACACATTAACCCATGGTACAGCATCTGATATATCTGCAGGATCGAATATCGAATATCAATAGAAGCAGGCGCTGATAAGAAAGCCACGTTTACCAAGAGCAACGAGAGAAACAAGAAACGTTAGTCAAAACAAAACGTAAAGTTATAATGGGTTATGTTTAATTGATTTCATTATATTATGTTCGTATAAAATAAAACTCGCGTGTTCATTATAATCCCTGATACAAAAACAATATAGCCACGTATCTACGTAGGCCGGAGAATGAACTTTCTCGCGTGCATAATATATGTAAATTGTTCTCTAGCATTGTCCAGGTTGCTTAATACGTTACGAATCTTTAAGAGTCGCGATGCGATGCGCGGGCGTGACGTGCGCCGGTTTCTGGCGCCAGGACTGGCTGCCCGCGTAGTATGGGTAAATCGTATTCCTCGTTTGCCGACTGTGAAATACCTAGAGCACTGTGAAGGTGATAAATACACGGCGCAGCTCTGTTTAGCTATATATACAGGTTGAGTGAATCCATAGGGATAGTGTATAACATAAACGTAATATACGTGGATATAACGGTTGAAGTATAGTCATGTGGAAATATAGTTACCGGTTTGGTACCGAAGTGCGTATCTCTGAAAGCGATATCTACTCGTACAGTACTAGAGGGTGACTATCTATAAAAATATATTTACATATATGTATATCCTACATGGGGGAACTACTCGGTGGCTGTATATACCTATATGATATACATAAGTTGTATATGACTATACGGTGCCTTTGGTATACTGCGAGCACTCAACCGTACAGTGCTTATATTTATACGTACATGAGTGAAGCATCTGTCCATGTAAACGTATTTATTCGCACGGCAGAAAAAAATAACCGCAGAAATGCATCTGGTCATAGAATATGAGAAAGCGGGTTGCTGCACTGTATTCGCGTAAAGGCATGACTGCCCGGTGCATTAGCGCAACGTCTATCCGGCCGGTAGTTATCCAAAATGGAAGAGTGGACGATGCGAATGAGCGGCATGCGTTTGTAAAGTCAATTTCGCACTTGGATGTATTGTAGAGGTTGCGGGTTCGTCGAAAAATGAAAAATGATTAATGTACGTTCCTCGCTAATGTACGAAGTCGATAATTACTGGTGTTGGTCGAGCTTATCGATGTGCGTAATCACGTATTTAGCAAATTAAGGTCTTTTTTCAGCGAAACGTAATTTATTGACTCGAGATTGGTTAATGTTTATTAGTAGATATGTCGGTTCCGTGGTGTAGCGGTTATCACGTCTGCTTTACACGCAGAAGGTCGCCGGTTCGATCCCGGCCGGAACCACTTTTTTTTTCAAGCTAATTTTAAATATTTCATATGAAAATGTGCTGGAATAAATATTAAGTACAACAATTAAGGGATATATGGTAAATGGGTTTCGGACGATTGTTGTTATGTAATATTTTTTTTTTGACATTGACTTTCCCTTGCGGACAGTCACGTACAAAGTGTCTTATTCTCACGATGCACTGTAGATAATAACAGGCATAATAGGAGATCTTTGCGGTTGCAAAGTTGCGGCGGCAACGGCAAGAAACACAAAGCTCCATAAAGACGTGGAAAAATTGCGGCAAAGCGATTCGACGCGGTTTGGGTAAAAGTAATTAAAAACGAATGTGCAAGGATGATTAGTGGCAAAATTAATTTTAATTGTTAAATTTTATTAATTTTACTTCCGCGATGGTTGTGCACAGAGGAAACGCTGGGAATTACTTTTATCAGATATTTCGAATCGTCATTTGGGTCAAATCGATCTTTAATTATTTTTCTCTTCTTGCAGATTAACAAACTGTAGACGATCGATCGACTCTACGATGCAGTTGCAGCGATGACCGAGATCCGCTGCTACGCAGACTCCCCTGTACTGATCGATCGTCAGAGATTCAACCGGAATGGGAAGGCACTCAGGTGCGATGATAAAAATAGATTGGGCTTTGATCTATTCGCTGATAAATGATCTTCCATATTTTTTTACTGATCTATCATTGACCAATAATGCATCCATATTGCACAATGCATCGGATGAAAATGAAATTCGATAACTTATCGTGATAAGATTCTCATTATCATTACAGCGAATAATAAAATTTTTAATCGATCTTTCGACAACTTATCGTAATAATATATGACATTAAAGTAATTATAAATTACAAAAATTATAATCACGAGCTCGATCAACTCAAGTCAAGTATAACAGTATGAAATGTATAATAGAAAAGGTTGTGATATTGAATTATAATTTTTTTTTTTATTAATTCAATAACAGGTGTCTGTTCCAGGAATTCTAAGAAAAACGTATTATTCTATACCACGGATTGCGGCGACGAGAAAGAAGATCTTGGATTGAAATTGCAACAACGTTCGATCTCCTTGGTGAGTTTCAAAAAAATGATTTAAAAAATAATACATTTTCTTTTTTTTTTCTTTTCGTAAAATCGAAATCCTTCGTGCTCGAAACTCAACCGTTATTCGCTATTGTTCTCGTCGTTATTCACTCCTGGCTGACCTGGAGCTACGATGCAAGAAAACAATTCCCTCTTATCTGCGATGCATCGAATTTCCATAATCCTCCCATGACCTCCGTGCCGAGATAACCCCTTGTCCGCAAAGGCTGTCTCGATTCGACAAATTTTAAGATTCTTTACCGACGGAACATTCCGCGATCGTAGTCCAAAGACAGATAAGAGCAGATAAGCATCTTGCGAAACCCTTTTGCAAATTATAGGACTCAGTAATCAAAGGTTTAAGCGCCTTACGGCTTTACGTAATTTACTTTGATGCGCCCTCTTGCAGGTTTTTGCACAGAATATCCTTGCCATGCCTTTGAAGTATTTTTTTGACTAAAAAAATCTACTTTTAAAGTAAATCTGTTGATAATACTTGATTCACGATAAAATTTTGAATTTTTTTTTTTAATATATCAGTAAATAGTCTTGGTCGATGCAAAATTTTGACATAAATTGCCTGAGGCAGAGCGATTTTGAAATCCGATATTGAGGTTCGATCTTATATTTTGGATTTATTTGTTTTTGAATAAAAAATCTTGACATTTTTTTTAATACCTTTAACACGTCATTCCCTATTACTGTTATGATTATCATCGCGGGAACGCTTTAACAGACACAATTTTACAGTTTTTGTACGTTGAGGTTGATCTTAATACAAAATTCATTGAACAATTAAAATTCATGTAATCAAAGGTTAATAAGCATGAAAAATGTTGTCATTAAAATTCCATAAATGGACACGTATATCTAGAACTATGTGAAAACCATGACGAAACATAGCGAGGGAGAATTAAAGCTATGAGGAAAAAGTTAGTAGTGCGCTGAACCAGTTGCCGATCCAGGTTGTTCGCTGAACCGGGAAAACAACTGTGCGAAACTTCACGTAATACGTTTAAGGTTAGATATGAAAAAGTTGAGATTGAACTGGTTTTAATCGATTTGATTAAAAGCGTGAACATCTGCCGCATTGCTCGAATGTTTTCCTTAATGGTTCACAGGTAGAAACGTAGAAGTAGTTTAGTTAAGTCAAATATGGCGAAACGAATGATTTCCGCAAGTGAAGATTTTTTAATGTACAGAAGATATATTGAAACCAGTTTGTCATTCTTGTGAAAAGATTATTTAAAAAAAAAAATATATATATATGAGTATGCAATCAAGGAATAAAAATCCCGTGCTACAAATTCCAATAGTTAAATTGCTATACCTTCTACGTTCTGTAGGGTTGGTAAGCCTTCCTGGGATAGGTAACTTTGATGCTGTTTTTCAACGAGCGAACATCGCAAATGTTTCGCCTCGCGCGATTCGAACGCGATAACCGCCAACACAGCCCTCGCATGCTTTGGCTTTTGTTTCGACGCCTGTAAGAAGTTCTTTTTTTCTCATTGCTCACAGCCGCACGAGAGAATGTGGCGATGCTTGTTGAATTTGAGCATCGCGTTCCTCAAACAAGCCTTGAGGGTTTTACGATGCGTTTGTTCTTACGAAGCAATGCCATCGACAGGGTACAAAGGTCAGTGTGACGATTAGCCTAGAAAATGCAGGTGATTGGAATATTTTCGAATTCGTGGAAAATTCAAAAAAATATTTTAAAATATATTGTCAAAATAGGTTGATGGAATTTTGGAATTTTTCGGGCCAGATGAAATTTTTGATTTTCAATCTGAACATTTATTTTTCAAATATTCATTCATACCTGTTATGGTTATTGTCTTTCTTATTGTTTTTACGGCTCGCACCTAATGGAATGATCGGACATTAACGCGAGCGTCGATGCTACTAATTGCTCGTACAAAGTGCAATTACTAGAGTCAGCAGTGCAGCCTGGGTTATTCGAGGTGAAGGTACAGTTAGACCGTGAATCGCACCTCCCGTGTCAGTCGTCACGTGCCAAGGAGCAATTTTCAGCAACCCTTTTATCCGGATTTACAATTTTACAACGTGCAATACCCGCACGCACAAGAAATCGCAGGTAAATACAATTTTCGAACAGATACTTGTATACGTCACAGCAAAAAGTTTCAACAAGGAGCCAAGAAACTAATAAGATGACAACGTTCCATTTATAAACTCAATGAAATGTCATATCGTTATCTATACTGTAGAAAAAAATTTTGACATCTTTTTTATTCAACGAAACAAGTTTTCCTCTCATCCATCATTCTTATCGTCAATCATCATACATATATTAATATATAAAATACTGTCAATGATCGATACCTTGACTCGTACCAATTATAACTACCTTGAAACGTTTTTGAATAATTTGATAATCTATAGAGAATTTCAAACCAGTCTTCTTATACGATAACTAATTATAGATTACCGCGTTACTCAGATATAATTGTGTCAAGATAAAGAATATATATTTTTTCTAATTATAACATAAAAAAAAAACGAAAATTCGTTCCCCGTTAATAAACTCATCATAGGTAGATGGTAGTATAGTCACTTTCCATCGAATTATGGTATTACCAAGAAGACGTTGATAGGTTTGACCGGTGCAATGGGAAAAGCGCAGAAAGAAGCTATCGGAAACTGCCATAAATCAAACCGTCATTCCGAGGGCTTTACCACTATAATTTCCTATCGATTTTATGCAAGGAACATGCTGCTCGACCAATCTCTCTCTAGGGTATCTTATACTCGTAGTAGGTGTCTGGTGAGCCACGACTAGGGTCCGTAAAGGCCTGTGTTTATGAATACAGCTTGATTGCTTCTAGAGAAGTGTCAGTAGTGTCGCCGATGTCCACCGTCGCGCCACCGTCGCCGTCGGCCATTCCCGTCGTAGCCGTCGTCGTCAACGCACTTAGGCTCTTGGATTAACGAGATAAAACGTCGTTTCTCTCGGTACTCTTTATTCCATCTATATTTAGTCGCTCCACGTGTATCGTATTTAATCACTTTAGCTTGTCTTTCATGAAAGCCACACAAAACGACTATCTGAAGGGTTTTTTAATATATTCGCGCTAATTGCATTACCAGCTACGTTTCTGAGGTAATAGATAACGCGATTAGGAATATCTTGGCTTATATTTTTTTTATCCCCCCCCCCCCCCCCCTTCAGGTAGCTCTTTTTCTATGGAATTTCAGGCCTACTTTTAACGACGCTCCTAATACCTTCCGACGATTCCGTGAATACATTCCATTACGTCTTTTTCTGACATTTTTGAGTATTCGGTAAGAGTAAAAAATTTAATTACTACCGGTAATTCGGTATCTCGGTTTTTACTTTGTATATGAGAAAAACGCCTGGTAAGGTAAAAAGTAATTGTGATACGTAAATAATCGCAGTGTTACAAGTATCGCTTAACAGGTAAAAAAAAATACTTAACGTTACGGTATCCAACACTCATAAATTTTTGTATACCTAGCACGGCATCCCTCCCGCGTAATATTAAAATCCAAAAACACTCTGTTATTACACAATCGTTCTTCATTTCCATCCCCACTCGTTTTCTACAATTACATACATATGAATCTAAGAACCGGTAGATACTATTACACCTAACGCGGTTAACCGATCCCAAAACTCATATTCGCACAAGTCCGTATATGCATACGTGGCCACATATTCATAGTATCAGAGCATATCCTAAGCCTAAGGGTACACAGTCGCCATACTCCCAACCAATATTTCATTTGATCTTCATTTTTCAAAAAAACATTGTATCAGTGGAATCAGCATAGCGAATCCACATTATTCACAGTGTCCAAGTATAAATTTCTTAATGCCAGTTCAATCGTCAAGGGTTAAAAAAAACCTACCTACTATGTCAACCTACGACAGATCGAGATTTCGTAAAGGATTTACAGAATTACAAAAAGTATCTACTGTTTGCATTTTTAAACAATTTTTTCACGCGTGCGTACATCTTACGCCATTGCACCAAGAACAAAGTGACACGTGAAACCAGAACAGTCAGACATTCCCCTTGACCTTTACGGTCGAGAACTCAAGAGAACTAAGCTTGGCCGCGGCTGGGCCATAGGATGGAGTAACGTTAACGTTAACTCTGTACTCTTCTATACCCGGGGCTCCGCTCTGGGATCACGCAAAGCCTTTATCTATACCTACCTCTCTACCTTACTACCTACCTACCTACCTACCTTATATCTACCTACCTACCGAACCCACCCACCCATATAGCCGTCTGCTCGTCTACCTACCTATTCGTAACGGCAACAACGCCTATCGCTCCAGCACACACGTGAACCACCTTGAGCTCAGTTTGCCACATATGCGTATAATGTTAAGAATGTCCTATTACGAGTCTATGGGAATGTACGGACACCCACGAAGAAAGCAGCGTGCGAATGACTGGTCGAAAATTTCTTATCTATCTCATTAAGCTTATCCGTTTTTTTTTTCACGAGCAAACCCATTGTCCGAGATTTAAGAGAAACGATAATTTTTGGTAATTATGAATTTTTTTTATTCACGGAATTCATGATTAATTACACCATTCAAAGTACGGAATTCGCTTGCTAACGACGTTAATGACGGTGATAACGGTTATGTTTAGATATATATGTCAAACCTTAACACGGTTTAAATGTCGGTGAAAAACACGCGACTTCCTGGCTCAGAGTCTCGGAGTATAAAATTATACAGGAAATCGTGCAAGCCATGACAGCATAAGTCAACAATGTATTATTACGTTGTATATAAAAGTAATACGATCATCGTTCACGCGATTTTCATTCATCGTCTGTATCTTTGCGTTATGGGACAAATAACAAAGAAATTTCTGTTTGACATTCGTACCAGTATAGTCGCGTAACACGCTACTGCGTATTATATAGTGTTTAACTAATGATTGATAATTGACTTTTTTCTCGAATTTTATAATAATAACAAAAACATGCAAAATATGTACAATATTTCTTATAACAATCATCTGTTTCGTGTTTGCGATAAAATTCGGACCTGGACCAGGTCCTATTATGCAGATGCTAACATGGATAATTCATAGTGACGTCTTTGACATCACAGACAGCTATCAAATCCCTCGTACAGATGATCGTAGCACGAACAGCAATGCATTGCAGATGCAATTCCTGACCAGAGTAAAAGAAGGACACGAGTCCTGAAAGGATAAGATCCAGTGGCCTCTAGGTGTCCTGGCAATGGTAGGAGATCGTGACTGTCCCATCAAAATATTCAGAGCCACGCTTCGCTAGGCATTCGAAGTCAACCCTGAATCATCGTCTTCTCTTTGTCGAGCAGAATAATCCAGCACGAAGTTAAGAACAAGAGAAGTCCCGGATCTGCATTGCTCTGCATTGCCGCGTAGAAGATCATTCGGATGGGAAGTGGTTGTTGTGATCGCGGAATTCATTGAATCGTCTCACTCGGTTACGTAAGGATGACGCACGCGTACACAGTGTTGTTACACCTGGACATCATTGGCGCGAAGACATTAAAAAAAGTGTACGAGTTATACAACGAAAATGAGATTGGCAAAAAGATCTTATTCGCTGCGACGTTCTGAGTAAATTGAATCGTTTCAGGGAAGCTATGAGTATGATTTTACTTGTTTTTTTTTAATGTTAACTTCGTGACCTTTCGACCGAATACTCATTTTATCATAATGACATCTTTTACACAACGACTTTCCTCTTCTCGCCAATCATCCTTATGGCTTCGTGTTAATCCAGTTGTTATGTAATTCGTTATTTCGAATTCCAGACTGCTCTGCACACCGGTTCGGGAACGCCGAAGCAGCAATTACTGGAACCAAGGATGGCTCAACTGGAGACCCTTGAGGCTAAGGTAAAATCCCTTTGAGAAATATTTCAAAATCATCTTGGTGTGTCTATCATTTTGTCAGGTTGAATGATCTCTGGACTAGCTTTTGGGGTTTTGTAATCCGAGTGTAACGATCGATAAGATCAGCGATTGGGATGTCCGAGACGATACGAATTCCGAGCGACGATTCTTTGATCTGGAACATCATCAGAAATTCTTTGACTGGTAAATTACTGACGTTGTCAGGAATTCTAAGCGACCTTCAGCTTCGTAATGGTCCTTGTTACGATTTATTCTGATCTGGAAGCAGTGTTTTGGAAAACATTTCAAAATTGCCATTTGGCTCATCGATCGTAGTGGTATAAAAATAAAAAATTAAAGATAGCCTTCCATGGTTATTGGCAAGCAAGCAATGGCCCTCAGGTTGTTGAGGCTGTCCAACCAGTGATTTATATGCAGATGCGTGAACCAAACTCCGTTTCGTTGGGGTCCAACCGGAGGGCCCAGGGCCCGGGCCCCAGCCAAGCAAAGCTACCATTAAAACTGCCCTGCGTCCACGTTCGGTTCGGCCGACGCATTGGCGTAGGACTTGTCCTGGATACATTCCACGTAGGATACCTCAAACACCAATAACATCAGGGCCAGCGAGTTCGATATTGAATCGAAGCTCAAAAATCAGGACCATTGTGCCACGTATTATTTTACGAATTTCCATATACTATTTTTCTTTATTCATTTCTTTTTTCCCCCAAAAATACACAAGTTTCGTGATTTGCGATCGAAAGGACCAAACTCGCTTTGCGATTAGCCAAGCGAAATGCTTCCCACGTTCCTCTGTGTCCGACAGTGATCGATGTGCGTCGAGAATGAAATCCGCGCCGAAACGGAAACCAGAATATCCGTAAACTTCCCTTCGGAGAGTCCCAGTCGCCCTTGGCAATTTCCATCGTCCGTCCATCCGTTTCCAGCCGAAGTCGCTGCTTGAAAATTCGGACGTTGTAGCCTTCGCGTTTGATCGAAGTAATATTTACGTCCAGTTTACGGTTCGGCCAAATCGATATGACTTCGCTGGAAAACAATGATACTCTACCGGTAAACGCTCGTGGTCAATGCTTGATGAATAATAAACGCACTTTGGTCCTACGAGATTCCTTTACAAATCCAAACACAGGACCCTTATCGGGTTGTTACGGGTTGGGCTTTACATACAAGTTAGGTTAGTATGTACGCCCTTGGGTCCCAAGGCCCAGACAGATCTGCCCCACGAGATTGCGGATCCAGGAGTCAGTGCCCTTCGTCGTTCGAACGCCGGTGCCCAACTTTTGCCCTTTTAACGCTTCGAAAAGTCACAGCCTTGTGCCCTTTATCTTTGATATTATCTTTGATACGCGCCATCATTCTTTCGCATTTCGACACGTGACTAACCTTTATATTCCAATACTACGTTGTGTGAGCTTTCAGATACATCTTAATTTTGATAATAACTATTTCATATGACGTCATACAAATATTCAATAATATCACCGACGAGTCGTTCCTGTCCAATTTTTTCTAATTATCCGATTTACTAATCATCCGAAAATTCCAGCGACATCCGCACCTCAATATATAGGTATAATTAGCCACGACAAGAAAGCATAACACCGCCCTGGCTCGTGAAGATATTCATGGCAGACAAACTAATCACGAGGCCGATTAAATTCTCGTTAGCGCAAGTACCTGCAGAAATTGAACGTCCTCATAAAATTTGGATCCTCGAGCGGAACGGATATCGTCTTTTTCTTTTACCTAGGACTTTCTGCACTTCGCACGGCTGCCGGCATTCAAAGGCGAATTCGTATGGTCAATTTGCGAGAACGCGTGGAAACGGAAGGGCCGACTTTTCAGTGAAGTCCTGGAACGAGTTTCTTCGTCCACGTGCTATCTATAGGACGGCTTGTAACGTCGTCGTCCGCACGTTATTCTTTTGTCCCAGGAAACTCGTCGTCGGCGTCGTTGCCGCTGCAAGCAGAGTAAAATTTACCGCGAAATACCGTAGCGAATCTCCTCTACCCTATCACGTGGCAATTGCACGATATACGTATACATATATATATCCAACGAAATCATCAGGAATTTTGTCAAAATTATCCACGCTCTTATCGTCATCACATTCGTCACGTTGCTCTACAGTATCAAGTACTTACAACAGTGCATCTTTTCTGTTATCAATATTATCGATCAATGTTGTAAATATTTTACGAAAATTTTTTTTAACTTTGTATACGTACTAAAACATTTTTTATCAATGCCCTGTTAAACCTTTACGTTGAACAATCATTAACGTCTATGTTCACTGCTTAAGACGTTGTTCGAGACCTTGTCTAGACCTAAGAATAATATGGGACTTTCGCGTGCGTTGTTCCATGCGTGCGTGCTCTTATTCGTAAAGCCTATGATTCAATGTGAAACAAGAATGTCTCGTTTGTCGTTCCCAGGGTCCCTAGAAAGCTCAGAGATGCTCGAGAGAGTAACGAATAAGAAAGAGAGATTATTATCTATAAGAAGACCATTGAAGACTACTTTGACGGTCTCTCGTCCTTTCCGCGAAAGTACAGGACTACAGCTACTTACTGTTTGCTCGTTAACTTTGCCACAGGTAAAATCTGAACTAAAACAATCGTGCACGAATAAACAATGATTTAGTAATTACGTAAAACAAGCATAACAATCGTTGATGGTCGCGAGATATAATTCCGTTGGGATATACACGCATATCACATTGACATATCGTACCTACAGTTACACAATATAATACAATGACATGGAAATGAAAAATTTTAAAACAAAGAAAAATTTTTGTCCCAACACAATGCAAAGTGCTTTTCTATCGATCGATTAATATTGAACGCGTTTGTCTTTGATTAAAAAAAATTATAAAATTCTCACGCGATAAAAATTATGGTGTATATCCTATATATCGAATATATCCATTGAGTCATTCTCGGAATAGCCTATGGAATTCTGTATATGCATATTAAAAGGAAGAATGATGACGCAGTTGATAGGACTTTCAGGTTAGGTATATAAGCGAGAGTTGCGGCAAGCATTAAATGTTTATAGATAGAAGATTCGAGCTTTCTCGTATACGCGGAATAATGGGATTGCCTGGCTATTACCTGAATGGCAGAACCATATGCTTTATCCAAGAGCGACGGCCGGGTAGTAAATCTTGTACGTGATAATCCTATAGCCGGATGTCGCATGTCGCATTACAGCAGGTTTTAACCAAACCAACAATCCGAAGAAGCGAAATCCCATAGAGTGCTTTAAACTATCGCAATTGTTCCTAGTGTTAATAAAGATTACATAAAAATTACCTTGATTCACGTATCGCTCGTGCTTACCATCCTTATGCAATATGTCAATACGGCAAGTGCATACCGAGACGATATTAACGCTAAGCAATTTTCTGCTGTAAATAATAATTTACAAATGAGCCGCACTTATTGCGTACGTCGTCGCGTTGCGGATTATAAATGCCAAGTCGTTTACTACAAATAAATCTACCGGTCAGCACTAATCGTGTAGATACGTATGTCTAAAAGCCCGTGAACATAATGGATTATATTATAATTGATCGATTGATCCGTAACACGCAGACTACGTGATCCAATAATAATATATTTTCTATTGGTATTATATCGACGTGATAGATCGGTTCGAATATATAGATGTGGGCTGAGGTATATCTTATTCTCTTGAAATTCATCTCGGGATGCTCACCTCATCTCATTTTCTCTCAATCGTACGTCGCTCTTAGGTTGTGTCTTGTGGCGGATATGTTAACCTTGTAAGGATGGGTGTACGAGGTCAAAGGCATCATGGACTATGAGTATCCATTAATGGAGAGCCGTTGTACACCCACGACCATAAATCATAGATTTAACGGAATATTAAATTCATAGTCGACGTTGCTTCGATGGGACAGGACTTCGAATCGGATTTAAGGTAACGTAATAGAAGTTTGCCGGTATGTGTATATAGCCGAGCAGGCCGTGTCATTTCATGTAAATTTTATTTGACATCGAGGACCAGAATTTTATGGAAGAGGATTATCGAGGGTCTTTCTAAAAGGGCTTGAGATCTGTTGAAATAATTTGAAAAGGAAAAAAAAAAAATAGTTTATACCTTTGATATATTTGAATTTTTGTACTGGGCAATCGTTGAAAAAATTCTTTCCTAGGGTTTTCGTCGAATTTCATGTCTGATGTGCTTTTTTTATTCGTTACTTATTGCTGTGACGTTTCCTAGATCGATTGGAAAAATTTAGAGGAGATATAGTATGTTTTTGAAGATTTTCAGTTACGATCGAATCATGACAGAGATGTGTATGATTTTTTTTTTATTTTCATTTGCAAGAACAAGCCGGATCACTCGTGCGAGATGAATCCCTAAGATGAAATGCATTTACGGTTATTCGATCGCGCAACCAGACAGCCATACGCAGGATCAGGATAAGACGTTTAATTAGAATTAAATTAAATATATAAGTTTGATATAATTTTAAGGAAGTGTAAAAATTAATATGTTTAACTTTCAAGTAATGCAAGTCTATTTGTACGCTTTTTGAAGGTATCGATAATCGAACGGTTATTCGTTTGTTTTCGTACAACGCGCCAACTTCAGGTACCTCAAGGTGGCATGCGCGGAGTTTAATTCTATTCGGTGCGCGACAAGAATCAGAAGTCAGTGAACGAAGACAAACGGTCGGCCAATTACCATATTCAAATATCGCACAACAAGCTATAATGCAGACTCCGAAGCCCGGACCTTACTTACCCTTTGACGACCTCCATTTAATTTGATGAGATTCTCTGAATATTCTTGCAGATGGCAAGTATCGAGGTCTCCCTGTCGACTACACCGAGACGGAAGAAAGGCGGGAGCGTTTCCGGTGGCGTGACGTCACCTGCAGGACATCGCACTCGCGATCATTGCAAGGAACTCGATGTACTTCGTATTGCACTTCGCGACAAGGAAAATATCATACAAAAGTACGAAACTTTTATTTACGCTCTGTGTAGTTTAAGGTTATACGTAATAAGGGCTGTACGTGAAGTTGGCTCTATCGTTTGGATCAAATGCACGCGCAACTTCACGTCGTCCATTTTCTCCTATGAGTATAGGGTTATTTAGGACTCCCATTGAAAATAACCCTATAAATATAGGGTTATTAGTCAAATGTATCATCTGAAGTTAGTGCATTCATGCATTTCATTTTTCTGTTAATGCCAACTTCAGGTGAAATATCTATTCTGCATGATGTACATTAAAGCCGTTCACATATAAAATAACGTAACGACGTAAGACGTAAGCGTAAGGAAACCAACCAATAAGAATCTAGTATTTTCCCCTTGTTGGGGGGGGGGGGGGGAGTACGTTATTTTCTGTATGAAGGACCTAAAGGATCAAAGGCTATGTTTCAACCGAAGTTAAGTTGAGAGATGAAATGCATTTCAATTTTTTGTACGACCCCGGTGGAAAGAGCCATATATATAATCACAAAGAAAAAGAAAAAGAATTGTGTATGTTTGATGATACTTTCGGCAAAGAGAAGGAAGTACATTCTTTTAATGTGTAGAAAATATAATGGGAACTATAAAATATAGTTATGGGAAACTGTTTTCGCAGCTTAAAAGGGCAGCTGTGCAACACCCTGAGCAACCGGTTGGCATTGCGTAATGGAGCGCCGCCCTTAACGGAAGCTGACAGAAAAGCGACTGAGGAGCGTCTTCAGAGATTGCGTCGTGACGCCGACAATAAAAGATTGGCTATTAAGAATCTGAAATTGGCACTTGAACGTCTGGATATCACGGAGTGAGTAACTTGTCAAAGTTTCTCAAGAAATTTTCTATCTAATATTAAAATATTTGATACGTTGATCTTCACTTAATCAACAAAAAATGCAGCTTTTTTTTAGATGATGAAATAAATATTATATATTTCTATCTGTACTGGACAATAGAAAATGTTTCTATAATCCCATATGGTCTAGTGGCTAGGATACCTGGCTTTCACCCAGGAGGCTCGGGTTCGATTCCCGGTATGGGAAATTTTTTTTTAGAATCTATTGAATATAAAGAAATTATTCTTATGCATTAATCATAATTTTTGTACAGTTATATAACTTCGACTGATTACAAAATTTTCGTGTCAGGCTTCACCTGTTCAAATCTATCCAAAAGATACACTGATGAATTATCATTATGATTCTATAGAATTTTTGTATTTCCTCTTTTCTAGCAACATTGATATTCGGATTCAACAGGCAGAATTAGAATATCGATTGGGTCGCGAGGAACTGGAGCTTTTAACTTTACGTGAAGAAAGTCGAGCGCTTCAAGCAGCCTTGGAGTTGGCTGAGACTCAAGAAAAACAGAAAAACGACACTGTATTTAGGTAATCATCTATAACGCAAGCATTTTAACAATATGGTAATTGATAAGCTTTACACGGTAAATTATAATTCGCAAAAACAAATTGGCTATGCGATTCGCATAAATTATTCATGCAATTAGTACGAACCACGCAGTCTCTCAATTCTCTTAAGCAGAATCAACGATTCTCTTCAAAACACACAAAATATAATTGTTTACAAGGTTTGCAAAAATCTTTTTACTACAAGATCAACATCGTTTGTCAATCCTGTATTTTAATGAGAGATTCGCAACGTTGACTTTATGCTATTTCACATAGTACAAGGGTCACTTTAGCTTCTGAAGCATGAAGTGACGCGCTGACTCGTGAACAGTAACAATGGATTTTACGAATATCTGTTTCCGCCTTTCAGCTGTATTTCCGGTTCTACACAAGTCACCGTTCATGCTGTGGAAATTAGTGCGGATCCAAAAAGTCCCCGCTTTGGTGCAGGACCACGCGAGGATGCAGCTGGTCTTTACGTGGACTGGGCTGTCGAGGATTCCGGTCTCTGCAAAGGAGACAGGTTCGTCACTGTCAGCGCGATTATCCATACGATGTTCCTACGAGATACCGCGACTTCATGGAATAAGCAGAACACGATGCATGACCGAGCGAGAGCCATGTTAGAGATTTTAATGTCGCTTCAGCGCACGTGCTATTTCCAATGCATTATTCTCTTATCTTTTTAAATCTTACATCCGATAAACCCTTCGCCAATAATCTAGTGAATACTAATAGAACTGTACGACGGAGTAGTATTTTCTTTATTTATATCATTAAATTTATACGAGGGTTTTCATAGATTATATGTCATAACGTTAGTATATCTTAGCAGGCGATAAATTCGATTTATCATTGCTGTACAATAAATGTGCACTTGATAAATCTGACGATTTTTAAGGCGTCCAGTGTCTATCAGGGTGAACCGTAGTTGTACTAGTGCGAAAAGCATAGTGTGTATCACAGGTAGCTGTCGACAAGAACAATGGTGTAATCTTGGCAGTCGGTTCCCAAGAATCGTTGTAGCGTAAAGCAGCACCGGAAGTTCGCTATATGCCCTCGCTAATTACACCGAGCAACTTCACATGACCCCGTAACGTAGCAAGAGAGCTAAACTGCTCCAGCAACTTCCATTTACGAAGTTAGATTCGAGCATGCAGTCGAGCACGATTTACCTGAATCGTGTTCGATTTGTAATCAGTTATGGTATAATAATCCCTTTAAGACTAATAATGCCAATTAAAGATTGAACTACCTGTTACTGAAGTTAGAATGCGATGGACATTTAGATTTCTACTAATAGATTCCAGAAAGAAAACACTAGTGTACAAATCTATATGATAGACAAAGAAATCGTAAGACCTGTTCGTTAGATGGCAGATGGATCTAACGACGTGGTCTTTGCTCCTGGACGACCAGTATCCTTATACGCATTTAACTGAGTACGTTGTCTGATTTTCAGGATCCTCGAGGTCAACGGAAAGCTTGTGGTGGGGGCAGGCAGAAGTGACCTGGCGCGACTGCTGGCCGTTGCCCCGGATGCGGCGCAAATTGTCGTCCTTCGAAAGGGTGAATCCCTTGCGGCGCTGCGCACCCTTCGATCAGATAACCTCAGGCTGACTCACAGAATCGGGTATCTCGAAGAACAGGTTCGCGATCTTTTGGCACCAACGAGACCTTCGATACCTGCGGATCCACCTCCGTTGCGTCAGGAACACGTGCAGGTATTACATTCGCGCAGGAAGCTTCCTGTAATTCCATTCGATTATCGCTCCAATCGATTTCACGGTGGATTGAATAATATTGACATTAAGAAATTATAGTGATATGTGGACATTTTTTACCTTGATACTGTTTTTTTTTTTTTTCATTTTAAATTTCTTTCCTGGATTAAAAAGTTTCCTAGTAACTTCTCAATGAATTACTAGATTTAAGATTATTTGCTTCAATGTAATGTTAATGTCCCATGGGTTTCCAGGTCTTTCAAAAGGGTCCCCAGGTCACTGCGCTGGTTGCGAATCTTCCTGGTCTTCACGTGAAGAGTCCTACGGAATTGCGTCAAAGTCTACCGACAGTACGCGGCAGACATAGTGATCATTCCAGACGATACAGCGAGTTACGGAATCCAAAAGATTTAGATTTTTCTACGGATGGGATCTCGAACGGTCATCACAAGTCACGAAGACAAAAGCATCAGGGTTTCAATTTAACAAGATCCACAGCCAGTCTAGATTGTAAACAGTCTCCGTCGCAGACGCAAACGCAACGAAGACCACCCCGTGTTGAATCAGCTATGGAGCATCTTCAAAAAAGTCGTAGAAATGCACCGTCCCTTCAATCTCTAGAATTTGACTCGGAGCCTACTTATTACAGATTACAGGTACGCATAGTAATTTTATTGATAATCAAACATTTATAACCATTTAGAAACGCTTAATTGTAAAAGCGTCCCTAATATCGTTGCAGGATTCTCAATCGAGAGCTTCAGAAAATTCGGAAGCTTCGGCCATTTATAATTCACAGGATACTAAAGCGCGTCCTGCTCCTCCTAAAAAGCCATTGCGACTGTCGTTACATCGGGCAGCTAGTTTGCAGTCCGTTGAAAGTGCTCCGCCGACATCATCTCACGAGCTTCCGCGGAAACCTACTAAGAGAAATTATAGGGGTGATCCACCCCTTGAGAAAAATTCTCGAGGAGACGGAAATTCCGAAGGTAGCCGCCAGACTGATTCGGGCTCTACAAATCCACCGCAACCACCACCGAGGACACCGTCCAGGGCGGAATCATGCCAGAGTGCTTTGAGGTGGCCTTCGCCTAAGCCAAGACCTCATCTTGCTCCTGTCCCTATGGAGAAATGGTGCTAAATATTAGATAGTCTTACAAGTCAATTTTACTTCGAAATTTACAATTTACAACTTACAAGTTCTATTGAAGAGTATCGCGAAGTTCGATCAATTTACTTAGTAAAATTATTCATTGATAATCGGTGATTTTTAAACTCTGGTATACCGAACACGTATGTATAAATTTGGTTGTACACTGTGAAGTTTAAAAAAGTCATTATACCTAATTATCGAACTTACAATAATTGGAATATTATGTAGTAGTTGAATTGTAGCCTAATTCATTGTTTCGATAACAATGAAATATCAGTAAGTTATATTAATAGTTTGAGTATACAGGGAAACTTCATTTTCCTTGTTTTCGGTTCTAATAGTTGTTTTGATAATGAACAATTTTTTAATGCAATAATTTAGTAGAACCTTTGCAGCGAGCGAACGTGCAAATTCTTTCTTAAAAATATGCGACTAAGAAGTAATGACATTATTTGTAAGAAGAGCCAAGCCAAGACAAGTACACTGACCATTAGTAAGAAAAGCAGTTTGCCGCTAGATGATTTTCATAGAAAACATCAGTGTCCCGTCTGCTATTATTAATCATAGTGATTTATTACAAACACGTAAGCTTTATAATAGTTATGCATTATTACTGAGGCATTATTGCATAAGTAAATAAAAAATGTACAAAGTGCAATATCCTTTATGCGTCGGAAACAAGATATTTTAGATGACACTTTAAAAATGCTTTAGCATTGTAGGATCCTTGCCTTTACACTTGCCCTTTTAATAATATTTACAAAATATGTATTAACGTATAGTTTACTATAATGTTAATGAAAACTCGTACAAAGTACGTTAAGCGTACACGCATATAGACTACACTCATTAATTTATCTTTATATCATGTGAATAAGGTGTGCAAGGTACTATTGTGCGAGTAATATTGAACTGATGAATGAATGTCGTCAATGAATTACATTACGTAACTTTATTTTAAAATACCAGATATAATAAGAACGTACGTCGTATTGCTTTTATGCTATTACGTATCGTGCATACTCAAAACGATATTAAATTGCTTTATTTTCATGTAATTTAATGATATCAATTTAAAGAAATTTCATGTATGCCTGCGCTGAGAATATTTCCCAGCAATTATTTCTTTGGTGTAACCAAGTGTAGTATAACTGGGGAATGTCGTATAAGTTGAATAAATTGAAAAAAAAAAAATATATAGAAATGATTTTATTAATTATACCTATTATTAACGTTACATACGAAGGTATGTTATTTCGCAAGAGCTTTTTGGCACAGTCGAGCCAACAGGCTGTGCATTTGTAGTAAACTATTAATTCCGTCGACAATGCCTAAGTGAGTGATTCCAATTTCCTATAAAAAGAATCATAGTTGAATACTGATCGATTTATTAGGCTCATTCTACAACAGGATGTTTGTCGGCAATCGTTATACAACGTTTCTAAAAGCCAATGAAAAACGAAGGAAATAATTCTGACTGGTTCATAGAAGTGTAACATATGGCAAAGATTACCAATAAACATCCCGTGGTAGGATAACTTAATGATTTAATTAATCTTACTTGTATGAAATCCAACTTGAGTTTTTCGTCGATCGATAAATTTTTACAAACACGGAATATGTTGCTGATAATATCTTCTGCTGAATATCCCTTTTTCCACAAGTATTCCATTATCTGTTATTCAAAATTTGATCGAGATATATACATCATAAGATTACAGAATTGTCAATTATTACTTCATAGATTTGTCTCACCTCGTAAGCTTTAAAAATGTCTGTCTTCACACACGATTCAAGCATGTCTTTTACTAAAAGTGGATGGGGTTCGTCACAAACTTTGAAAACATTCTCACCGTTTACGTGACCAAATCCATTGTAAGTTGATTGTAAGTTATTTAAAGCTTGACGCATGTCACCTTGTGCTGTGAATACGATTGCTTCTAGACCGTCATCGGTGTATGATATCTAAATTTCACAGAATTTAATTCATATATATATATTTTAATTTATGCTACATAATGTTTGCTTTTACTATTGGATGAAATATTAAACATACCCCTTCCATTTGGCAAACTTGAATAACTTTGGCTAAAATTTGGGCATCGGTGAGCTTTCCATAACGCAACATAGCACAACGAGATTGTATTGGTTCAATAATCTTTTCACTGTTATTGCAAGCTAATGCAAATCTTGTTGTATTACTATAAATTTCCATGGTACGCCGTAAAGCTTGTTGTGCACCATCTGTCATACTGTCCGCTTCATCCAGGATAATAATCTTATGTTTTCCTTTTGGAAGATTCACCTAATGATAAGTAAAACTAAGTATTTCTTATGTATGATTACATTCATTACATGAGCGTGGGATTATTACAGACCTTTTGTTGGGCAAACATTTTTATTTTGTTTCTAACAACATCGATGCCTCTGTCGTTAGAAGCATTTAATTCAAGTACAGCATCTTTAAATGCAGGTCCCAAAAGAATACGTGCCAAACATAGAATAGTAGTAGTCTTTCCAACACCAGGAGGTCCAGCAATGATTATATTTGGAGCATTGCCATGCTGTGCAAATACAGCTAACCGTGATACAGTATCTTTGTTTCCAACTATATCGGAGAATACTTGTGGACGATACTTCTCTATCCTAAATAACAAAAGAAAATACCTTTTCACTTAATGTTAAAATTGTACCACCTTCTCGTAATACATTTTTAATATCAGTAAATTGTTATATCTGAAACCTGACACTTATTAATACGTAAAGAATAGCAAATGACAAACTGTATATTAAATCTATAAAAATTTAATACAAATCAAATTATACTTGAAACATATTTCCAATAAATTAGTTTGATAACAAATAACTTCAATCATAAAATTTAAACAGCGTTTCAACTTAACACTACTTAACCTTACTGAAGCGACGTGCGTTTTTTTATGATAAATACACTACATTAAAAATAGCACTTAAAAAACTTACCATGGTATATTTGTGGATTTATTCGGCTTTTCTTTATTAACTTCGTCAAGCTCACTTTTCGAAGGAACAATGTCAACTTCCATTGTATTATCGGCATCTTGGTCTCCCGCCATATCGAAAATTACCGCGAATTAAACTAACACCAACAACACCACTGCGCAAACTCCAGGCAACAACTGATCAGCTGTACATTTGCTAATAAATAATAATGCCATAATGAAAATAACACAATACACCAAACTTCACATCATCGTCTGTCAAGGCGGCAAATTCTGAAGTTTTTAACTTAACCACTTTAATTCTTTAACGAAAAAAAAAAAAAGTATTTCAATAAATTTAACAAGAAGTTCAACTATGTGATCATACGTTAACGCGTATTAATAATCCAATTCAAAATGTTTGTGAATTATTATGTGGAAAACATCAAGGAGACTGATAAATAATTGCATTCAATGCGTCATGCGATGCGGTCGTAGTAATGTCGACCTGGAGGAATTAGAAGATATACCAGAGTACGACGTTCGTGATATACCAGGTAATTTAAGCAAAGTCTATTTACTCTTTTACAGAATAAAAAAATGTTACAAAATCATGACCTATAAAATTTTACGAATATATTAGAAATCTGTTCCCTGCTACTCACAGTCGGGTCCAATTAAACATAAAAAATTCTCGTTATTGCTCCATTCGTCCTTCTGTATACATAAACGAATTCCCCGTGCAAAATTGTGCTTTACTTTCAATTCATATTACGATTCTAGTCACGCATAAGTAGTAGCCTCTGGGTGGGTGGGGTCGTTTAGAACAAAATCGATAATGCGTAACCAGGTCAATGCGTAAAACTGTCTCATCACTTTCTCATCCCTTTCTATTGTCTGTAGTACATTTTCGACCACAAACATTCAGCACGTCGATATCAAATCGTCAGAACGATATTCATCAGAGACCTAATACACCATGCATAAGAAGAAACTCACCACCAGAAGTCGTGACAAAGATGCGAAAAGCCCTGGAGGAAATGAACGAAAGAAAACCACGTGTAGTCGAGAAAGCACGAGGGGATCATCAAACTGTATCATCCATGGAAGTTTGCAAGCAGTCAAGATCATCATCCATGGACGAGAAGTGAATGATAACCCATTTTAATATCTGAGCGTCCATAATTTTTATTATCATCATCGACCTAATCGAGAATGCGATTTTACCTTGTATCGTGAACTTCAATCAGGTTTCTTTATATTTGAAATCATTTAACAATTTTTATTACATGTAACAAAATTCATATCGTTTTATCAATTATGCTTCTTCATTGACATATCATTGTGACTCGCATTAGATGTTTATCGTTGAGTCATGAAATTCTAATCTTCTTATTGATGCTTTATTGATGAAGACGCAGTGTCAAGGAAATCTTGATTGTCTATATATTTAAGTACAAAATTTATAACGTAACGTCTTAAGAATGCAAGAGTGTGTATGATGGATATATATTTCATTGGAATTTATAAAAAGCCAATAACACCACAGGCTACACGAGCTCCGGCTGATCCAGTATTAATACTGTCTTCTGTTCCACCTCGACCAAGATCATCAGGCTTAGCATGAACTACCAAAGCTCGACCGATTGCTCCTCTTGCGCCAATCAATGTCAAATAGTGATCTATGCCATCGATGTTTGCTACTCCGTCAGCATTTGCCTCAATGTTACCCAAGTCACCTACATGACGTAGAGGGTCACTTGGTGCGCCATGATTGACCTGAACAATTAATCATTCATTAATTACATCAGAGCATACATGCTATAGTAGAATTGTAAAGAGTTCTGGCATAACTTCTATTGCGGATGTACTTTGCTGAAATGAATTATAATCGATCGCCGATAATATCTGAGAGGGTGAATATCTAGGTTAAATAAATAGTCGAAAGCTTGTAGGGATGAATAGTTTTATCATTGCCAGTGACTCTAGACTTTTTCTTCTAAGGGATCATTTTAAAAGTACCTTGTAGGGATTGAAATGAGCCCCTGCTGAGGTACATCCATTTCTTAAGTCACCCTTTTCGTGAACGTGCAAACCATGTAAGCCTGGAGTTAAACCGGTTATTGTTCCTGTCACCTTGACGCCATCAGGTCGTTGCTCCAGAGTGAGGACACCTTTAGGTCCTTCTGTTGGTGAACCATCCTCCCCTAGAGCCTTTACTTCCACTACGGCTTTTAGTCCAATTGCCTGAAACGTGCCGTTGAATATCTTTTTATATTTATGTATGTATATTCACATAATCTGACACTCCGTTAGCTTAAAGAACATTTGATGCGAAAATTTTGATAAAGAAAAACCACTTTAATCAACTTCAATGTGAAAGATTGAAGCGCGCCACTCAAAATGTTATCAATATATGGAGAAAATTATTGCAAGTAATCGGATAACAAGTTTTATTATATATCTAATAGTATATTGTTATCATTTTTATAAGTCTATGATGAATAATAGGAATAAGATTTAAAAAAAAATATTTTGCTAAGTGTGGGGTTCGAACCCACGCTCCCATCTGGGAACCAGAACTTAAATCTGGCGCCTTAGACCGCTCGGCCAACTTAGCTTGGAATCTCGTTCAGTTTAAATTGTATATAATCCAAAAGAAATATTTCGATAAGTAAATTTAAAATGTACACTTTTTCGGATAATATATACCGCATACTTATACGTCTTTTGAATCTTTCCTGCTTAGAGTGTAGATAATCGTTTATAACATAATTAAAAAGTACTATATATATATAATATTACAAGCTTGAAAATGTATATACGCAGTAAACGATGATTATTGCTCAAACTAGTAAACAATTAAAATTTGCTTTTGCATCGAATCAAAGTAAAATAAATGTATTGCATAAAAATTTGAAATTCATATGTACATTGTTCTACGTTCATTTCGTTACGCTGTATGGTTACGTTGATACAAAAAATAACTGCATTTTAAGTCCATTGAAAAATTCCTCTGTATTTGCACACAAGCAATAAAGTCGCACAAGAAATTCTTCTACAATACTGAGCTTCAAGATAAGTACAAGGCAAGTATGCATATAAACTTCAAACCCTATATCAATAATTTCTATAGTTTCCGCCGAGCAGAAGCAAAGTACTATAAAACAGTAAAGAAATTTTTATTTGAATTAAAAGAAAAAAAAATATACATACGAAAAGATACGGTTCCATGTAGACCTCATAAAGATCACTCCTTGCTCCAGGATATCCAGGAAGACTCCTGACGAAAAGCGTCCTGTCATTAATGTTGATCATCATCCCTTCATAAGGGAGAGCAAAAGCTTCCCAAATCAGGCACAAACCGATCACGCAGGAAGTCACGAACCACATTGTACCCACTGACAAAAAAAGAATCCTGTTATCGTTATCGGACACCTTTCACAAATTTTTTCACCGTTCCACTTATATTACCGATTCCGTGTAATCCAACCGAAAGTCAGTTGTCAATCCTTCACAGCTGCGGTGATTTTACGTAATTCCCGCGATTCGTCAAGTGGACGAGACGAACGTCGTGTGAATCTCCCAGAGACGCGCAATACGTATAAATACCCCGAAAGGAGTTACGAGGACCTTGATCATCGATGAGCAAGTATCGACGATCTTGGAACTGACAAGGATCCTTCGATTCGATTTTTGTATATTAATATATATATATATATATATATATATATATATATGGGTGTATATACTTGAATGAATCGAATCAGCTGGTTGCGACTTATCGCATCCCTAGGTAAATTTTCGAATGATTGGAATTTCTATATAGAAGTGACTTACAGCCTTCCTACTTGGATACAGGAACGTATTCTTACTTGCAAAATGGCGGCTAAGTGAAAGCTAAGAAAACGAATGGATGCCTCGGGCTAACATCCGTCAGGCATGGTGCACTGTGAACGCACGTATGTTTCTGCAACTGGGACAGCAGATGATATTTTATATAATTAAATTATGTTGAAAACTCCTTGGAAATATTGCTCAACTGCATTGTACTGTTTTTATTACTATTTTATCCTTTGCCATTACTTCAGGTACCTTTTACAGTGGGATTCTTGCACTTTTGTCACAAGTTAGATATAAATTTAGATATTTGTATAATAAATAAGAATTGATGTACATTATTCTATAATGCGCTTAACGCCCATATGGCATACGTGGAGATTAGCCTTAAATTAATTAAAAGCCAAAGACCAAAATACAAACATATTTTTTTTCAATAAAATATTATTAAATATCGATGATTTAACTATAGTTGAAGCCTTATCATAATTGTATATCTGACTTAATGTACACGTCAGTGATGGGCAAAATTGAAGAGGATTATTAAGGAAATAGATTTATATCAATATATTAATATAATAACGATCCACAATGACACGTAGTTGCTTAGCTCATTTATAATGACTCATCCAAAATTTTGTTCGATATAATAAGTACAATATATTTTGCAAGAAAAATATACAAGATTTATACAAGTTTTTCTTACATGGCATCATATATTCATTAAGAAAACAATTAAGAAATTGTTACGAAATTTCTTCTGGCATTTTGAAGCGTCTTTCATTATTGCATAATAATTCTATGATAACAGATTAGGAATAAGCCTGTACCATACAATTTTTTCTGATTCCACATTGGATTAAGGTAGGAGTATCGTTGCACCGACTATTAGATACACATCAAAGTTCTGATCTATTTACAAGATTAAGTCAACAATTTTGCTACAGTGAAAGCACGTGAACGCTTACCGATGTATTTTCTGAGGAACTTAATATCGATATATGAATATTTAACACGGCGGTTTATGGGAATGCTGCTAATTTTACACTTCGATTTGACTATTCACAAATTTAGCGGTTAGATAGCATCGTTAGTAAAATTGCTACTGGTGAATGAAATCGTAGATAACAAAGGGCGATTGAGATTTACGCGTTATCAATAAAAAAATCTTGGCTGCGTCTGACAACGATTTTTCATTATTTCAGCTCAAAAAGTTTTTCCTTATCGCGAAACCCTGAAAGAATAAAAACCAATTTGAAATATAAATACAAAATCAATAAAAATAATAGCAACCAATGCTTTCATTTGGAATATAAATCTTGCAACACTGAATACCAGTCATAGCGATACTCAAAGTTACGTGAGTCATTTTTGTCTACCTTTTTAAACATAAAATCAAAATTCAAATTTTTAGAATTTTCTCAACGTCTCATTCGCTTGATTTAGTTTACCTCTTTACTTTCTTTTTTTATTTTTACACTTTTTATTAGACTTGAATTTGCGTCTGCCGAAATTTTGCTGTACGTGGTTAGTATGTACGCGGTGTTGCCAAAGACACTACGTGTCTCTGCATTTTATTATGGAATATTGACGAAACGTTTAACACGGACGACGGCAGTTGACAGAAAGACTCGGCTGACTTTTTTTTCTCAACCTATTGACATTTTGTCATTACATGTCGAACATAACCAATGTCTTTGGTTTAACTTTGGTACCTTGACTTACGGCAATTTTAATGGCGCCTTACAAGATGGGGAATCGTATAGAAAAATTTCAAGAGTAACAAGGATGACGCGGGCACAAAGGTACTCAAGGATTTTCATCCGGCCTTCGGGGCCACTCGGGTCATCGATGATGATTATACATTAACAACGCTTACATTAACTTACCTTACGGTATACCTTACCGTGTGTCTCTTTTAGTCATCATCATCGTCATCGTCATCACCATAGTGGCTAACAGCTTCGGATACAAAATATAAATTTGATTTTTCGATATTGTCCAACTTCAAAAATAACATTGAGTCATTGGAATCAATATTCGATTTTTGTTTCATAATTTTTTCATGTAACAGGAAAACAAATTGATAAGAAAACGTAGGCAATTTAATTGGTACAATATATATATGTATATTGTAGTACAATTTTGATGTGTGTAATCATAAAGTGATTTTATATAAGAATTGTTACGTTTATTTTTAGTCAATTATTCATTTATCATGATTAAGAGTAATTTTGATAACACATGAAATATTATGCAAGTAGTAAACGAATGTTGATTTTGACTAAAAATAACGTGGCAGATATGTATATGCTGAAAAACAATATATATATATATTTGATAACTGACAGTTTAACGCACTTGGATAACGATAATATTATGAATAACTGTGAGGTATGATAAATAAAATACTTGAGTCTTTTAAATATTTTATTTTAATGTCAATGTTTTTGTGAAAACATAAAGTAATACTTGTATACTAAGAAAGGTACACAAAGTTCTGGCAAATATTTCAGTCATCTGGCGAATTGGCCTGCGTTAAAATTACTTAAGAAATTCATAATTTAAAAATGATTACGTCATCGGTATTTTTAAAAAATTAATACACTTAGATATTTTCAAAAATAGGTTCATTACCGTACGTCAGTTGCATAATTTAATTGTAATCTATAATTATAAATCTCGAAAAATTTACTATACTTCGAAGGTTACATTACTTATGTGAATAAAATTAATTTATGATTTTTAAATGATAAACGTATACGTAATTTTTTTCCACTGATAATGAATTATTATATAATTGAATATAAAATTTATATTTTTAATTAGCCATGACTTAACTAATATTCTGATAATCTATTACAACATCTTTTATATGGTTTATTTCGTTTCTTGGTTACCTTGGTTACACGTGTTAGTAGATCAAGGTCATGAATTTACAGTCTGTTCCAATTACGTCACTAATCAAATTCAAAATATCTCTGCTAACTTAAAAATTAACAGTATTCCTATACAACGGACATTGAAATATTCTTTAATTTTATAGACAATGCTTCGTTAACATAAACTACTGTGAGTGTTTGCATACTAATAATTAGTTATTTATATCGGGCTTATATCGTTATCGGGAATACTATTCGCGATAAGACTAACTTAGATATGCCACTTACCGTCTTTCTCATATCGCCTATTTTCTCGATTTGTTTTAAAACTTATATCAACAGTGCGATATATTTGGAAAACAATTAATTCGTAAATTGAATACGATTTAAAATATTGTTACCATATTAAATAGTCTTTGTTATGTACGATAGCGAAATAACGTGCAAAAATACTATGGCACTTGTAAATGAAAAGAAAAATATATTTTGTTGAATAATCAAAGTGTGAAAATATATTTCGATTTAGTAACTCCTTATATGTTTGGAGATAAGTTAATTTGGAATTTTAGTTTCATGGTCTAGGACATTAAGCTAATGATTATTCAACAATATAAGTACAATAGCGATCATCGAAGGAAAACGGGTTTTTAATATTGTGCAAAGCAAAATCTGCACCTAAATTAGGGATTACTGGCTGTGGATTTGTTGTTACGAAGTCTAGGTCAAGTACAGCCACAAACGTACAGAGACTGCTCTTGAGGACTCTTAACATTATTTCGGCCTAGGTACAATTTGAGCAGCCAGTCTCGTTAACTTTTCAGGGATGTTATTCATAATATCTAGGCCACAACTTGGCCTTAAAATGACTTATATATATTGTATATAGACACAGAAAAATTTCATTATTTTTAAATTCGTAATAAAAGTGCGAAAATCAAAATTATAAAAAAACTCATGTAACTCTTGTAAAATCTATAAATATTTTACCTTTCAATACTTTATACTGGGTGCTATAATTCTATTGGGATGGCAAGGATGAAATTTTTAAGTTGTCAACGAACTTTACCTTTTTTTTCCTACAAATTTGCATCTTAGACGATCCAGTATATGTATCTATAGATAACACTAAAGATGATAAGAGAAATCAATGCTCGATTTTTAATGCGAGACAAATACCTCGTGAAACGTAGTAGCGATATCCAATTAGTAATGTCCTCGGAAAAGGTGGGGCAGCGAATTGTGCGAAAGCATTCGATCAAGACATAACTACGTTGCCTTACATCGGTGAATGTCAGTTCTCTGTCAGTTTTCAGTGGTTATCAGTAAGATTGTCAATAGCCGACGTTTGTGCATATTTTTAAACAGTGCAGAAGCATAACGGATTCATCTAAGGTTTCTTGGTTATTTCATAGAAATAAATCAATATTTCTACTTTACTGATCTACGAACGAAGTTGTTAAACGAAACGGTTTATTATAAAATTGTGAAAAGTTTCCAAGTGCGCAGTTATTAGAGACTTAAAACTGCAGTATAAATACGTGAGTAAATCAATTAATTATTGAAATACCATATGGTATCAGGTTGCTAATAACGAGATAACAGGAACAATTATAAATATAATTTTTAAGGTTATACTCTAGAAAACGTCATAAAGCCAATTGCTGATAAATTAGAAAGATTATAATTAAAAACTTACGATATTCTTCATCATTTCATCGTTAAGCTAACCGGAAATTGCGTAAACGAGCATAAAGATCTCCAAGGAAAGTCTATGATATGAGAATAACTGAATGACAACCACGAAGTGAATCATTGTCCTCGCGAGAAGGTGAACCGTGAATTAATATCTGTGAGGATAAGCATAAACAATTTTACATGCAAGAACGACGTAACCAACATACATAGGTGCAAGTAAATTCAAAGCAGATAAAGTGACACTGATTAGTTAGAATCGAAATGACCGATAAGAATAATGCTCGGATAACGAAGTGAAATCTGTTCCAAACCCATCGCTAAGAAATAATATATCCAAGCACCTCTACATGCAGCGTTAATGGCGACGATTTCGCGAAGCTTCTAGAGATATTTTATCGAGTGAGCGACGCACGACGGCGCGGTCGGTACTGGCGTTAAAGTGTCTGCTGCATCGCTTTAAAAGCACGTCATTTTAAATCAACCGATTTGTCAGTCGTTCAGCGTTTATTTAGCTCCAAGTGTACTGGATGAATTGTTAGATAAAAAGTTCCATGACGCGTACAGAGGGAACGAGAGGTAAGGGCTATGGAAAATTTGTCGCAGGGGAACGTTATATATACACAGATTGCAGTTCAGCCACTGTCGAGCTCTCTGGAACTTGATTATAATTAGGGCTCGCAATTCGAGTATCATTGGTCCATGGATAAGGTGCTAGTGGAAGTGGTCTGACCTCGTGTTAAAAAAAATTACATAACACGTCTCCGAGGATGTTAGTTATTGCCTTAAGGATGATTCTTCTAGAACGTTACGATAAGTTGCTATATTGATTTGACTACCATACGAATATTTGAGTCCATTGGACATGAGATTTTTATGGTTAAAGGCGTAGATTTTTTAAAAAAAGAAAATTCGTCAATGATCGATTAATAGGTCTATAACGTGAAACGTATACTGTACGTTGTAAATGTATTTTTAAATTCGTTGTTGTAGGAAATAATGATTACCATGTAGGAGAGCGGATAACGCAATTGTGAAGTTTAACTGTCAATGAGACGAGAGCAAATGTAATTTCCGGTTTTCTTTGTGAAGTCAATCCCAGGCGTACAAAGAAGACACCAATCTTTCCTATAATTATCCCCGCCACGTGCTCGGTACGAATCATCTTTGATTTTATTAGGTGCATTGAAAAGAGTGTATATAGTAAATTTACAGAATTTTACAAGTAAAAAATTTTGAAATTACTTTCAAATAAATGATAATAAAGGAGTAACCTTTTATTCACGTTGATTAGCATTAATATCAACGATTACAAAATTACCGGTAAATAAACCTTTAAAAAATACAGGAAGAAATAAAAGATAAAGAATCTGAAAGAAACTTGACCTCCAAGTTACTACTTACTGTTTACTGCACATTACTAAGTATATTTTACATTTTTGAAATGACCCGCAAGCTGCACTGCACAAAGGATTCCATAAAAATTCGCGACTCGTCAAACTCATGCTGTGCGTATAACGACAGGTCAAGAGGTCGTTGAAAATGAAGCCTCGTATACCCCCTCAGCCCTCTCTCTCTCTCGTTCTTTTATTTTTATCTCGTCATTTCCTCGTCACTCAATCACTCCTCGCTGAAATCATCCATTTGGGCCGGTTGCGCAGATACAGCCTGTAGGATATTCGGTCGAGGGCGTGCGAGGACATAAGTGCTCCTGGATGTTTCATTCGAATGATGCTGGGGGGCGACGTCAAGGGAGTGAAAAAGAGAATCGGGGGTAGAGATGGATGGGGATCGGTATTAGGAGGGAAGGGCAAGAGATGCAGGCCAGGTACCAATATAAGCAGAACATGCCACAGCATCCGCAGTCAGTTATTCCGTGTCTGCAATCATTCGCACGCAACCGGTAGGTTTCCTTTCACTTTCAATTCACTGATTAGGCGTGGACCGCTAAGAGAACTCTGGTTAAATCGTGATCGGTTATTGAAAAGGAGTTAAAAAATAAGTAAATCGTGTCCCTACGAGTACAATACGCATTTTCAAAAATCTTATCGTCATACGAATATTATAGGTTATGCGCATTTCGCTTATTTGCTACTAACGTCCATTTGTTGTTTCCGACGAGGAATCGGGGAAAAGGCGGGAGATTCAAAAACTTGTAGGATCATCGATTATCGTTTATATATCATTGCTCGATGTTAAAGCTGAAACGTGGAACGTCACTTCGTGGTTTTGAATACCAATTGGCTCTTAACGTTAAAATCGCTTTGTGATTAGAAGAGACGCTATAGGGTGTATCTGTCAGTTGAAAAAAAAATATAAAGTGCTATGAATTTTATTTATGTATGATAGATATGCTCGTCATGAAATTCCCGAAGGTCAAACGTATGAGTATAATTAATCTCGTAGAAATTTTTTGTGATAGACAAATCCTGTCGATTTCTACGCTACATGATTTCTCTGGTTCCAATATGCTTTTCGTTTTATTTATTTCGATCGGATTTTATATATTATGCACGTTACAGATTTTGTGTATTCTTGTGAATATTTTTATCTTGATTATATTTTATGGTTTCCATTGTGAGATTGTTTTTATCTTTTTCTTTTGTTAAACGTGCTCTGTCACCCTTTTGGTAACTACTGCTTTTATCAAACAACGTTTATTAACGAGTGTGTCGTGTCGAGTCACAGGACTACAAGGATCGATGAGGTCGCGCAGGTGTTTCGATGAACTTTTCGCTCAGGATCGATACTTCCTGGAAACTTCCAAGCTCGGCGCCGACTGTGTCGCGATAGGTTTTTCTCACCCGTTGAAAATCCTGCGAATTGATTATACTGTGTTTATGTCTATATAGAAATGTCAATGTTACGAACAGAAGAGGTTCATGAATATTTGACTTTTTAATTTGGTCATCATCTTTACTATAGCTAAAGGACGTTTCGGCTCTTATAAAATATACTGATATATTAACAAGTTGAAAGTCACGGTACTTTTCAAAATTATATTTTCTGTTTATTTATTCATACATTTTCTGTTCGTTTAAGCCAATCTTGATTTTTTGTTTTCCTCCCTGAAACTACATATTCATATTTACACTGATATTATGAATTTGATCGTAGCTGCATAAATATGACAAGTAAAGAAACTACGAGTTATCGTTATATCGAATGATAGATTTCTAAAAATGTAATCACTTCGCTCGTTATCATCAAAGATTACGAGGAATCGGAAACCAATGATAATTTGTTTGCAATTATTTGCGACACTGATTTATAATATTCAGAAAATTTTGTTTTTAGTACTTGATATATCGTTTTTCAATATTCACAAAAATATCGTATATCCCATACGCACGGCCTATTATTTGAGATAAAACCAAAAGACTTTGATCCATGGAAAATGATTATTGATTTTAACCTACCATGTTGAAATCGTCATTGGTCCTATGTCAAGATTTTACGGTTAGCTTAGGGTGACTCTAATGTGAAATTCTTAATCATTGTTAAAATATTTAGATTTTAAGATTCCTTAAATATTTATTAACGATCCAGTATCGTTATCAATTTATTATTTAATCACAAAACTTTACTTACTCGCTTTATGTTGTGTGATAATGACATTAGCGTGTGTCTTGTTTTACAGTTGAGTCACAATGAACAAAATGATCGCGTTCTTTTTGGTGGTGCTGGCTAGCGTGTCGGCTGAAGTAAGTACAGAGCTAAATATTAATAAATTTAATTGTCGGTAACTTTTGATCAAAATAAGTTCAACGTCGGTCATTTATTATATTAATAAAATTATCATCGTAGAATTATGCTCGCAGCAAGAATTGAGTATTAAGAATTACATTGCGCAATAAAAGTCGACTGCGTTTTCCTGTTAAATAATTATGTGACTAGATTCTCATCGAAGGTTATCTTGTTTCGTAATTGAATTTCGTATAAGTGAATATAACTTTACACAGCTGAACCAGCTCTGGTAGCTTTACGAGCCCGTCGAAGAGAAGGTTGCTTGGCTACTCGAATCCACTTCTTCCTTGATATATTTTCATATTCATAATCTCATATATTTCATAACACGTGTATCGACTGAGTAAAATGATGACAGACGAAACAAAAAATTGCAAAAGACGAATAGCTTTTGTTTGGAGGAATTCAGAAATTTTCCAAATAAATATAATAAAAAAAAAAGATTTTTCAAAAAAAATTATTATTGCAAAAAACTCAATCGTTTCACTGAATGTCTGTAATAGTTTGTCACCTTCTAATTTGATACTTGTTTAATCACCAAACTTTCATTTTGCAAATCAGGAATTAGTGGCCGTCGTACACTTGACGCCACATAACTCCACAGGGGGCACCAATAACGTCAATGGTGCGATTACGTTCACCCAGAGTGCAACAAATGGACCGGTGACTGTCACTGGTACCATTTCCGGTCTGAAGGAAGGTCTTCATGGTTTCCATGTTCATGAAAAGGGAGACCTTAGCGATGGCTGCACTTCCACTGGAGGTCATTTCAATCCCAATGGCGTAAGTAGCCCATAAGTAGCCTCTGAGACTAAAAACAGTCATAAAATAATTGAAACAAAAAAATTTTGGGCAAACAAATTTTTCAATTAATTTTTCAAACGCTCATATCGTCGTAACAGCAAAATCATGGCGCTCCGGAAGACGCCGTCAGACACGTCGGCGATCTTGGAAATATTAAAGCCAACAGCGACGGAATTGCTACAATCAACATCACCGACACTGTCATCTCTTTGAGCGGCGCAAACAACATCCTGGGTCGTGCTGTTGTTGTTCACGCGGACGCGGATGATCTTGGCAAAGGCAATCATTCGCTATCATTGACAACAGGAAATGCTGGAGCCCGTTTAGCCTGCGGAGTCATCGGCGTCAGGTGGGTCCAGTCGATGCAGTAATTTTTCTTCAATTCTTTCAGTGCATCCGGATCCGCATGAATAGAATTGCATTGTGATCACATCCGTATGCCTGATGACGCAGTATCGCATACAGGATGGATCGTATGCTTTGTTCGGTTCAAATAATTTCTTTTGACCTATTGCACAAACTTTTGCAAGGCTCACGAGACTACTCGTCAGTCATCGCTCTGTGCTCAACGTATAGATATAATTTTATACACAAATGATTCTATCATAAGCATTTACCATACTTGATAACAGCACTGTCAGACGTTAGGGTAGCTTAAATATCGATCCACCGTTATTCTTTTCATTAACCGCAAGTGAATATTTGTGTTTGTTGCTCTTTGAGTTATCCAACTGTATTTCTCTGTTCTGCTTTATGTTTCCTATGCATGTTATCACAATGAATCCTTTGTATGATATTCATTCGCAAAATAGTTTTTACATGTCACGTCAAGGCGCCCTCTTGTTAGCTAATTGAGCTGTAAGCCTTAACGCTAGTCTAATTAGCAAAGTAACCAAAATTAATTGCAGCACAAAGTAGCACAGTTAGAAAGAAAAAAAAAAACGTGTCGGCGTGGAATTTCTATAGCTATTAAAAGAAAATCAACCACTTGGTTGCCTTTTCAAAAGTAACAGTCTTGACTGATAACAATTACGACGTCGCGTTGGGAATCTAATAAAACAGCTTATGTTGCTGACTTAATCGAAAATCGAGATCTGCGAAAGGTCAGTGAACGGTCGTACAGGGCAACGTCGACGTCGTACATGTCTACGACCTTGCAGGGTCACCAGTTTTACCGTAAGGTAAACGTACTGGGTGTCTATGAAGTTTATCCATGGACTGTCAAAATTATTCAAAGCATAAAAAAATATATATAAAAGTATAAATATGAAAAATTACCACTATATCACTAAGGCATAGAACTACGTTCTATCCCAACTAGTGATATATAAATCTTATAATGAAAAAGTTTTAACTCGATTGGATTGAAATGTTGAGGCAAAAAATCTAACCCAATTTCAAATTTACTAACTTGCTCAAATTTTATTCATCTTTGCAACCAATTCCTTTTTAATACACTATACTAATATTGCACGTTAACTTTCGTATACAGAATTTGACGATGAACTTGGATGCAGCAACTTTGTCAGCTTGAACTTGAAAGTGCATGATTGATTTATATATACAGATTACGTAACTTGAAGGTCTAATATTAATTGCAGCAAAGTCTGAGCGGTAATTCGCGGGGATGCCTACAGGATGGATTGCGAGTCCAGTACCATTCGACTCAAACTCATCATGCAGAACTGATAAGAATTACTATTGTTGCTATATAATATCGATTATTATATGCTATCTGTATACGCTAGCTGTTAATTCGTCGCTCTTTGTATTGTATCCATGCTAAAGTGTATGTCTGTACATGTTTTTCGAATAAACTAAACAGTTATAACAACACTAGGTTCTCTGTATAAAACTCTTACGAAATGGTTAACCGTTAGATTTAGAAAATTAAATAATCATACGTGATTAATAAATCGCTTTGTACTGTCCTGCATTAAAAAAAATTATATTTCACAGTTTAAATTTACTTATGCCTATGGCGCTGACGTGCATATCTTTTATAGAGTAAATGTTATGTGTTATTTGCACACGGGCAATTACATTGTCTTTTCTATAATCTTAATGGTATATGACTTATACGTACATTACCAGTTAAGGTCAGGCATTTCGAATGTGGGGTTGGAACGTAAGTAAGTTACATATGATTCAACGCCCATTAGCTTCGCTTTTAGTGACCAATGAAGTAATGGATATATAATTATTTTTTCAAGAGGTCAATCTACTGGGTGGTTATTTATTTATGATTCTATGAAAGAGTATATACTCTTGTCCATGCAAAATCTGAGGAATTCAGTGTGCATATATACGTATTATTTGCACGTTAGATACTTAAAATTACTATTCCTTTTTTTTTAACAGACCCTACTGATCGATGCGATAACCCAGTGAGATATTAATTGAAAGTTATTTTAATTAGAATCTATATGTGATATACGTTTGTATGTAAGAAATCAATAATATATTTTATTAATTATATACATTCGTCTTTACACATTTAATACTTGTAGGACATTATTAATTCTTATCAATAATTATGTCTGCTTACAGTTCACCAATTAACTGGTCAAGCTCTGGTATAGCAACTGTTTCGTCATATGTGGTCAGCATCCTTCTACCAGCTGTTGCACTCGTTTCACGCTCCTTGGATTTTTAGAACTTACGGTTAAGATATATGGGCTGTTATACGGATTTTAAACAGAAGACTAAAGGACATTGGCTATGATATTAGCTAAAGGCAATTTACATATATACATTCCATGTTAACTAGACAGACATATTCATTTTGGTTTTTTTTTTGAAATGAATATTATTATTATTTTTTATTGGCAAAAGTGCTGGAGATGTATATCTGTACGTTTTTACTGCTTTATTTAACTCTGGAGTAAGCGTATGGGGAGTATGGAGATATCAGATATTCCAACTCAATGCTTTTCAGATAGATAACACAATCATACGACTATTCCTGGGTTAATGAGGATTAAAACTTTTGATGAAACAAAGTGAATCAATAGGATCAGGTTATTTGTATTTATTATTGTTTATTTGGTAATGAAAAATGTGTAAGAAACATTTCTCTGTAATAAGTTGTTATACTTTATCATTTCCTTTGATAAGCGAAATGATAAAGATTTACTTTGGTGATACAATGGACGTTCGTTAACTTTTTCGCTGTCTACTAAAATAATGAAAAGCGGCCGATTTGCGTGAAACTAGTATGGAGTAAACAGCAAAAGAGTTAGGTATCAGTACATAAATTAAAATTTCGTTGTATACTGCATTTATTGTGCTGTAGAGACTTAAGAGTTCATTATTTGATAAGGGGAAGTACTTTCTAACCTAAAAATAAAATATCATAATTTAAAAAATTTAATAATAACATGCAAAAACAGTGCAGGCAGATTTATGCAAGCTGCATTATTATTCGCATTATACTTTTATGTTAAGTAATTGCGAAATAAAAGAATAAGACGCATGTAGTTTTTTAAGCAAAAGACGTTCGTTCAAAAATTTTACACTTCGCTCTTTCTTGTTTTTGCAATTATCCCTCACGAAAATGGCATTTAAATAGTTTTAAAACTTACACAAATCTGAGTATACTGCAGTTCTATAAGTATAATGTATCAATTCCATATAATTTACAATTTTTGTAATTGTATATTCGAGATAGCCATATGCACTTTCCAGTCACCTTAATATAGCGCTAAATAATATTTAAAGTAAACGTATCGTTTACGTAATTACACATATGGATTAATAAAGGTAAACATAATATGTAACATACGTGTTAAATGTCTCTTGTTAAACAACCCCTACATCTGTTATATACAAATGTCGTAAAATATATTTTATGTTTCCTGGGAGGATGTAGTATATGATATATTTTTTCAAATTATTTTTTTTCTAAGTGCTAAGTATAATAACCTCAAACTCATCTGCGTTTAATGTAATTATTACGTCATTGCCGCATTCGTGTGAATAATAGGCACAACCTACACGAAGGGTAAATGAACTATATCTACGTTCCCATTAACCTACATACGTACCAGTGGGTCTAAATTGGGGGATAGCTCTTAACATTAGTCCAGGCTTATTTCATATCTTAAACAATAGCGTAGGTAGAAAATAACCACGTCCTCTAAAAGTGTAAACCTATCAAATACGAATGACGTAGCCCCACTTGAATTAGCTGATGCGTCGCAGTCTGTTCTTTTTAACGAATGAAAAATACCTTTGACCTTTGACATTATAACAATCGAATCCAGCCCCTTTGTAATATTTTAAAATCCAAAAGTTCATTGTCCACATAGTTATTTACTTTCATGTAATTCAGTTCCTTATTTGTAATAATCAGTTCATTATTTTCAAGCTCGTACACAAGTATCAAAGAGACTCGGTAGTATCGCGCCAAGTATTGTTATCGGCAAATAATTTCTTATCGAGTACTACCTTGTGGGGTCGTGCAAAAAATCGTTGAAAATTATTTTCAGCCTGTATGCACGCTGCAGTGACAATTTAAATAATATTTAGGCACTTCAAAATATATTTGATACGTTCATACCTATAAATTGGTGTTTTTGAAAATGGTGTCCAATTAAGAAAAATTCAAAATATTGTACACCTTACGTTGACTGTCATGTAATTCTAATCCTCCCATTCTGTATACATATATGTATAACCTAACGCGACATACGAATCTTTCTCGTAATTTTCATTTCAATATCGCATTAAAAGTCTCGAAAAAAATTCTCCGCCGATAACGATAGTCGTGCAATAGGCGATTAATACGTTAAATCTTATATATTGCGCTAAAAATAAATTACGCACATTTACATGAAAAAATAAATCATTTAACACAGTTATAGCGCAAGGTCGTACATTTTTAATGAATTCAAATTTACCGCCAAATACTTTCTTACGTGAAGTACCGGAAACTCTTATGAGGACCTGACACTCTTTTTTTTCCATCGCAGATGTTTTCGCCGGTATAAATTATTACATCCATTGCATTACTCATGTCCTTATTAGAGAGTGTCTTATCGTCAAGGACGCCTTTTATATCCATAGACGTCACGACGCTGCTTCGTGAACCTGAGGTTAAAGACCTACTTTAGTTACGGTAGGACTTCGACGTCCCAGCACGAAAACTTTTAGGAATTGATCTGATCCTAGCGTGTTCCAAGGGTGTGGAATCCATATGAAAAATACTAATTGTAAGGGTTGAATCGATCGCGTCCGTCTTATGGATGCTACCATGTTCAATGTTCTTAGATAACATCACGATAGAGTTTGGTGATAAACAATGTGAATCGTTCGTTTTCTACCCTAGAGGTTTATATTGTGCGTAGGAATAACAACCCCTTGAAATTCTCTTTGAACTATCGTGAACCATAGTTGCCATGACTACGTCAAAAGGGAAACATGGCACTCGTTGAGTTTTGACCAATAGGAATCTGGTCTCCTTTTCGGTCTCCAGTAGGATTTTGCGCCTCGGCTACTCCACGACCAATCGCCTTGCGTGTCCTGGAATTTCGATCGAACTTAGTTCGCGTCGTTGGACTACAGGCCGAATTAGTGCTGGTGACCAAAGCGCACTGTTCGAACAACCGTTGAGTGTGATAGACATTTTGCTGTTGGGAAAAGCGAAAAAATTTTTGTTGTTGCTGATGTTTGATTGCTAGCATTTATTGTATCAGTCATTCGGTGAGGGACTGTGTGTGGTGTTTTTGGAATATATTGAACGTATTTTTAATAATTCACGAGAATAACTTTTAAATTTGCTAAAATGGAGACCTGTGGGATGAGCGCGATTAAGTATATCTTATTTCTCTTCAATTTGATATTTGCGGTAAGTGCGAAATTATATTTTTGTAAATTTATTTTATTCATTGATAATGTAAAGAAATGTATTTTTCGACTTGGCAAATTTATGATTAATCTATAAATTTGGATCACGGTGCTTTGTATAATTAAAATTAAATAATTGATCTTACTAATTTTTCAGTTTGACAATTAATATTGAACAAAATTTATTTTTCCTGGAAATATTAATTCTTATCTCTGTTGTAGCGTTTTACGGAGTATTTCTTTTCTGTATATATAATCGCTAATACGTTAATAATTATTGATAAAAGGTTGCCAATCCAATTCAATTAATCAAATGCTACAACAACCATTTCGTCATGTAATCACATTACGGCGATTTAGGGGAAATATCTTATTATCGAAATTCCTCTAGATATCGGGAATTGGAATAATAGTGGCAGGAGCCATAGTCTTGGCGGACGTGGGTGAGTTCAGCCATTTCTTAGAGGGAAGGATAATAGCACCACCGATAGTACTGATAGTGGCAGGCGCTATCGTTTTTATCATAGCCTTTCTAGGCTGCTACGGAGCCGTAAAAGAAAATTACAATATGCTGATTGCAGTAAGTAGAATATTTCTACATTTCCTATTTGAAAAACTTTTAGAATTTAATTATAATTTAGAAATTTTAATCGAGCTATAAATTATCGTAAAATTAAAAAAAAATTTCTATTCTTATCCCAAGCTGTATAAGTTCAATTTGAATAATTCTTGCTAAGCCCCGTACGAGACTAGTACCACATTTGTAAAATTAATATAGATTACGAATTAATAAATTATCTCCCATTGTTCAACAATAGTTCGCCGTAGCACTATTGGTTATCTTCGTGATCGAGTTGGCCGTAGGAATCGCAGCCGCTGTCTTTAAAAATGACTTCAGCATGGTAATGAAGGATAGCTTGAAAGCTTCGATGATGAATTATACAGAAGCTGATAAAATGGCTTGGGAGAATGTTCAAAAAAAGGTATTATCAATTTGGTCAAATTAATATTTAAAAAATTTTAATTAATTTCCATTGTAAATCCATTCAAAGTCATCACTTGTCAACTACCAATTGTGTAACATTATCAATAGTATCTTTGTATCAGATCGCCCCTAAAATACTTCTCATAAGAATTACTGGAGGCACATAAAATTTTTTGTCTTTGAACAAAAATATTTTCATGCACTTTCAATCTCAGTCACAGACAAGGGTAGTTGTATCATTTAACGATATGCCTTGCGCCTGTAAGGATGCAACCCGTTACACACGCGTGTCAGTGCACCAAAGAATTGCCTGCTCTATATCTAATATTGGAATCAACGAAATTTTTTTCCTAAAAATTATACAGCTGTTCAGTTAAAAAATATTTGACAGTTCATTTAATAACTTACGTTCATTTACTTCGTTTACTAATTATACAAAAATTTTTTTTTGTGCAGCTCGAGTGTTGCGGTATTGATGGTTCAAATGATTGGATCGCAGCGAAAGTGACACCAAATAATGTACTGCCTGATTCCTGTTGCAAAAATTTGCCAGCAGGAAGTGCCTGTCACACGTATGACAATACACTGTACTCTAAGGGATGTTTCGCCGAATTAGAATTTCGTGTTCAAAACGGTGCAAAAGTTTTGATCGGTGTCGGGATTGGCATTGCTTTTGTGGAGGTTTGCAACAAATGACGATCAATTGAAAATTCGATAAAATTCATATTATTATCTAATATCTTGCACGATCGTCTTCTTTCAGATTGCTGGGATCATACTGGCGTGCTGCCTGGCGCAAGCGGTAAAGAGAGAAGGTGACAAGTAAAATGTTGTGTGTTGACTTTATTTTTGGTATCAATTTTCAAAAAAAAAATATTCGATATAGTTTGTTTGGCTCTTGTTAATTATTGTCGTCTAGTTTTTTTTAACTCTTCGCATGAAAATTTTTGAGTTATAAATACTTTCTGTACATTGAACATTTCTTTAAACTCGCCCAAGGATTCCAAAAGGAATGAAATTTTTTAAATGGAATATTTTTATATTTTCTTCAAAAAAGCTTCTTTCGTACAAGTGTAATTTCCCAGCCATTTTTCATTATCAAAATCGTCTTCACCCGGACTCAAACAAAGTACTCGATGTATCTATACATCCCTTAGATAATAGATTGCAAGATCAATAAAAAGGAATGATAAGAAATAACATTGCGAAATATTTCCATTATTCGCTGAATTACATAGAATTCATACAATTCAATTTTTATGACACACAATTGTATAAGCTTCGATTTTCTGTCTTTGTTCCTTGTCTCCCGGTACAAAGATTAAATAAAGATATTCGATATCTCAATTAATCAAAGAAACTCTTTTAAAAAAATTCATATTGACACTGTGTGCCTTATGTATGTTGCTGCATTAATCAATAATTAATCGAACGCTTATATCGTGTCACAAGTAGGTGTTAATTAACGAGAAATCCCACGTGAAATGTTTTATTCGTATAAATATAAGGGAAACTGCATTGTCGCCTAATTAATCTCCTAGGATAATTAATAATCTTAATACGACGTACCATGTATAATAATCGTAATTGTAATTCTAGAATCCCGTGCTTAATCTTATAATCGTAATTTACCATTATCATTAACCCATCAAAAATTCGCATAACCTAAGAACAATTACACAATAATATATACAGTACCAATTAACAAAGCTAATACACCTATTTCTTTAATTGATCACTTATCAATATTTATTTATCGACAAGATAAGCATTCATCCCGCTAAGCCATTTTTTATCGTCTTATCATTCACAAATTTCCCTTCAGCAATAACCACATGGTATGTACTATAGTACAGTATAATGAAATATACATATATACATATATATATATAATACACAAGACGACCAAAAAAGGATCGTACGAATGTGTACTTTGGTATTTGCAATAAATTAAATTAAAAAAAAATATGAAAAATTACAAACACGTCACGCATAATAAACTGAGCATGTGCATGCAAGACTTGTTAGTATCAAGTATTGCAAGTATTGTTACTATAAAAAAAAAAAAATTTCTTTCATTAAACAATCTTCCGATACCTTGCATAAGCAATACTTAAGAGATCATAAAGCAAATGAAGATTATATATCAAATATCGATAACTTAGTATAATATCCGTATTTAATATACGCATTGATAATTTACTATCGCCTATTATCAAAATCCAATAATTGTTCTCTCGTGTATCTAATTGTAAGTATTTCACATTATAGTTATAGGTGTATTGCGTAACTTTCGTCGATAACTATAAGCGTTAATAAACTTCGCAATTACGACTCTTGATCGTCGCTCATTATCGTCCTTCATTATGCGAATTATATTTGCTATTATTAATACAGCTAGCATATAATCTATCCAGATCTTCACTTATTTATTTATCCGTACCAGCCTAAGATTTTGTTGCCTTTATGATACGTATATTTTTTTTGGATGCTCCATGGCTTTAATGTGCTGCAAGATATATCTGTAACCCAATAGAAAATTATAATTAAATAAAGTTTCTTGCTTATCGTACACTGACTTTTCGACTGTTGCATCATTTGAATTGTGAATGAGTTTGTGATTAAATTTTTTTTTTTCATACAAAAAATTTACCTTCTGTCGTAACGCAACTGGGGAGGTGCGTTAAGGTAATTCTCATGGCGACTTCTATAATTTAAAATTATCGGCCTTTGGGTAGACTGTCGTACATAAGTATTGGCTGGTGATCGATAATTTCTAGTAATCGAATTGTTCTTCAAATTTTCCACTGGTTCCTCTTCCGGTTGATGTATCCGCGCAAGAGGATTTTGAACCCTTGGAATTTCCGTGTTGTTATTTATCAAGTCCGTTTTCGAGTCTTTATCGAAATTTTGAAGATTACGAATTAAGATACACGATAAGAACATTGTGATTGTCTGAAAAATTAAAAGCGACAATTGTATCATTTTTATTGTACATCGTATTTGTAAATTCGTTATAGACGTTCAAAAAGACGTTTTTTTTGTTTTTTTTTTTCGAAGCAATAAAATTGCTTTCATCACTTTTTTCGCCAAAATTTTATTGCTCGTAATAAAGTTTAGGTGCGATATTCATGTAATTTTCGGTAACGCCGATATACGAATATAACGTTCTTTACAGTTTTGAAAAATTTTTTATCGGATATATTATCTGCTTGTATACTGTAATATAATTACTTTACCTTGATTATACCTAATACCATGAGCACTATAGACAACAACCAAATGAACTTGCTCATAAGACTTGTTAAAGTTTTATAACATCCAGGGAAATCAACATTCGTAGCTTCGCAAGTGCTATTGGAATTACAGCATGAACCAGGTATGTTTCCCAAAAGTGTAATCCAGTCATCGGAGCCATTGATGCCACAACATGATAACTAAAAAATTATTTCCAAAGTATGATTAATCCTACGGAAGAAAATTTATCCAATTTCTTTTTTTCTTATACAACCTCCACTTGATTTTAAATATTAATTTCAATGGTTGAACTTTGAAAATACATACGTCGGATTGAAGCAAGTTTACAGATGCAGCGTTATACGTGTAATTGCTCATACGCTCTTCCAATACTTTGTACGTAGCTGCTGCTGCAAAATTTATTGTAGTTGCTCCGAATCCTGCTAGTGCAATGGTGAGTAGAAATTCTCCAAACAGTAGAACGTTGAACTGCAAAGGAAATGAATATTATTAAAAATTCCATAAAAGTCGTTGATTTAGTACAGTGACATAAGGGATTGTTATCAATTACGTAATAAGGATTTTTTTTAACGAATAATCTCCTACGATCTAGTGCGAGTAAATTTGCGGATGTTAAAGAGTGATAACGATTAGATAAATGACTAATTTTCACTGACAGATTGTATTTAATGAATCATGCTTTTTCACTGAAATTATCCAAATATCTTTCTTGACTAGATTGCAATAATATTTGCAAAACGTCTGACATGTAATGGTAATATTGATTTGAAAATTATATAATTAAATGTTCGACAATTGACTTAATTAATTAATTTTCTTAATGGCAATATAGTTTTATTCAAAAGTGATTAATCTCGTAATACGGATTAGATGGCTTTATGATATCATTTTGATGATATTCTTAATAAATTATTAAATAATCTACATTTGACTTCGAAGTACTGACAGCCTCTGGATTCGTATTTTGACTGTTGAATGAGAATTTATCATGGCACTTTCTTTCTTAGAGTTAATAAATCGTACTGGTAAATTTTCGCTGATAAATTTTTTAGTGATTAATCAAATAATTTTTTTCATTATATTTATATGAAAAAATCCAGTTTAACATCTGCTTTATGCAATTGTCTATAATTAAGAATGTGGCGCCCAGCTGTCGGCCGATGCCCTGGGGAAGCCGCCGCGTAGGATTTCCAAGAGTCACGTACCGATTGACTAATTTGGTTTGAAGGGACGACTCGAGGGAAATGATAAAAGTTATCGGCTATAACGATCTTGGCCAATCAGAATGATTAGTTCTCGAATTTAACTATTGTCTAAGCAGTCTGTCTTGGGACACCGATCGAGGTGCCTCGAACTCCCTCGAGCTGCTATCTGTTGATATTTATTCCAGCCGTACTTCCTATACGCTATGCAAAGCTCTCGAAAAATCCAGAAAATTCTATCGATTTTCTTCGTATCTTTCGGAGGCGCAGTACTGTGCTCTGGTGCAGTGGCCCCCCCCCCCCCTGAGGGTCCCCTGGATGCACTTGTCGATCTTCATGAATTAACTGAACCACCTCCGGTGAGGACTACTAATGTATTAATTGGTAGAGGGATATTGATTTTATAGCTCCGATTTGTTCTGCTACGTTCTCGATCGATTGATCTCTGTTTCCGGCACTATTTACCTGACGCTTCCTCCGAACTTCTCTACTTCAACCTAGCAGCCTGACCGGCCGTGCATTTCCGTGACGGTTCGCTCCAATCGCGTTTGATGATTTTACTCAACCACGAAGATCAACTGCATTTATCGATTTTAGGCATCCCCAAAAATCAATAGGACCCGTTAAGCTATCGTTTTTTCAAATAGGTTCCGTCAGAGCTCTCGTTCTCACGAAGTTGAGACTGTTACGCGATAACTCCTGGCTCGTCGGTTCTCGGTTGAAAAATAATTAGCTGCTGCCTCCCTGGATGTGGATGCACGGACGAAGGGTGGACGGCCGAAGGTGACGTAGGTCAGTTCTCGAATTTTTGTTATCAGTGTAGAGTTAATAAAATACTCTATAGGATATATCCCGTTCGCAAAATAAATACGTTCATGATATATCTGCGTATATTAATTTATTGTACTCGTCACGTACCGTGATGATACCATTAAGGTAGTTTTGCGATACCGTTATCACACCCAGCCAGCCAATGAGAATAACAGAGACGAATCCAAAGCATATAACAATGACGGGCTTGTCCAAGTAATAATCCAAATATTCTTCGTGGACGAAAAAAAGTATTTTTACCCTAATCGTCGTAAGTAATGCCAAAACTGCGATAAGCTGAAAGAAAAAAATAAATAATTTATTCGAACGCCAATCACTTGTTATCACAAACTTAACGAAGTGTACAGTGTCTCTTTTGATTTTTATATAAATTAAGAATAAATGCTGTATAAAATTTATTCTAACGACTGTTCATTTAATTTTCTTTTTTGCAAAAATAATATAATTTTACGATGATTCTGCTTACTATCAAAAGAGCGTCCAAGAAAATATGGATGATCTTCAGATATATCTTTGCTTTGTTACTGGTCTTCTTTGTAGACGTCATCTTACGTCCCACTTCACTAGTCAATAACGTTTGATCGGATGAACGGCCACAGACAGCACAAGTTACTCGATGTGCTCAAAGCTATCAAGACTGATTACGACTTTGATCACAACGAGGTTTAATTCGTCAACGAAGGCTTTAAGAGACACTGATAGGTAACGGTATATTCAGAGTTCCTCGAATCTCTAATCGCGATCACCAGTATCACGACGTTCGCCAATTGTTGTTATCACGAAAGTTATTCGTTATTGTTGTTTTGATCACAAGACATTTAATCAGCTTGAATATATTCGTTTACATGTATGACACTTCCTTATCGGCGAGTAGGGGTATTATAGTTATCATTAACGGAAACAGATAAAAGGAAGTCCGATTTTAAAATTTATTATTATTTATATATAGTCATACGTGAACAATTCAATTTTTGAAAGTATCAATAAATTTTATTTTATAGTCATATATAACGGTTGTGATAAAGTAACATTTTGAAAATACGATCATTGTATTTTCGATATGATTGATGATTGTTGGTATCTTCAAAATTTTATTATGGCGTAATTTTAAGTGATAACTTTTACTGTTTTGCTTAACGAGATAAGAGATAATCATGATACTCATTAAATTACTTTGATGGGAATACAAACTGTCTATATTGTCTTTAAAAAAGACTTCTATATTGTCTTTCAAAAAATTAAAATCCAAAATTCGAAACTGCGATACTATAGTAATTCGTATTGCTGCAAATAAGATAGGCTTCGCAATTGCTTTATCACGGAATCAAAGCACAACGATCTTATCAATTTATAGAAAGCGAACGAGGGCAATTAATACTTCAGTATAAGAATATAAAATTTCAATGGTTGTCATCATATAAATAAATCATTGTAAAAATGTCGTATAAATAAATTTCTAGTAATTATATAATTATATTAATTCAATAGGAGTATTTAATCTGAGCAAATCCGCTTAACATATACTTATGTAACTACTGTACTTGAATGTACATATATATATATTTTATAATTTGCAAGCTATATATATATATACATATATGTAGTCTGCAAACCTAAGTTCACATTTATCTTACAGATGGTTAATGGTCATGACTCGTGATTGACGAGATGTATGTGAAATGTTGTAATCAAGAAAAGTTGCAAACTTTTTGCAATAGTAATCATCTTAATTAAGTGGACATTTTCTTGCGCAAGGTACGTCGAGACGTTGGAAAACAGAAGGCTGTATTTATCTTCTAATGGAATAATAAATGATCATCGGTTGATCATGATCGACGAGATGCACATAAAATTCTTCGATGAAGATACGAGGCTCGAGTTAATGCGGAAGGCACTTTTTGAGATTGACAAAAAATAATTTATTCTTCACGTTTAATAAATAAAGTGAGTAGTGAACATGCTAAGAAATATCTAATGATTAGTTCAAGCTGTATACTAAATTATATGCATTATTTTTTATATTAAATATTTTTAAACGTATTGGAATATTTTAGAATTATTTTTATAATTATTCGAAGTTTTTAACAATTTAATATCTTGCTACAGTCCCGAGCTTTCCCAGCATGCACAGCCATCTATTAATCATTGATTGTACTTACCATATACTTCCTTACCGAGCAGAAACTGATTGTTATATATTTTATGTACGAGAGAAAAACGTGTATCTTTTAAATATGTAACAGAACGTTAATATATAAATTATGAACGTGGAACAAATATATTTTTATACAAATTCTAGATCATTAAAAAGTCGCAATTTACACGTTATATAATAAAACAAGAAATGCTAATCTCACATAAGAGGGTTCCGTGGTGTAGCGGTTATCACGTCTGCTTTACACGCAGAAGGTCGCCAGTTCGATCCCGGCCGGAACCACATTAATTTTGTATTTGTATTTACAAATGAATTAAACCAAGTATTAAAACATTATCAACAAGAACAACAATATTGAAAAACAAAAGCAAGCAAATATTTGTTGAAACAAGAAATTAAACTATACAATAATCTCTAACATGACCGTATGTCTTATCGCAACAATAAAGAATTCCGATCGAATATAAACAATAAGATTGAAAAGTGTTTACAATGAATCCAAATCTAACAATAAGATAAGCACTTTGAATACCAACAAAGTTCCAATAGGAACCGTTCGCATGCAATTAGGTTTTCGGTAGCTTTTGATGTGCGAGATGTACCTGCAGTGTGTTAATGAAAATAAAAACGAAAATTCCCAGGAATGTGCCAATGTATTTCTCCGGGGAGTTTTGTTGGCCTCCGAAGAAACGCGACAGGAAACGGATATTGATATTCACGGTGCGCAGTCACATTCGTCTTAGCAAGTCTACCGGCCTGGCTTATGCTCCTCGTGTGCACTGGACTTCATATTCCTACCATTCTTCCATTCACTGTTTCTCGACCATCTGGTCTTCCACCTGCGTCTCAGTCCCGACAACTGTTCCGTTTCTTTAGCAACTACATACAACGAGAGCAAAGTCCGGTTTTAACGGACTTAGTGCGCTGTCAGTGATGTCCTTTCCTTGGCAGGATCTTGCCCTCGGATCCTGAATCGCGAGTCACAAAGGATACTGGCTTTTTATCGACTTACAGATAACGAGTGTCTCTTATATATCGCATCCCCATTTTATTTATCTTTTTTTCCTTCTCTTTTCTTATATCGTTATCCTTATATCTCCGAATCATTCATTGTCCATACTTTAGGCATTGACAAAAACCAGTATGATATATGACAATTAGATATTGACAAATCTTTGATTATTAGTTAGTGGATACTGATTGATCAGTAGATAGTAAAATTATTTATTGATCTTTTGCCGGTAAGCAAAATTTTTAATTATGTCATTATGATTTTGGATTTGATTATTCCTATGCGTCATGATGAGAGTTAAAGTTTTGTTAATAATTTTGAATATAAATCAAACTCTATGTTTGATATTTGGACTTACGAATCATTTTTGAGACGTCATTATTTTTTATAAAAAAAATATTTTTATCACAACAAGCTTGTCTTTTAGTGAATCGTGCGGTTAGTACGAGCAATAAAAGACTTGGCATTGAAGTTGATCGTAAAAAAATATTTTTTTGCCTTCTCTTGAGCTTAAGCAAATCCTTGACGGGATTGTATACAAATTGCAAGGATTTGTTCAAGAATTGAAGACTGAAGGGGATGATGCGGATTGGAAAAATAAAAAGGAACACGACATTCCCATGGAAGTGAATACTGAACTCTACGAAATATCTACGTGGCAAATGAATGTAGACATGCATATACAAAAGAGGGATGCTGGCAAGATGACGTAAAAGCTCTAATTGTAAGATGAAGATTCTCAAGACTGCATCTAACTCGCCTCGATGAAACCTGGGCTGTAGGTAAAAGGTAGGTCAAGTATGATGAGAATACTTTGAGACACCTTCTTCCTGAAGAACACTCAAAAACCTCCGTTTCCTCGAGGTAGCAACTAAGCTTGCCAGTTTCTGTACTTTCCAGCTTTTCATGAAATATTACATTGCGCGCAGAAGTTCTATGCGATATTCTAGAAATTTCCCGGCAACCCCGAGACACTGGTATCTTGATGCATAGTACATGATTAAGACCAAGACGACGTTTGAATCTCACTCTGAGTGTAGGGATACAAAAAAAATACAATTTCCAAAAACTTCAATGAAATACCTTATATTTACAAAAAACATATTAATTTTCAAAAAATCTACTTTTTCCATTCACCCAAAATATTTTTGACAAACTGTACAGTACAGTCAGCTAAAATATTTCTACTTCCAAAAAATGAGATTACGCCTCGTTCCTTGAATCGATCGAACCGACAAAACTCTTATGCTTCTCATGACTGCAGGTGGCACGGTGGTAGTCATTCGGTAAGTTATAGCCGGGTCGTAGGAGCGGAATGATTGGCCAGAAATTCTCATGAATAAAAGGCACCTCGATCGATCCACCTCCCGCGTGGAGCGATCAGTTTCATCGATGGACGTATGTACTTGACTCACCCTATTGCGACCCGATCGGAAATCGACGATCCCTTCGATAGAACTGATCGTCCGATCTAGCAGACAAGCAACGTCGATTCACGATCAGTCCTTGTGGAACACGAAGAGCCAACCCCCTGAGTGTTCTATCTATTTTAAAGAGAGAGAGAGAGAGAGAGAGAGAGAGAGAGAGAGAGAGACCTTTTCACTCTTTCACTCTTAGACCCTCTCACCTGTCCCTTTCGATCGATTCTACATCAGACCGTGGCCCTTTCCTTTTATTCCTAGAATCACGGCACGTACCGTTCTTTACCGTTACGCTTCACTGGCTAAATCGACGGCTGACTGACGTGCGAGACTTTTCTACTACTATATGCATTCTTATACCAGTAAGTATATCCCCCATTAGCTTCTTGAGAATACCAGCCTGAGTCATAGATGAAAAGTATATTCATTTTGAAAAATATAAAAATTTAAATAACCGCGGGAAAATTTCGTCGCGAAGGATACCGGGCGAATTAAAAATTGTTCTATGATAGCGACATACCGTACGTCGGTAAATTAGAGCGTAAAGCAGACTAGAGGGGTACAAAAAAGAAGGTAAGCAGTGCAGCGATATACACTGGCGGTGGGAGAGAAAAGAAGTGAATGCAGCTGTGTAGGAAGTTTATTTACGTTCTTACGTATCGCGTGAAATATTTCTAACGGTAGTTTGGCTGCTCGTCGCGAAGTCGAACTCGGAGTGAAGACGAGTTGCAAAAACGTTGCAACGACGCAACGACGCAACGAAATATCCAGAACCTGCATGCGGCTTTGGTACTCGGAGAAGGAAAAATCGATCGGTCTGCATAGTATGCGATTGCAGCCGAGCCTTACCGAAGTGGTTTAGTCGAGCCGAACCTGAACTCTGAAATAAGCTTGAAGTACGTTAGAAGTAGCTTTGAACTTAAATTTAAGAACAATAGTGTTATACATTAGCGTAATTTCACGAGTGCTGGTTCAAACCAGGTTCTAATTGATTCTGGTGTTACGTTTCTTAATTTATTTACACGCGATAGATTTTCTTTAACTTATCCAAAGCTTTGGCTGACTGATCGATGCGAAATACGACGTTCCTTTTTTGTGTTTGATGTAACCTATAAGTTTGGACTTTTCTGATTACGTAGTACGAAATAATTTGACACACTGGTTGTAAGTAGAACGCGGAACTATGTACATGGTAAATATGGAATGCGCGCGACACACGGATTTGCGCGATCTTCGTGGTTGATACTGATGCATTCGGGTCGTCGAACGGGAAATGATTGAGAAACGTGGAAAATTACTGGACGGTTATCATGGTGATGATTAGTCAAATCTTTAATTTTATTCTATCCTTCGGGATTGTTTCTACTAATTACTGAATACCTGCTCTCTTCTTCTTTCACGCATTCTCGTGCATCAGCTGTGGAACAGTGCGGACTCTACGGGTGGCTCACGGCTTAAGGCAAGAGTACAGTGAAGTATACAACTGTTTTTGGCCCCGTGCTGATACATAATTAAAATTTAATTAGACTTATCATAATGATTGAATCACTTGAAAGTATAAAATATACAAACGTCGGAAGAGTCGATAGGACCAAAATTTACGAATTATTATGATCAAACAAATCTCAGGTATATTCTTTTTTTTTTAATTTTATTAAAGAAGTGCTCCAAAAATTAGAATGCTAAGAATATCCCAATTCAATTCCCTTTCGTGCCAGTATATTTCATAGATAAGAAAGTCTTTAATAAAGAATTTTCAAATTTGTATCCTAACGATAATACCCGGGCTCTTTTCCGTGATAGTACGCTACTGGTTACGGTGGGGGCGACCAAACCAGCTCGGCTCGAGTCGGAAAGGAGAACCGCGTGTTTCCCGTCTCTGTCTTCAGTTGAGTTCGAGCTCGGCGAGCGGCCGCTCTGCTCCGCTCTATGAGATAGAGATATCCGTCGCGACGCGCTACTTGGCTGCTTGGTTGTCGGTTAGTTCGCCAGTTTTGTATCTGCGTTTCTTCGTGTTTCTAATACGTCAAAATATTGCAAGAGAACTACGCATAGGTACAATCATAGTCGCGAATATCGTATTTATTAATCGTTATCATAAAACCAGGAACAAAAACAGAGTAAACTTTTCCTTCCTGTAGGATGATATTTTAGCACAAGGGGGTGATAATGATAACAAACGACCAGGAAGGACGTGGATAAAAATGGTAGGGACTAAGAAGTTTCTGGTTACACACAGTTATAAATGAAATGCGTCGTTTTCGTTTGCTAATAAAATGTCAAATGAACGATTTTCAGTCGCAGTGAGGTAAAGGATCTTGAAAGTTCCATACGATTGTATTGTGAAATTATTAACGAGGTTATCAGGTTACAAATATTTTATCAGGGAATAATCTTACTCGAGTATTATTTTTTCAAATTTTATTCGCTGTGTCAAAATAAACTAGTGCAATATCATGACATAAAACTAATTTGATAAATTATAACCAAAAAATTGACAATGTTTACTACGCAGAAAGTCCTTTAGGGCTGTTTCCACAAAATTTATTCTAAAACAAGCAGCCGCGTATTACTGCATCACAGTCACGCGATTCCTGCGTTGAAAACGACTTCGGAATAACGTAAATCTAGAACGATAAGAAAGGGAGAGCGACTATGAATGTGCTATGCGCAGGTTTGATATCGGTGAAAAACTGGATTCTCGTGAAGATGGTGTAAATCGTGGGGAATTTTCGAAAATCCAAGAATCTCTTGGAAACAATCGGTGAATCGGTGATCGTGTGATACTCGTGAACGCGGTGGTTATTGGTGCTTGGTGGTTGTACAGTTGGGAGTCGGTCGTCCGGTGGCACCTGGGTCTCGTCTACATCGGGTTCCTCCTCATGCTGGGCGTGTTGAAGCGGCGCTGGAAGCCATCGAAACGGTAAATTTTTCAAAATTACTTTACATCGCATCCTACATCCCCCCCATTTACATATATTCCAATTCAACGATCTTCAATTGTTTGCTAACCTATACTTGCTCTACGTGAAATTCTTGAATTTAAAGAAATCGTACATGAGAGATCGGAACTAGAATTAACAATTTGTTATCTATATACGTATAATTTCACATATCCAATAAACACACTTACTGTACCTACGATAACAGGATAATTACCGATTTCAAGTAAGAGTACAAAAGTATCGTAGAGAAAGTACCAATGCCCTTTGACTCTGGCTCATCTATATGTATACAACCTTTAACACTGCATGTCTTAAAGGCCGAAAGTTCTTCATGCAATTTCGTAACGTTAACCCCCCTTATAACAGTTCAGACATAGCTCAGAACGACAAATGATATATTTCACGTAGCAGAGAACCCCAAAGCATACTGTACAGTAATAAGTGACGTAACGATTCTCCAGGGTGTACATATATAGTCAATAACAGAGTTTGATGATTCCCATGGAGCGAATTTCAATTCCAAGCACAAACTGACTTACGTATGTTAATTAATTTTGACAGCGGTTTCGTAATTCGTGCATAAATTTTCTAATTAATGCTTTACGGTTATAGGCTCAGCGACTTAAGAGACACTAATAAAATAAGAACGCAGCGAACTCTTGTAGCTGGTTGCCGGTAAGTTCGTTCTGCAAGGTCGGTGGCCTCGCGGAATAAGGAAGGCGCAAGTTCACCGGGAAGTCGTTGAAAGAGGAACTTGAAGTAAGGAACAATCGTGACGGAAGAAGCGTAAGCGCGTTACATGCTCTCGCCATTGTAACGAGGTTCAAGTCGGTAAGGCAAGACCGAGAGGGGTGGGTTACCTGCCCGCATCTGGATAGGAACATAATTGCCGCGAATTCCATTGTTCTCGGAGGGGTTGCCGAGAGAGAACTAGTTACAGCCAGATTGGACTTTTTTTTTTTGTTTAACCGGGTCTTCCACCCTTGTAGAGTAAGTAGTTCCACCAGAAGGAGTTGCCAGGAGCAGCCAATTAATTCTAACTAAAATAACGTTACGCGGAGAGGGCATGAGAATGAATGAAGTTTTAAGGTCTACCGGGTGTACCTACGGTAGATAAATAAATGATCGATGTCAGTATATGGTTTTTAATTAAATGCGGTTAACGGATATTAGAAGTCGTGGAACTTGTGTCGAGCTAAGTATAGACGTTTTCTATATACCTGTGTGTGTATATATATGTATATACGACGAGCATTGAAGGCGATCAAAGATGGCCTGTGGCTTCGTAATTTAATTGAGGTTAGGTTGCTGTTTTAGGATATTTATTACGATTGTATGTATTCTATTGGTTTTTATTGCCATTTGGGTGCGACTGAGATTTAGTTATTTGATATGCGCTGACCTACTGAGAAAATAACATTCGTCGCTAAGAGTGTATTCTGGCGATGTTCCTCACTTGAAAAAGCCCGGGACGTTACGGCGCACCTGGCCACGATGACTAACTTAAGGTTTAGGACGCACAGCTTAGCACACTTTCCCAATTCACTTACGTGAACCTTCTGTGTATTTGGATCTGTTTGAATAGCTTGTTTTAAGAAAAATGGTGAAAAAATATACCCATAAATTTACTTCTCTCTCACTGGGGGTACCGTAATCACGTGTTGCACTCAACCCTGATTACTATTACGAGTGCATAAGGAGGAAGGAGTTCCTTCGAAAAAGTTTCTCACAAGCGAGTCAGCGCCGTAGATGGAGGAGATCAGCGGGTAAATTGGTCGTAAATATTTTCCCACTGGCAGTCCGGCACGTTTTAGATGAATTTAATTGCCTTTTGTCTCGCGCGTTAATAGACTTCCTGTGCGCAGCCAGCACGCGCACCTTCACGTACATTACGTTACGCGCGTAAAATTGGCGGGAGTAATTTGAATTTGAAAATTTGTACTTTCCACGGGAATGTCTTGCTTTACGTTTGTCAATGGCGATCGATAATACCGATGATAAATGATCATCGGATACACAGAAGGTCGACCAAGCGATGAACTCCTACAATGGGGCGCTGTATTCCAGCACGGCAGCAACGATTAATAACAGTGCGGTACATAAACGATCGAGCGACGATATCGATCGATCGATCGACCGCAACCAGCAAGGACACCTAAGAGCCAGGTTACCGCAAGCATCATTTTTTTCCCCTATGGCGCCTAACGTAAGATCGTTACACCTTCCTGTCTACTGGTTTTTTATGGACTTTGTCAGTGACCAAGGTTCAATCTCTGCACTTTGGACATTTAGATTGTTCACACGACTCGTTCGATTAATGTTTTGTTTGTCATTGTGAAAGAAGGCCGACAGATCTTCAAGGTCTTCTTGGACCTTGACCTTTGTTCGGGACGAAAATCAAGATAGCCATATATTTGCAAATCGACGCTTAATACCGATCTTTGTGGACAAGTAGCGGAAAATAATTTTTGCTACCTTTTATTATTTGAAATTTAAGTAACCGTTATGGAGATTATAAATTGGAGTGTTTCTCTGTGGGATCTTAAATATCGATAAGATTTTTTATATTAATTTTTTAAGGGATTAGAAATTGGACGAATTCTCATAATAACGTAGGACGGCGCGAGGAATAAGTTCAAGACTGAAAAGACGAACAAAGGTCTTCTGTAGAATTTGCAAAGGGTGTGCAAAACCTTCGTGAGAAAGTTAGCTCCTATATTCTCTGGAGCGTTTGATTGTACGATTACGTCGGTGAATCAGGTCGAACGAGGAATCCGAAGTAAACGCATTGTTCCCGGCAGCCATTAAAAACAACTGCCGACATACCATTTGATTTTATTTCTTCTCGCAGATTCCATCCTTTGCAGAGTGTTTTTCGCGAATTTCGCATTTTCATAATAAACCCTCTTTTTTTTAGCACTCGGCATAATTTTGACAGCCAGGCCGCCCATAACTCAACCGGTATTACGAGTTCAGTCCGAAAGGTTTAATTAGCGAATGAAAATTCGCCAACTGTTATCAGTCCTGGAGAATCGCAAGAGCAGCTCAAGGTCTGCAACACTCGAAACGTCAATGTTGCCCCTCCGATATATTTCGGTCGGTTAACTTAGACTTTTTTTTATGAATGGCCAAAGACTGTAGGCGATTGCAAAATTCTGCACATGAATGAAAGGACACTGGAATCTTATACCTGGTGTGCAACGTTGCAATCTGACCGGTCAGTCGAACCTTTTAAATCCCAAGAGTCGGCATTACGATTGGCAACGTCGTTCGACGAACTTTCGCCGTCGCCCTTTACGCTCCGCGATTTCTTCGTAATCCACTGGCTATCGTCTTTCTTCCTCTTTCTCAATTTCTTCCTCGCTCACACTCCCACGAGAAATATCCACCCGCCGTACAGAACACTCGACACTCTAATCATCAATTATCTCTTACGAGCATTCAGAACGAACCAGACTCCCAACTCCTACATTCGCGTCTCTCCCGGTATTTCTTTATTGCGCCGCGCGGAGAAACCTGCGCCTCCTCCATTGGCTAATTTAAATGTCAATAGTATCTAAGAAATTAAGCGACTCGAGTCCGGTTAATAAATCTCCATTCTTTTCCTCACTCCTAGATACGTATATACCATCTTCGTAATAACTTGAATCTGAGATTATTGAGAATCTCTCAAACATCATTTTCATTCGCACATCCCGTATTACGTATCTTCGTTTATTTGTACGAAGGATTTATTATCGCGTTCAGTCGTCAAAAGTACCTCGTTACTTTTCCCTGGCAGTACAGGAAACGTCCGAGGGCGAATTAAAGAAGCCTTTCAGGACTGTTCGTGAGAAATGCCGGCATGTCAGATTCGATCGAATTCCATGGAGCAAACATAACTCGACCAGCAATACATATATATATATATATATATTGCTGATGGCCTTTCGCCACTGTTATAACGTCTATACCATCTTGACTCCATAGACCTTCTCAGGCTCTGTTGAGCCGTATCGACACCACCAAAGCGATTCGCTATTCTCTCTTCCATAAAGCCTTTCATCATCTTCAATTCCTTTCTCACTTTTCCCGATGCCATCCACGGTTTCGCCTGGCGCTGCTCGGGCACCGAGAAAAATGACAACGTTGACTGTACCTATATCCATATATATATGTATACCAGTACCTACGCCTATACTCCCTTTACCATCCAGTCCCTTTACTTTCAAGTCTAGAACGACAGCCTTGTAGCCTGACCCCATCCCGGCCATCCGCCGCCTCCTTGCGGCGAACTGAATTATTACTGCAATGCAGGTGCAGGTGCAGCGTTGCCCTGTCCTCTGGCAAACGTTTTTACAAGGCACCTTCAAGGAGTTTATGCGTAATCTTCTGTGGGCTTTTCTTTAATGGCGCAAAATTTTATTGGTACTCATTTGGAATGTTTTCGTCGACCCTGGGACTAATTTCTGAGTACTTTTATTCGGCTAGGCTAATGCGTGCTTTATTTTAGGAAATTTTTTTTTCGGTTAAGTAGGATTTTTTTTTTTTCTTTTCTTTCACTGCACGGCGTTACTAACCCGTCATGAATTTCTTTTCATTCAATGCGTTAGGACGCTAGATAGTGTTTCCTATGTAACAAAGCGCGCCTTTTTCAAATGATTCGATACGCTGCCACGCCGGTGATCGCCGGGAGGCTGTTTGTTCGACAGCTAGACTTTGATAATAATACAATATAGTCTTTATTATGTGAATGTAAGGACGGGCCGTGAAATAAGGTCTAGGAATCTAGGACACATGTCCCATAACGTGTGGGATCCTATAAATATATATTTCTAACATCGTAAGATAAAACATTGTTGCCGATGTCAGACGAATGTTAATGAAATATTTGTATCACGCGATAACAGTAGTTATATATTTTTGAGTTATCGCGAGGATTACAGTCGCTACTTGGGATTTATAGGATGCGTACAGTTTGTATGTACGATAAAAAAAAAATGCAAAAAAATTTAAGGACACTTTCCTCGGTTTTGAACTTTGGAACATTTTTTTATACCCGGTGTCAAAGTTTCATTCTGTGCATCTACGCGCGGTGCAACTGCGACTGCAGCGTTGGTTACTCTCCGCTGCAATAACTAACTCCGGCAAACTCGCCACTCGGCCGGTGAGTAATATTGAGCTTGCTTGAGGTTATATAGCTATGACGACTAGTGTGGTCCACCGTGGTACAGACTCCGACTACTGGCAGATGAGATGAGAATTTTCTGTCTGTGTATTTTTTTTTAACACGTCACTACCACTTGTTCAGCTTTTTGCACTGGTTTCGTGGAGATTTTTTAATGCGGAATCTGGAATTTATGCAGATTCGAAATGACGGACGAGATTGGAATTTTTTTCGAGACGCGATGCTGCGTCCGAAAGAGATTCTCATATCCTTTTATAGGAAAATTTTTCTTTTAACTCTTTAGATAAGATTTTTCGGGATTAAACGCCAGTAATTTGTTAAGTATATTTCGATGCTAAAAAATTATTTGAAATTTTTAATTATTCGTATCGCCTCTTGTACAGTATTTATGCATTTCTTTAAAATTTCATATTATTGTTATTGTAGTCAAGTCAAAAATGTTGACGTTGAATTCTGTTCCGTTAACCCATTTTATGTAACATTATTCGGCATTGATTGCTCAGATACGCTGCTGTGGATTCTTTGATAAAATTTTATTACCCTAATTCTCGAGTCTTCGCGTAATATTTATTTTATACAGGTCCTACGTCTCTTACCGTAACGTGATAATATTTCATGCTTCATTTTCCAATGTTGACGTGTAATCGATATTGCTTTCACGTTAATACAAAGAGAAGTAAAAGAGAATACAGACGTAAAATTAAATTGCAACCTACCAAATCCCTTTCTTTTTTTTTATTCCTGGTCACGTGACAGCCCATGCAATCGCTGAAATGGAAACGAATTAAGCCCCAAGGTACGTTTCAATCGAACTGCACGTAAAAACTGTCTGTTACCCTGATAACGCATTGTATTCGAGAAAAACTTTGATATTCACGATAGGAAACAAAAAAAGTGCACGTAAATCAACAATTCCACTGGAATAACGCGTAAAGGCAGTGTAATTCCCTATTGAAAATCTTCTAGTTTTCAGCAAAGATCATAAAGTACCAGCGGAATAAAAGAACAAGTTTAAAAATTACTCTCAACGTCAAACAGTCAAATTTGTTATATCTGATATTCGCTGCTCGATAAATCGTCAAGGATCAAGCTACCGACTGATTTACTAATTGAAGGGCGTAAAACAATCGGAGGGTAGAAAATCGTTGGAAGGAGCAGTCGGTCTATAAATATCGAAATAGTCAGCGAAGAGGATATATACAGGGTGGTACAGCCGAGTGTTTCAAAGAGGCGTCTGCCTTCGAGGGTGAAGTCTACCAGACTTCGAGATACCGGTCGCCGTAAGATATCTATAATAAGCCCTTAACGACCCAGCATCTATATTTGGTACAACCCACGCATCCCTTACCGGTATCAAATAGCCCCTGAAAAGGGTCCATCGGAAGAACAGCCCAAATGAATTATTCCAAGTATTTTTTATTTGTTTTACTCTTTTTCTTCTTTCTTTCCAAGAAAACATAATCCTAGCGATAGGGTCTCCGCTCGTTTGTCCCCGATTGGGGATGGTAATCGTCGACCCCTTACGTTAACATCAACCCTCTATAACTTATTTTTCTTCATACGTCGATACGTCCCATTCCAGATATGTGCCAGGGAAGAAGCTATCGGTCTGTTCCCCCCGTGTCGGAACAATTGCACACGACCCTGGTAGTCCAAGTCCTTGGGGCATCGGTCAGTCGGCTTAAGCGTCGTCCTCTCAAAGGGACCTTGCGGGAAGGGTGGGTCGTCGAAGGCGCATGAGAGAACAGAAGGGACACGCCCGAATGAGTAAACATGCTCGCTCGCTACTCAATGCCGGAACTAACAACCCCTAAATGACCCATTATAGTCTACGAGCCTGCGAGCTTTGGTTTTCCCCTTCGATCCACTTACAAATCCACGTTTAGCTCGCGACCCTACGTGGCGCGACGCTCTGCGTCCGCGCAACGAGTATCGTGCGCCTTCTCCGACTTGTAGTCTCATGGAATCCATTTTCCGGGAAGACAAGAGCTATTTTAACGCTAAGAGAAAAACCACTAGGAGCCTCTCTCGAAATTTACGGATGTCCGCTTTTACGTGCCGCGGCGAACAAGCAGCCATTATCGCTGTACTTACTGGATGTCCTAATACTGTAATGTAACGCGTAATGAAACGCTGTAACGTACGTGATTTTATTATCGTGGGTGATTGTGATTATCTTTTTTATTATAAAAAAAATTTTTTTTCGTCCTTCGCGCTATACGAGGCACCCGTGGTTTTATCAAGTGTTGCAGCTTTGCCGGGTGAAATATTTGATTTTGGGGTTAGAGTCACTCTAGAAAGGGACATACGAAATAACTTGTGCGTCTCAATTTAATGTGCCGTAATTGCACTTCCCTCGCGGCAAATGACGCCGTGGCGAAGAGCGCGGAATTTTAAAATTAGAACGAGTCCTTCGTCGTGACAAATTGGGTTCAGCTTGGAGACATTTAAGAAAAATTTTTAATTACCTGCAGTATTATTATCCTTGATGTCGGCAAGGGACTCCTTGGACAAGGATGGAATATACGTAAATGGGGGCTTATCATTCGAACACGATAGTCTCGAGCGTGTCCACAAGTGTTACAGACGTGTAGGACACGATCCGACATCCGGTAACAAAGTCTATTCATTTCCGGATGGATTCTCTCCCTTCATACTGCAATCATATTCGGGTTTTTTTTTTGGGTACACGCACCACCGGACACTGTGGGACACCGTAGGCCACTTCCGGTTAAGTCAATTTTGACTATTTAGGTTCTCGACGGAGGTACCCACTGACGGGGACCACCCCATTTTAAGGGCGAGAACAATGCAGAAAGGAAATACCGTATCGTGTAGGTGATATCAGCTTCCTCTTCTAGTGGCGTCTACAATTTCTAAGTCCCTTCCGTTCTCAGTCGAATCACGCAGCTATCGTATAAACCCATATACGTATACATGCACGAACAATAAGAATTCACTGTACAAAAGTCAAATTTGATTCATATATCAAATTAGTATTCAATAGTTTTGGAATCTACGTGAGCTCTTACGTTACTGGTTTTTTTTTCCATTGTCCTAGACTATTTTTCGTTCGGTCTTACCCGACAACTTAGTCATGCATCGCTGCTTTGCGATAGAGGACTTGAATGCATACCTAGAGCGTGAAAATTATGAACAATTGAAAAATTATTAATTAATCCATTCTATTCGAACTCAATATTGTCTGGTACAATGGAAAAATTCTGAGAATGGATTATTCTCTCACTTTTGCATTGTTACATATGAAACTTCATTGTACTCGTATTCCGTGACTGTAGTGGATATCCAGTCACTCTCACTGCTCCATTTGTATATCTTGAAAGTTTAACAATCATCGGAACACATGCACTGTCGAAATTCCGTCGTAACGAGGATAACAGAAGCTGGCAAATAATTTTAGCAGCTACACTCAAGGCTCACTGGCAGACGAGTAACATGATATACGGTGTCCTTCCAGGTACCTGAGGTAACGCAGGAACCTGCTACGTACTTAGTATACTTGAGACCTATATCTTACGAAGGAATTACTCATAGGACAAGACGAAGTAGAGTCGTGCAGTTGAAAGTGTAGAATACGAGAATGTCAGACTTACGAGCTTTACCCATAATGCCGCAGTCCGAGAAGTTAACCTAAAGAGAAGTTACACGCGTGCATGCGTACCCGGAGAATGAAATTCCACGTTGCCGTTTAGCTTCGCAAAGTTTCCGGATAGGTTTCTGGAAGATTCCGAGGGGCAATTCGTTGCCGGCCGCTTTTCACTTTTAATGGGATTCGAGAGTGGGGAAGGGACGCCACCGTGGAACCGTTGCTATCACTTTGCATAACTTAAACAGTAGGGCACACGTAGCTCGTGGGTCCTCTTGCTCCATATATACAGTAACATAGTGTAACCACCAGTATGTGGATACATATGCGTATATATACTACGTATGTATCTACGTTTCTACGTATCCAGGTTGTGGATAGGATTAGTATAGGAAGAAGTCGCGATACTCACGGCGCATGCGCCTTGGCTCAGGTATAACGGCTATTAAACCGCTTGCTGGTGCAACGTCCTAGTGACGGACGGTGGGGGTAGGATTATGGCGGGGATTACGAATGGCTCTATAAATCTGAACGGGCCTTGGTATATACACGGTGCGTTTACAAGCAATTTATCGCAAGATTATTGTGGTTAGTTCTGAGCGGCAGCGTGTATCGAGCTACGTAGAAAATCGAGCTCCTTTTATAGGGTGATTTTATAGAAGTGACGATAAGGACAGGGGGGGGGGAGGGAGGGTGGGACAGTAAAGTTAGGACTTCAAGGAGTCTCGGACAAATTGATGATGGCGACCGGGTGTCGTCGACGAGGACTTCTCGTGAACGTGAAGTTTTGACTTGTTATTTAGCGAATGGTAGGAAACTTCTTTATCGACAGAAGTTATGAACTAGTTACGTAGCAGAAGGTACGTTTTTCTTTCTTTCTTTTTTTTTTTTAAATTATTTTCTCTCGTTTCCGCGTTACTCTCGACGCTATGTCTACCGACTCGAAGATAAGACCTCGGGAGTCAACTTTTCGAGTCTACTTGGCTTCTCTCTAGGCTGCAACGATGCACGACGATTATTTGAGATTTTGGAACCCTGCCCATTCTTATCTCGACTGGGTAACACGAGGGCAATGGCGCCGTTCCTTGCACGGTCCCTATCTCCGGCAATTAACGCACACAATCACGAGGCGAACACGATCCCTAAATTACTCGAGAGATCAGATATGTTGATCTTTTTTTTTTCTCTTGGTTACGTTTGTCATTTTTCTTTCTGGCGCTGAGGATAAAAAGAATTGAGTTTACAGGCGCATTGACGGGCTGATGAAAATACTTGATACGATCCTTTACGATTGATATATCTGTCAGACGTTGAATCACGTTTATCATGCGACTTGCGACAGATTCTTGTGTATCGATCTTGCGATAAAGTGCGTTGCATTTAATTTCATTACCATTAGTCTAATCTCTAGTAGCCTTGCAACCGAACTTTATCGTCAACGGTCATTTTTTTCCCTTTATTTCTTATCAACTCTCGTTAACGCCTGATAACAATCGTGTCATCCCGTTCTACACGCTTGTCAAGTTACTCACTGAATTTTACTTGTTTGATTTTTTTCGTTCGTGTCTCACTCGAGTCTATCACTCGCATGTTCAATAGGTCTATGTGGGTAGACTAGTTTTTTTTTTTTTGAAAAATACTTTCAGTATATCTTGGTCTCTTTGAATTCGGTCGAATCGAGTCAAGCCTTATCTTTGGAATAACTCGAAATGTATGCACTGAAAATGTCAATTGCAGTACACACAATCCGAGACGGGTCCAGGACCAATTTGACGTACTGAAAAGCCGATGCGTCCGATTTCAAAGGTTTACATATCGTTTGAACACGACGGAGTGTGTATAAGGCTTAAGGTACACTCATACTCTTGGTTCGAGTTCTTATCTGCAAACGTAACCATCATCAGTTTGATCTTGATGTCCATTCAATTGTCCAATATACACGGTACCAGCTATCACATGGTACAAAAATGTCCTATAAGTCTGATTCCATTTGCCACGTTAAACGTACGTATTTGCACGAGACGAATTTGGTTTCCTTGGAATTTCTTTTTTGTACTTTAGCCGTGCAGTTAGATTGCCAAGACGAAACTTGAAGTCAGTAAATTTTTAACAAACCGTTCAGGGTCCTTTTTTCCCAATTGGTCCAGCCAAGGTAGGCGCACATTATTTCTATACACGAGAGAAAAAACGCTCCTGTGGACTCTGCTGAATCTTCTCGATGTTCTGAAAAAGATCTTGGGCAGCTTTTTTTTTGGTACCTTGAAAGTAGAAGCTGATGAAATGAAAATAGAATGAAAAGTGACGAACAGGGTACTATGGGTAATTGCAATTTCACGCGATGCAAAATTGCCATTCCGATTTAGCATACTTTCGCGAATACAATGGAAGCTGCGATGATCTTGATATAGAAAAAAATGGACTTCCGAATCGAGATAAGATCTTCCGTGAAATTTACTTCAGTTACGGAGGAGCCTGTCGCCCTTCTAGCCAGACTTCGACTTTTCGTTCCTACTCGGTGTCATTATCTTTTCTGGCTCTTGTAACGATTTGCTAAGGGATAAGGATGAGAAGCACTTTTCGCTTTCGCCGTGTTGGCGAAGAAGAAAGAAGTGAATGACGACAGGAAGCAAAGGGGGAAACGAGATTGGCAAGTAAGGCTATACTACAGTCCCGTAGATATAGGCAAGACGAAATTTAGGTCACCCAAAGAGAAACGTATTGAAAAATCAAAATTAATCAAAAAATAATTTAATCCTTAATAGATATGAAATTTCGTATAAAAATCGATTATTCTATTCTTTAGATCTTTTTTGACTTTCAGCGAGGTGGTCGAAAAAAAAAAAAAAAAAATTTGAAAATTTATAACAGCTATTGCCATTACGCGTTAAAATTGCGACGTAATTACGCGATTCGCGTATTGCACAAAAAATTCTCGGCGGCTGCAAAGAGGATTTTGGCCTGGAATCTTATATTAATTCTTGCAATTCGGAATTGTGTCGCGACTGCGCGGATCTTCCAGGCTTAACAGGATCCCTGACCGAGTCCGAGATTCGGCTAGGGGTAGGTTATCGATCGGGGTCGCTCGGCTTACGGTCTGCTATCTGTATACATATATAGCACATAGCAGCTTACACGTACCGTCTGTATATCTGTAGCTACAGTATATATATATATACCTGGAACTATATAGTAGCTAGCAACCCTTACTGTAGTAGCGCACCACTGACCTACTACTACACAAATTGCTGTCGCAAGGGGAGGATTGCTTTGAAATTAAAGTCTCGCGAATCCTTGTTCTCAATTCGATGCAAAAACAGATCAGCGAATCATTTTGATAATTTGGGTCGGCTCGTTTATTCTCTGAATACGCAATTCTATTATCTGACGAAAACAAATCTTTTACGAAACACGTGACTTCCAGTCGAACGAATTGGATGTATCGGTGGATTATCTGATGCCGCGGAGGAAAAATGTCACTTCGAATGACAGGGGATGAATTATGAGAGACTGAATTATTCAAAGGACTCTGACCGAGCATCGAACGATACATTTCGTAATGAATCAAATAAATATTTTATGCTGGGGTTTTCTTATTTATACAGTGGCGTTTTTCGAGTGTATAGTAAATAAATCTTCACCATCTGTACCTATCGAATATTTCCATTAAAATGGAGTTCGGGATTTTTATCCTCTTCAATATAGAAATAAGGTTCTTTTTATATAATATATATATATATATATTATATATATATATATATTATATATATATGTATGTATACCTAGCGTACAAAAAAGTAGCACTACCTTTTTCTTTATATCCCTTATGAAACCCCCAAAGCCTTTCGGAAACCTGTTTGGAGAGACTCATCTATTTTTAAGAATGGATCCATAGGGATGCTGGACCATGAACGAGATGAACTCGACTAGGTCAAAGACCACTCAGTCAAGAGTGTCCAATTGGAATAAATTCAAAGAAGTCATACTTGATTCCATTGAGTTTAGTTATGAGGTCATTTACTGGATTTCCAGTCTCCACTCTTTCTCCTATACGAAGAAAATCAAATTAGCGGGTTTTATCCAAAAATACGATATTTCATGAAATTTTCAATGTCACTGAAAATGTGAAAGTAGGATTTTTCTGTCAAGTGGAATATACACGGTTACCCTGATAACTTATGTCTCTTAAAAAATACTTTGAAACGAGGAAACGAAGTCACAAAGTGCTCGGTGCGTTTTTGGATATAATTTATTTTATACAGTTTGAAGTAATTTTTTGAGTTTAAAGAATCCGTCGTGGTTCTCAGGGCTCGTTCGTAATTGCACCGATCGCTGTGCGGCTTTGCGAGAATCGCTTGAACTCCGACCCGCCTGACCTTTAATCGCCGTTTACTTTACTCAAAAATTTCCAATTGATCCTAATTGTGGGTGAGGACCTTCACGAAATGTTTTTGCGAAACGAGCTTTACGTTGAAATTAAAAAAAAATTATTAAGACAGTTTTTCGTTTAGCTTTATGTGTGGCTAAAAGAATTTTTTTTTTAAATTTCACGAAAATCATTTACTACGCATGACTGATTATGATATCTCATGGGTTATAAAATGATTTCAATGCATCATTCCGATGCACTTGATGCATCTTGGAATGCAATAACTCATCTACATGAATATATATTAGAAATGAATTCCATATGAATTCCAAACAGTACTCCCACTCATAATTTCAATGACTGATAGATTATTAGTATAGTGTGAAATTAGCAGATGTTTTTGATAATGATGAATGGCTCGGCTTAATTTCATACCGCCGACAGTGCAGCCAGAAATTATATCTACCGTGAGAAATGAAGGAGGAAGGAAGTACGGTCGAATGGAAGTCAGTGATTGATTGCTGGGAAGATTGCTTTTTTTTTTTTTTACTAAAGTAAGATTTCAAAGGCGGGAAATGGCGTGCGATTTGAAAATGCGCACTTAACGTGTTTTTTTTTTTGTAATCCCCATAAACCCATCCAATGTGCATTCGTTTTATGGTTCACGTTATTTTCTGTATTTTTTCATTATTGATGACTCGCTTAACGACTAGGGAAACGGATACTTCTTATCGGAAGTTTAAGCACAATAGGCCGTGACGCTGCAATCTCAAGTTGAATTTCTATGACATGGTCTAGCCATTCGAATGACTATTTAGTCGTCGAGTCATCGAGCCATCAAGTCATCAGGAACGTCGTCTCGCTTCGCACCGTGAAGCAATTGAGGAAATAAGCTTTCTACAGATGATTAGCTTCGACTCAGTCGCAGCTGATTTTTGTGTCCCATGGAGGAACTAAGAAAGAAAGAAAAAATATTAGAATCAGAAAAAAGTTTGAGAAAATTTTTTTATTTAAAATAATTCTTTATTTAAAAAAAAACGACATTGCTCGTTTAATGACTGATCGTTAATTATCCTTGAAACTTATTGGACAAGGAAGCTCCAAATTTTCTTAATAATTATCATGGCGTATACATGTGGCTCGTAAAATCTGCAGGCTAGCACAAAAATATCGATATGGTTAAAAAAATGAATTTTTTGTTCACTCAAACGCTCTCTTGTTTTGATTTTGTGAAAATTGCAAAAAAAAATTTTTTTCTTTCGATACATTGCGTCTTTGATCGTAAATTTCATTGATAAATTTAATCTAACGGTTCTTACGTGCAATTCGCCCACGTATGCTGCACTTCTGAAAAATGCAATATTACTAAAAATTATATGACGTTTCCGAAATTTATTTAACGTCGTGAATAATATTCGCCTATTCAGGAATTTTATTAACTCACATATCATCAGTTCGATTCCATTCAAGTCGTTTCACATTAGCCTGGGATAATCAGTATAATGGCAATTGCCGCCTGCGCGACGTTAAAGATGCAATTTTATTAGAGATATTTGCGCCATGGGTGTAATGCAACGTGAACACGGAAGCAAGATGCACCTAGTCGTTACCGTCCTTAATGTTTATGATTGCATCGCTGTACATACGCATTGTCCGGTGCACTAGCATTAGCTATACAGTCGACAACATTATCACCATAGGCTTCTTACGACATAATTATAATAATGATACCTGCATACCTGAATTCATATGGGAAAACTGCATCTAAAATGCATAGAGATGCAGCAAAAAGAAAAACTGCTGGTACCAGAAAAATATTTCATAAGATTTTTTTTTATTTTCACGAATATTCATAAAAAGAATCAAAAAATCGAAAAACAGTCATTTTCGGGTAAATTTTTATACGATGCACATACATACGTACGTATCTGTACATGTGTCTCTTAGAGGTTAATTTTTTTTTTTTTTCAAGCCACAAGCCATAACAGCGCCGACTCGTTGCGCTAATTGGTACGCCTCATGCTCGAGCTTTACGACGCCATTATGTTGGTACCAAGGGAAAGGTTCGCCGTTCTATTGTAATGGCAGATAGGTACCACATATGCGCGACTAAACATTCGTACGAGCTGCAAATCGTGGCGTCGATTTGCTGCACAATGCTCGATTGGCTGCTGGCTAATTAATGGGCTTTAATTAATATGCACGCCCGGTGAACATGAAACACGGCGACCTGGAAGCGCGTTCGGTTCTCCTACGCGTATCGCTCGTTACGCTATGCGGACCTGTGAGTTTGTACAGAGTTTTGTGCTCTGAATAAATTTTTCTTCAGCATACTTTTTTTTTTAATCGCTCTACTTTTACTGCATTATCTGAATTTTTGAGTTACGCGGGAAAAAGTGCGTCATTAAAAAATTAGTCGAATTAATCTCTTTTTTTTTTCAATTTAATTTTCATCTTTGATTATTCGCATGTACGTATGTATATATGCGATGGATATACTGGCAGATAAAATTTATCGTATTTTATCCCGGTTCGCCTAGCATTTATGTCGATTTGCTGCACGCATCTGAATGCTTAATTGCATCCTGATTGCATTTGCTATATGCATGTCCATAATCGATCTGCATGGCAGAGGATGCATTGCGTTGCTATCCGCTTTGCGGTGAACAAAGTAAATTCGAGACTAACAAATTAATCGATGGATACTATGAGATTTTTATAAGCTGTATTTGATTTTTACTCGTGAATTAATTATTTATTTTTAATTATCCGCGGCTTGCGAATTTTGAAAAAAGAAAAGGAAACATGGCGAGCAATTCAGTCGTCCAGTAAATGCATCTGATGTTCCCAATTCCCCTCCCCCCCTCTCCCCCCTTTCGCAATTCTTAACTTGGTACACAGTAGACTCGACTGCACGATAATAAATTTCAGCTAGACAGACGTTATACGATATCACCTTAGTATTTCATTAATTCCCGCAATGCCAAATGGCTTCATATATGTACACGCGCAGACGACCTTTTCTTCACTGAGAACTGACGATTTGGCAAGCTTGCGAGTGAAACTGTTATATTTCGTATATCCATTGTGAATGCGCCATTACGGTAACGATGGCCCATTACGCGACGCGCCCATCGGCTTAAATTGTAAATTGTCCCATGAAAGACGCGCCGAGTCCACAATGAAAGTGCATAGCCTTACTCAACGGCAGAGTAAGGAGAATCCTTATGTAAAGCTTAAACAGACGCGCATGAAGCGATGGTGCAATTTGAAAAATTTTTAATAACAACCCACTCGAAAAATTGCACGATTATGTCAAATTCTCAACGTAATTTACTAACACGTTTTAATTATTGCATGTAATATTTTACAAGTGCATCTAACCTGCACTCATGGAATTTTAATCTCGATAATACATTGCACTATGCACACCGGGTTTATAGTACGCGTAACAGAACCAGCAGTCTGGCCCAATGACTATAGTAGGTACGCGCTCAGGTAGCTCACCTTTTCCATAGCCTTAGAAACCAGCCTTATGAAACTCGTGAATGCTGAGTATTAATAATAAATTTTTAGTGCCGCAGGTCTCTCCCTTATTGTCACGTGACTCGTGGGGTCGCTTTCATGAAAACTTTAACGTTCCAAAACTCGACTTTACGTACACATATATCTCCTGCGAGAATGCTTGTTCCTGGCAGATTGAAAATTAAGTAAAATCTGCCCTGCGGGTTGAAGGCCCTTTGACATGAAGTTTGCACAGAGTCGAAAGGCCTTAAAAGCCTGTTCTTACCTTTAAATGAAAGCCTGGCAGGACTGAAATAGAATTTCAAGTTCGGATATCAGAACTTTGACTCTTCATTGTTCCTTTGTACTTCAGTATCATTGCGTCAATCGTTTTCGATAATTGATTTTCGTGATACCTTTTTATACGTGCACCCCGATATTCTTCTATTATCATTATCGTTATTCATATTTATCATATTATTGTGCTCCTATGATATTTGTCAGCTGACAAGCAGATAACCGATCTCGGATTGCTTCAGGAATCTCTAAACGCTGCTTCCACAGGGACAGTCGCGAGGAACTCGCCGGTATATGATGGATGACGTATTTTCATTGTGAACCAGCTGCGACTGCTGGCTCGGAAGAATAAAAATGCCAGTTGACTGTACACACACAACGGGCGACGGTCGTCGTTCCAGTAACTTAGTTCTCTGCATAATTTATAGGATGATCGGTCAGAACCAGAGAACTCGGGAGTTCGTTTGGGTTTCCGGTATTCGAAGCTCGGCATTAAGTAGGCAGGTATCGCCTTTCTTGAGGCGTCTACCCCAATTATGCTAATTCGATGGTAGACGTCATTAGCACCGTTGCATTGTGGGTCTCGTCTCGTGTCCAAAAGACAAGCAATACGGCGTTGTCGTTATTATTATTTTTTAGGGATGATATTTTAATGCTGTATTATACATATATCGTTTACTCGGTTGGTAATTATATAATTTATTTTCTTTCGTACCGAGGCGAATGAATTATCTGGAGAACGATAATGACAAGGGAAGTAGTTGTGAAAATTTTTTCATATCTAACCTAGAGAAATGACGTTGAGACGGATTAAAGAAAAATTGAGGCAGTATGTATGTAGTTTTTCTGGTATTTTTCTTTTTCTTTCAATCTCTTGTCACTTCTTTGTTCCTCTCTGGGAGTTGCAATAGGTTTTAATTGTCGGTCTGTACTTTCGGTATGCTTAGTAAAGTAGTGATAATCAGATTTTTGTTTTTGACGACTGAGCGTTTGTGGAGCCTACGTGAAAAAATTTATTCGAGTTAGTATTTTTTTTTTAAGAAAAAAACAGAGCACCGGCCCTTTCAGGTAGGAATAATGAGGCGCTGAGAACAATGGCATTTGGACATGTTTTTCTATACGGTGCCACTCGAAAGAGGCCCTAGGCTAATTCGTCATTAATTTTACTTGATACCCATTGGGAATGAGAGGCACGAAAAATGTTGCCAAGTTGAACTATGACCTCGCTTTGGAATAATGATGATTAGTTTCAAGACAATAGTTAATTTCGTGACTCTTGCGCTTTATTATTAGTGTCATTTGGATTCGATTTATTCACAGGATATCCATCTTGAGCAAAGACTAAAGTGACCCGGTCACTCAATCATCGCCTAGTCCATTGATAAGAAGAGTGGACCAGTTAGGATCCGTCACTGTGCGACTTACGTGTTTTCTTGGTTCTTGAATTTAGTGCACATTGCCACTTTGAAATATTCTTAAGAGAGACTGTACGTGTATTTTCTTCTTGGTGGAATTAATTTTTGTAAATAATGCATTCACATGTCCGTATACTTAATCGCGTTATGCTTGATGATTTCACTCGAGAATTTCACGTACCACTTACGATTTTATTTGTACACTGAATTATACGTATATAGGCCTGTACGTTGTAGGTGTACCGGGAGCTGCAATTAACTCTGTTGAGATTGCGAGATACGTCTGACGTATGATTATTAGATTTGAGTGAAGACGTAGGGGCTATATAAATAAAAAATTGGATAAATTACAAAAACAAATGGGTTACCAATTAAAAGAAAAAACGTGTACCGCAAAGTAAATTTTTTAGTACGAATAATAATATCTTTAATTTATCTTCTTAATTAAAAGAAATAATTATTTCGATGGTACCCTATAATTATTCATGAACCAATTATTAATACATATGGACACATACCCATTGTAGTGTAATGCAAGACGCGGGAATTATATTGTTTGTATTTGTATTGTCGGCAGTTTGCGTTATAGGTAGAAAGGAAATAAGGAAGTGTCCCTTATCAGTGACGACTATACAATTGATATGCGAATGTAGTTTTTTTAGTGCGTAGTAAGTATGTGCGCAATATGAAAAGCAGGCTGCCGCTTTACGATGATTCTAATTGAAACGACCGATTGATCGAAAATCAACCTGTGACGTATTACCCGAGCCACGTGAGCCGATAAGAAATAACAGCGACAAACAGTATTACAGCCGATCGATCGTAAGATGCGAAAGACCTGATCAGAGATGCATTATAAGTGCAATAAACACTGTGAAAGAATAATTTTTTCAAACCTTTTTTTTTTACTAATTTTCAAAATAATTTTCATTCACATAAAACCTGGAAATTTAATAACCATTGCATTGGGTTTATCTGTCAAAATGCACGTGTTTGTCAGTTTATTTTATTTTTTTTATTGACAATCAATATTTTGTATCATCAAGCGACATTTTAATCTTATTTCACGTCGAAAATTTAACCTGACCTTATCTAACGTGAATTTTCATCGAAGTGCAATAATGTTATTGCGAAATTCGCTTTAGCCGCTTTTCAATGTAAACTGCCTACGTGGCATTAATGTAATACGACTTTAGCAAATGTCCTATTTAGTGGGACTGCACGTCATATTACGTGGAAGTTAAGCCGCACGCTTATAGATGTCGCCATTTGTTAACGTTTACGTGTAGCAAGCTGAAAATGATACTTTTTATTTTTCTCTTTGAAAAAGGCTCCCGCGATAAATGTACCTCGTGCTTTATTAGCATTACGCGTATTAGGATCGTGACGAATCCTCCGGAGGATAGATAAATTACAACGTTGAATCTTATACGACTATTTTGATTTAAATGACCTAAATGACTTAAATGACAGGGTATATTCCTTTAGTATATTACGTGTTACATTTGTATATATATAACAGTATGTATACTAGTACATAGCACGAGTGCTTATGTACTATAAATCAATCACGTAGCACATAGAGATAAACATATTTTATTTGGTATCAATATAATTATCGTTTATATATACATAGGGGTAATATGTACCCTTATATACATACTTATTATGTGCCCAATCTCATGTACAGAAAAACATATATATATATGGTTCAATATTAATTTACCTATTGTCCTATACATAGATATATGAGGGTACCCTTATGTATAGATAAGTACCTGTATATGGAAGCTTTATGTACCGGTTTGCAAATTGGCAACGGGGCTCTATGTATTCGCCTGCATACCAGAATATATTCGCATGTGCTTACCTACAAAGAGCAATGTCCCAACGACTCTATCGAGAGATACGTGGAACTCCAGAAAAGTGCAAAAAATATATGCATTTTTTAATGCAAAAGTTATATGTAGCTTCTATGCACTTTTGGCAAAAAAAAAAGCTTTTTCTTAACTCACTTTGAATCGACAATTTTTTTTTAACATATCGAGACTTAATTTGAGACAAGATTATTTATAGATTTTATAAAAAAAAAATACTGCAATATATATTATGCAACGCGCGAGTGCCATTTATTATCGTGAAATGCGCATGAAGCTTGCAAAATGCAAGCAGTGCATCAATCGTACCCAAGTCCGAGTGCATCGCCGAATGAATTGTGCGACGTATGTCCAATTAGTAATGTTATGAGTTTTCGGGTGGGCGTTGATATACGATACGGAGTTTATGAGACTCGAAGATACTTTTTTTTCGAATCACATATAACATGAACGTTACCGAGGGATTTTATAAAATTTCAAAATTTCGACTATTCAAATAAAAAAAAAAAATTTTATCAATCCTCGCCTCAGCGTACGCGATACGACCATAATTAACCAGCTATTAATTATCCTCGCATCGTTGCTTTCTTCACCGATTCCAATAATACAGGGTTCGTGTTACTTTTGAAAATTGCACAGATAAGCGATAAATAAATTTCGATTGATTATCTATTGCATGAAAAGCTACTAATTTTCCAAAAATATTCATAACAACGTATCCCGAAAGCAACGCGCGCATCCACGAGTCTCTACGACCTTGCAAAAATATTTTATCCCACAAGGCCAATTCAATTGTTGCAATGTTAACTGTACCCAGCAATCAGCAACAATAAGCAACGTTAACACACGAGTCCGAAAGATACGCCTATACCGGACAGAGCAATATAATGCAAGGTAAGTATAGGAGCAGCGGTTACAGATACCCATGAAAAAAAAGAAACTACAGCATCCTTCTGTAAGGTATAATAATGGATGCCGGGAGAGTAGCCTAACGCGAAGATAACTATAACTACCGCGAAGAGAGCCAAGAGAAGGAGAAGGAAGCGTGTTAAGGGTGTACAAGGAAGAAGGAAGAGAAGTCGAACGAAGAAGCGCACGAAGTGGCTGTGGTCGGTGAACCTAGGGGAGGGGGGAGGGGGGATAAGAAGAAGTTGAAAAGGAAGATCGAAGGAATACCTATATGTATAGGTATCTTCACGAGATGTTGGAGACTGGACGGCGTCCTCGCAGCATCCGTGAACCGCATTTCAATCGAAGCTTACATTAACCATTCCAGTTACATTCTTTAACCTTCGCTCGTGCGCTGGTCAGGCCGTATAAGCAATCCACGTCAAACGAACCGGAACGGGCTTCATTGAAGTGCGAGGATACCGCCTCTAGTAGCTCGCGTGGTCTATGAAATGCAAGATACGATTCGACTTCTTGGCTGAGATTTAGTTGAAGCTTAATTCTTTTTTTTTTCACGTGTCTCTTAATTACAGTGAAATAATTATGACGTGCGCCAGGGACTTTGGGATTCTTTTATATGCTTTCGGTCGTTTCAATGTATATGGAAGTTTTTTACGGGCTAATTTGCCACGGTAGGATTACGTATGTTACAGGCTTAATTTTGGGCCGAATAGAGTAATTTTGTAGGTTTATAAAATTTCGTGGGTTATTTTTGTCACCTTATTTAAACGTACTTTATGCCTTATTTAAACGTACTTTAACGTGGAGATTATTTATCCTCAGGATAATCATGCGGCAGAAAGAATTTTTTAAGGCAGGAGAAATGTTCAAATTCAAATTGGTATATAGACGTAATTATACGTCATGTGTTTTATCATTTTTTTTTTTTAACGGTATTGCTGCCTATACCTTTATATATTCTTGATCGGCTGTTTGCTTGTAATTGGAATATAAAAAAAATTACACATAATTTATATAATCGATGCTTTTCGGCAGTCGTGTGATACATTTATAAGGATGTATAATAAATGCACGTGAATAATTTTCCCCAGTGCATACAAATTTAACTTAAAGTGCAGCGCTCGATTTGGCCCTTGCGGATGACCTTATCGCTCGCTGTAGATCGCATGCAATTCACATGAAAGCGATATTCCCATCCTGAAATTGCTCCGAGTTTCTGACCGAGTTTTCATGAGAGTCTTTTACTCGTCCGGAAATGACGCTCCCATCGTAACGTGAGTATCGCTTTCGTCACGAAGCCTCCCCTCTCGTCCCCCCTCTCTCCCTCTCTCTCCTTCCCATAGCCCAACACCAAAGACACACCTCTCTCGTTTCAGACTGTTTTTAATGTTCTCATTCAAGACAGCGTCTGCCTGTCTGATTCGACGGGCGTTATGAGAATTCAGAGAGACTTTGTCTTTTCTTTGTCTCTCGGCCTAAGACAATTTCTCGCGCGTGCATTGAAAAACAGTACAGCGTCGCGCGCGTTCACGTTGTCCCTTTTGTAACATATGTAAATACACCGGTAAACGTTGCCCGAGGGAAAACTTTTTTTTTTCCTCATTACGATCCATCATTTTGACAATTAACGGTAAATCTTTTTCAAGTCCAAATCATTGTTAAATTTAATTGAAAAACAATTGTCAGATTTAAAATCGAGTAGCCTTGTTCTGAGTGTCAATGGTAAAATCAGGCTAATCCGACAGGCAGAATCATTTCCATTGATCATCTCGGGATTGCAATTATCTCATGGGATAATCTCGGCTTGTTAGTCCTATTACCCAATCCTACTCAATATATTGACATATTGGGAATAGAGACCTCTCGAAGTCCTGTCCTGAAGATTAAAACTCGGATAGCGTTCGCCGTCGAGGGTAATTGACTGTATCTATTGTGGATGCTGGTGCACTTGTATTGACCGTAAATATAGTGTTTGGTAAGATGTTGAGTAAGGTCAGTTGGTTCAATCGTTATACGGGACAGTCTGACCGCTGTGTCTTCTGTGTATACAGGACACGACTAACCAAACCTAGATTGACTCAACCTCGAGTTACAATCTTGTCACTTCATCTCCTGACCTCGACCTTCTCGCATGAGATTCATTGCCAGTGCTCGTAACCATTTGGCCAGCGGAGCGACGATAACGAGGTCGCTCTTGCCGATCGAGGTTGACACTTTCTTATATGACACTCATCGATATGCTATATTATTAAGTGTCAACGATTCTTAATCACTAACATCGAAAGTGTCGATGATGATAATTTGATTGAAAAAAAAAATCAATAAATTGCATAATCGCGCTATTCGCTCTTTAACAAATGTATTTTTTCTTTTTCAGGTGAGTGCTAATTTCCATTGCAACGAAACGTAAGAGAGTCGTCCAGTTTCCATGAGTGAGTTAGAAGAATTGATAAATACGTAAATACCCGTAAAAATAATTGTAATGTGAAAACGACGTAAAGTCGCTGCTAAAAGTATCGATTCTCGCGTATCAAGACACGGAGGGGGATCCTTCTTGTGAATTAACGTTCGATTCTAAGTGAGCGTGTCGCGCGTCTCATGACAGGGATCAACGTCACTTCCGAGTAAAGGCGTGTTTCGAACGTCTCGGGCGTTCCTCGTGTCCGGTTGTTCCTATTGGCAATTAGCAAGAGTGCCGTGGCAGAGGTTTGCTCGAGTATATTTATATCCGTAGGCACAGGGTGTGAGAGACAGGCGTTTCCTAGTAGACCCGGAATAGACGATGGCAAGAGTCGTAGCCTCGACTCGCAGAAGACGCGGATGAACAAGAGAAGAAGGAGTCGAGGGACGCACAAGAGGAACAAGAGGAACAAGTCATGCCGGTGTTCCGTTCCTCGACTCTGGTACGATTGTTAATCACAATTTGTTTTCGTACAAGACAACCGTGTCTTGCGCGCACCTGTCGTCTTCCGCTACCAGGAAATTCAATCGAACCAAGACATTTAGAAGACCGACTGACATTACCTACCGGAAGTGACGATCCAGCTGTTCCGCGAAATCCAGAACGAAGTCTTAATACTTTTTTGAGTTCCCTCTTAGACCAGGATGATTTAATATTTACGTGATTTTTCAAATTTTCACTGCGACTTGTTTCAATGACTTTTAGCACTGCGATATGCATAATGGAAAGTATGTCATTATTTTTGCGCAGTACTGTACCTATACCGATTAGATGCGAGGTTGGGTAAAGAGAGGAGGAAAAGATTGATTTTTTATTTATGTAAAATTTTAACTGTCGAACGACACTTTTTTTTTTTTAATTTAATTGTAAATACGGTTCTTCGTTTTCTTTATTGTTTCACGTTAATTTACATTGAAATAATATCCGTGCATAATATCCACGCTTAATATCCTCGCGGTACGTTAACCTCTCGATGTTGCCCGAGGACATCGCAGGTGCAACGTATAATCGATATTCCCGACAATCTTACGTAATGGAGGGTAGGTGGCCTATCGTTACCAGCTGTATCACGTATACACTGTTAGCCAAGTCAATAAATTATCTTACTATTCCTTGGTAACGACGTACCGACAAATCGATAGGAAATTCGTATCCTGCGGGCGAATAAGATCGACCGTGCAAACACGGTATAATCGTACAGATTAACCCGTAAGCATTATAGCCACTGCGCATGCGCGCTTAACGATACTACGCACCGAGTCAAAACAACAACCGTTCTCGACGTTCCTCGTCTCTTAAAGAAAATGCTAAAGAAAATAAAAAAGAAGAAAATCCGTAGAACAATCAACATCCCTTCGAACCACGTTCGTACCCACTTCAAAGTACTATCCACTATTCTTTTCGAATTCCACACTTCGTAGAAGTGTTCTTTTGATCTGGTTTAACATGAAATCACGCGAACCATACTCATCTCTTTTTAGCCGACAAATTCCTACGGCATTAGGTTAAATAGGCATTCGGCGTAGAGTCGTTTCCACAAATTTTTTTTTTTTTCCCTACCTCATATGCCTATATAGAGACGAGCCGACGATACCTTCCTAACCTGATTCACGGTACAGCACTAAAGTTCTTCTCTTGACGATTATCGTTAAGGAGAAACATAAGAGCGCGTCGAAGCCAGACAAACAAACCGTCGCGATTTATTTGATCGTCGTGCATACAAAAGTTTTCGTCTCCCACAATGCACCGAGAAAGACACCACAGCGCGCAGTGCTTCTTAACCACTAAAGGCGGACCAAGGGATGAGTCCCTATACGTACGTAAACTAACGGCAGTACGTACTTTTAAAAACACGCGACGTCTTACCAACCCCGGATTTCTCTCTCTCTTGTAAACTCGCCTGTACATATTCACCGAGGTTAACAGCTGTTCCTACTGTTTGTTTCAACTGCACAGTCCTCATAATCCCATATGCTTTTCAAACCATAGACTCTTTTATGGTACAAACCGACGAAAGTTTCTGAAGCCTCAGCATACGCACGTCGTGTATATAGTATTGCTTGTGAGCGCCCCGTTTGGCCGAGGATCCCTTTATTTTTTGTATTTCACGTAAAACCGTGAACCAAGAATAAAATTCTTTGTCACTGTACACCATGAATTTTTATGATGCAAATACTCTACGCGGGACCAGCTAAGAGCTTTCTTCGTCATTCTCTAGACTACATATTATACTGTATCAATTTTTGTCAGTCTGGTCACTTGGGTTTGTCTGATTAAAGAATTCATAGCACGTGCAATGACAAAGGTGGATAGTGTTGATATATATATTTTTTTAGAGTTAATTTAGTGTGGATGGCGAAGGGTTGTTCATATATATAGATATACGTATTTGTGTGTGTGTATATATATATCTAAGATATATTACGTATATATACGTCTGCGGTTCCGGGGTCTGTGCAGGTTACGCGCCAATGCTTTTAGGCTAGTTTATGTGCTTCTGCTTGAGCGTTTTTAAGATGCTCGTTCGGAAACTTTTATGGGTCGGGGCTAGAGTATTGAAAAAGATTTAGGAGATTCCGTGGATCCTTTTATGATGTCTATATTTTGTCTCCGTCTCTCTTAGACGTATTCACGACAGAGGCGCAGCGCTTTGGTACATCAAAGGACGACGATGCATTTGGCGAGGAACGTCAGACGACAATATAGTCGCCGATACAATGGTGTAAAATATTTATCTCGGGTCATGCGATGCGATTAGCTTATCACCACAGGGAAATAGCGTCGCCAAACAATGTTAGTCACGGCTATTACCACCCACGCGTGTAAAACGAGCGACCAGGAACTTAAAACGAACATACCGTAGACACGTGTTGGTTCTAGTTACACAGCCACGACAGATGTCATAAAGCTGGATCAGACGAATGTGTACATAAATAAATTCCAAAAATTAATATTAATTTTAAAATTCAAATTTTCTTGATTTTCTTCGAAGAAGAAAGAAAAATGAAAATCATCGCTCGCGCTCATCTCGCAATAATCGCTCATCCTTCTCTCTGCAATAAAATCAAATGATCAATTTTTTCATCTCAGCTCGTGACTTCATCTCGATTCAAGTTAATCGCGAGGTACACGCGTCTCGCGTTCCAAGCTAGTTTTACCTGCGATCATCTTCGCTACGTCACTTTGCTTCGTTAACCGGAAGTCGAATCGTTTTGGGAAAATTCATACACCTCACTTTTGTTTTCACACGCACGAGTGCACGTGCTCGAGTCGAGTCTGTTACGCAACGACGTAGCGAAATGTGATTTTGCCTAATTAGCAATATACAGTGCCAGCTTCGTCCGGAACACTCGGACAAGTTGTCTTTGGTCCAGACGTATGGGAGGCTGGGACAATCGTGGTAGCGTGAAGCGTGACAAGCTCCAGGTATAACGTCTGGACTAGCGTGTGGCTAGTTGAAGTCAGAGCCGTGTGCTAGACACGGAATTGAACGGAACGGAACGGAATGGACTGAAGTGGACATGGAGTGCCGGTGAAGTGGGTACGGAGTGAAATGGAGTGAAGTGGCGCATTCGGTGACTCACCCCAGTCACTGTAATATCCACTCTTGAAGGGGGTGGAGGCAAGTGAAGTTGGTGCTGGGTCAGCGCACCTTGTGCTTCAGTCCACTTGCGTTTTATTTCGAGTCGTTGCTGTAAAGTAGAAAAAAAAAGAAAATTTACCATCGCAAACGCGAATGTTTTTTTCCAAATTTTCTCCTCCTCACGTCAGACTGTATTTTATTTACTTATTCGATCTCGTACCGGCTCACACGTGGTTACCCAACCTTATGTCATTGTGACAGTTGCATGCATCCACGTGTGCATCCGAGCACGCGTGTCAACAAATGCAAAGGGAACGTACTTCACGTGGCTTTGCTAATCGGTTGGTTAGACACGGTTATCGTTGTTCGACATTGACCTCAACCGGTCGGCCATGTTCCATGAACCTCCTGCCTGCGCTATAATAAGAATTTCTCTACGGTGTACGATGCGGTTTAGGTTAGGTTAGGTTGGATGCCTTTAAATTTAATTATATTTACATGTCCTCTAAATTACGTTAATGAATTTTTATTCGTCGTGGAATTAAAAAAAATATGTCATTTTCAACTTTTCATTGATTTCTTATCCATGGGAGTGATGTAAATTTTTATTTTGAAATTTCTTCTTTCCTAAGGAACAAATATAAACGGTTGTTTACGCTTGTTTCACTATCATCGGTTTCTATTATCGAACGGCGGAAGTAGATACGTATAACCCATGCAGGACTCTAATCGACGCTAATAGAAGTTTGATTTTTTTTTTTTCATCATTGAATAACACACTCACGGGAGACCACCCATGTCCTACAAATGAACCATCGGTAAGTTTTTCACGTTTCGATCTCAGGATCTAATGCATACGCGGTTATTATCCATGTATAAGGAACCTCCTTCGCTAACGAGTCTCCCCGCACGGTATCATTAGCCACACGAGAACATAACCTAACGTAACGTAAAAGTCAGGTTCTCAATAAGCATGCAGCAGAAACGATCGTATAGAGAAGTCTGCGATATTTTTCGTTTCTCTGGAAATGATAAACTGCATCGAACGCAGTAATGAATTATTTTGAATTTACAAAATTTTTGGGATTTTCGTAATCCCGATTTTTGACGCGTTAGAAAAGTCGATTTTCTTTACTATGCTTTTTGTCAAGTTCTCCATGCACTACAGCGCGTATTTGTACAGCCGAAAGACCCATACACATTTTTTACACTGCTTCCGTATGTACGTAGGTAATGCAGCTTGGATGCGGCGACTAATGTAAATTAAGCCGTGCATGCATATTAACTAGAGATTCTTCCATGTGCTGCGGTTACGTGCGAGATATCATCGTCTGGTAACGCATTTGCAAATGCAAACGCCTTGCTAAATTATCCGCAAACCAGCACCGACGAAACGGTACATTCGAGTGTGATACGAGTAGTATATATATGTATGTATGGCATATGGGTATAGACCCAAAGGCATTTCTATCTACTTTAACCGGCTGGAGTGGATGTTCGTTGTGTGCACAGCCTTAAGGCATAGTACAGAGAGTGCATGGATACTGGGTCTATGCAAATGAAAAACAGTCAAGAATTCTTAACGATAAAAAATTACGTAATTAAATAATTTTGAAAAATTAAAATTATTCACGAAATTTCGTAGCTTCGTAAGGTTTATGGTTGGACTTTTTCGAGGGGGGGAGGAAGCTCTTTGACGATTATTGCCAGAGCTCGAAGCAACTACGAATTACATTGGGAATTTGAGTCCAGGAAAATCATACGGTAGAAACGATCGTTTATGAAATTAAATAATTTTCCAGCGCTGGTTATATAAGTGATTTGATTTTATAGTCCATTTTCCTTTTTTAATGTCGGCTTCAGACCCGGTCTCTCGTTATTCATTCATTTTCTACTTGATGTTGCTTTGTTATTAGGGTCCTCTGCTCTTACCTTTTGGACCACGTTAACGGACTATCATTATCGTCATTAAATCCTGTTCGTAAAGCCAGAAACGCTCCTGTCACTCTCTCAAAGTGCTTTTGAGAAAGGACGGGCACCCAGACACGGCGCTTCGGTGCCGTTTGATACGCACGAGCGGCTGAAGCGACGCCTTCCGGAAAAGCGTTCGGAGCCCTGTGCGCGTCTTTCGAAAACGTCCCACGCATATGTCGCACGTCAATAACCTTATCTGCTTGGGTTGACGTTATAGGGTCGCGTGACAAAAAATTAGTGGCACGTATCTTCCGCTCGTTAATAATAATAACTTTTTATTTTCCTTTCTTTTTTATCACTGTGGTTTATGCTTCGTCGCGTAGAGACCCGACTATACCGGTTACTTCGTTTCTCAATGACTCCCATGGTAACGTCGTATCACTGTAGCATGTCTTGCAGTAATATATTGTAGCTGCAGTTCAGGATGCAATTCTTTCCCATGAATATTTTATTACGTATACTATAAATAATTGAATTTCCATTGCATTTGACAGTGGGTCGTTAATTAATTCAATAAACGCTATTGTTTAATTAAGTTTGACGAATTTTTCTAAATTTTTTCTCTCTTAGTTAATTATAGTTACTGTCAAGTACATTGTTTTGATTATATCAGACTTTGACAGGTATCACGTGGAATTTTTATTGTTGCAACGATAACTGTTTATGGTGTTTGATTTTTTCTTGTATGACAATATATTTTTACTTGTCAGACTGTCATTTTACGTAATAGGATGATGGATATACACGTGTGATATTCTCATTGATAAATCTGACTATCGAGTCTGACGACAAATGACCCTACGTTGATAAAAAGAGTCTAGAGATAACGGAACTTCATCGGGATCGGTCTAATAATTTATATTGTCGAAGTATACAAAAAAAATTTTTTTTATACGCTACAGTAAATTTTTTTCATTTATCACAGTCGAGTGCTGGATTATTTATTGCTTGATAATTGCTCTCCTCTCGATGAAGGCATTTTTTTTTTCTTTCTTTCATAGTAAATGGCCTCGATTTTGGAACCGAGACTGGCATCACTTCAAAACGATTAAAAGTCTAGGGCTCCCGGCTGATTACGTTCCCATGTCACGTTAAACTCCGGGCTTATAAATGCCGTAATTTATCACGAGCGATAATCGTCGATCCTCTTCAGTCACTCGGATTGTCAGTACTACGATGTCTTATGAGCGGCGTCATCGAACTCGTTAATTCTCATCTTTATTGTCCACGGTTGAACCGTACTAATAGATAATCAGACAGTGAATATAACGAAGGTGATTGATAAACGCATAAATTATACGGCGATTATCGAAACAAGTGATTAAATTATTGTACGATTAAAAATCAATAGTCGATTATAAAAAAATATCAATAACCTATCCGAATAATTGTCTTGGAACAATTTACCCACTTTAGTTAAATAATTACGAGAATTAAAAAAAAATTTTTTTTCCCAATCATACCTAACCTGAAAGATCGTCTGAACCGTCTTCAAATTGTCTCGCGACAAACAATCTTTGGGTCAAAAGTCAAAAGAGGGAATTTCATGAGTCTCCGTGCGAAATTATTATCAGCTGCATAGCTGGAACGTCTGGCGGTACCTGGTGCTGATTTACGATGGTGTCGTAATCTGTAAAAGCCAGTAAGAACGATCCCGAAACAAGAACTGATACGTCACGTCACGTTTCTACGCGAGGCGCCATGTTTTTTGGTCCAGCCTCCAAATCCATTGTTCCTCTAAAAATGTATTTCTAAGAATTCACCGGATCCGACTAACACCCAGATACTTCCTCGAAGGTCCAGCATCCAGTCTCCACGATAGTCTTACACGACGCAATTACAAGCAAGACAGTCAACTACGTAGTCAGCGTCACAGATCGGTATCAGCATAGATAACATCCCTCGTTAAACAATGACCCAACTAAATGCATCCAAAAAGTCATGTACCTGCCAGTTGCCTAATAACTCTTGATGCATCGCGCTGTTCCTTCCTTGCTTGACATTTTTTTTTGTCCTCCCTTCAAACACACGAGTTTACACTGACTCCTATATGCGTACAGTGCCATCTCGTGGCCAAACCATCAAAGAGACGTACTCTCGTGGTTGGCTCTACGCCATGAGAGGATAGTATTACAGCATCTTTACACGGGGAAAGAATTTATTCGTTTGACTATCCGACGGTCCAGGACATCCCGTCGTGAATGGTCCAAGTCCAAGTCGGTACGTCCAAGAATCCCCGGTCTGGTCTGATACTTCACGGACAAGTACGTGACAAGATCCTCCAGAATTTAGGATTCACGAAATCCCACATTGGTCCAGTTTGGATTCTGAGTTTTACATAAAAAAAAAAAAACTCAAGATAACTCACACTTTATCACTCACTAGGATCAATCCTTCTTAGCGATAACCTAAGATCTCAGTGACAGGACGAGATTTATTTAATGAAAAAAATCAGCTGACGCCTAAACCTTACGTAATCCCTATCTGCGACGCACTGCGCATGCGCGGTTTACTCTCGTAAAACATTCCAAGCAACCGATACTATCTGCCGATGACGCGGTAAGGTTTTCTGTGGAGAGGAAAGAAAAAAAAGAAAAGTAAAATGCAAAGCTCCGTCCATACCGTACAAAGGGAAGTTCGTTCGTTCTTTAGGCTCGTGTAAAACCGGTTAACGCGTCCGTCTAAATTTTGTCTGTTTCGTTGTAAAACGTCCATTATTCTCCGGCTGATCGAACAATGCCGTACGGGCTACCGTCTGGTATGTATTTTATTTACGAGAAAATAAGCCTCTGCTCGTGATTGGAGGTTGCCCTGTGGAAGCTGTGAACAGCGCTCAGAACGGATCGGGACCACACGCGCGACATGTCGCTGAGAATCCACGGTCTCTTGTCTCTTATCTGATACCTCGTACGTTATATATATATATACATTTACCTACCTTACCACTGACTTATATCCTGCCTTGTGCCATGCACCGCCTTATGCTACCTTCACAATACACTGCAAGGTTTCAACCGAGAATCGCAGCCACGATATCGAGATATTGTCTATTGTCACGGCGTAAACATAAACCATATTTCTTTTTGACCGTTTCTCCCATGGGATCCATGTCTCCCCTCTACGTCTTGCTCTTTGGTTTCGCGATGGGACTAATGCAATAACGCGTCTTGCCTCTTAGCTACGGGCAATATATGTATACAATGAATCGAAAGATCCAATGCAGTTAAATCCCTCGTGTATGATAAATCAACGCTCCGGTCGCTCTATACCTACATATATCGCGCGAACCAAAGACTTCTGGAACTTCGTGAAGGTACTTCGACTTTGTATCACATGTGAATCGGTATACTGTATTTTAACTAGGGTACCTTGTGAAAGGATCAGTATACATGGCTACCTGAAATTTATGGCATTGGAGATTGGCGCTTCTGCCACTGCTTCGCTCCTAACGCATTTATCATCGTTTGCGTGACGTTTTATCGGTTTTTCGAATTTCTATGAGAACCCTTCGCGCGGGGTTACAGGTATAGATATATGGAAACGTCAGATTAATCTCTACGAATCGCATCTCTAAATATCCACGGGATTACGAAGGACACCGAATCGTCCTTTAACGTTGATTTATTTGGGATTTTGTAAACAATGGATGAATTTTTTTTAATGAATTTTCTTTTTTTTTTTTCACCATCGATATACACGCTGCTTGAAAGTTATACGAGACTTCTTTTTTTTTTTTATTAAATTATTTATCTACCCATTTTCTTCTTTTGGCTCTAATATCATTTTTGCGAATCAACATTTTCGCGTTCTATTGTTCATTTATTGTATGGAAATGAAATCTTCCCCTCGTATGCACTTTCACCTCGTAAGTAAATCCAGGTCACTCGATATACATGGTGGTATGTACCAGGGGGCGGTGACGTCGTCGCGTATACATATAGGGTGTGAAAATATATGTCTATTCGATAGGTACGTCTTGTCAGAGTAAAAGGCGGAGTTAATACAAGTCGGATATTCCTTTCGTGTTCTACAGTTCGCTTCTCGCACCAGGCCTTCCTTGTTTGCCTTCCTTCCTTATCCTGTAGATCCAACCGAGCCACCGCGTGCCGGCGAATGACACTTCCTGGATTTGCATGACGCAGTGACTTTATGCTATTCCCTATCCCAGCATTGAGACCGTAGAGGACTCTGCTATTTACCATAGCGTCGTTATACGATCGTTAGAGGTGCCCTTTTGTGCACGTGTGAAAAACGACACCTTAAAGTGGCCACTATAGCCGACAGCCTTTGACGACATTGAAAACAGCCCATTGCTCTACATACCACTTTTCTCGTGTATCTTCACATTCTGATCACGCTCGTGCTTTATCGTAATGTTAATTTGTCACGAGATTTCGTATTAAAAATTATTATTTTGAAAAAAAAAAAGAAAAAATTGTATAAAAATATTTTTCTTTTCTTTTTTTTTTTACTAACTGGTTCAGTGACTATAAACGTGTCGTTGGAATCGTATGGTTTATTTCTGGTCTCCAGTCTGTCTGCCTGATATATGGTAAACGATAGTGACAGTGGGTACTATTGTTTAGAAATTATCACCGTGTCCACTGGTGGAATGTACATTTGCATATAACGTAGGGTATGCTGGGTAATGGTTTTTTTTCCTTTTTTTTCTACGCTTTTTATTTTTACACAGCGCCATAACCTATGCCGAATACGCTCGGTATTTGTGTCAGACTTTCGTCGGCCGATCGGGTCTCCGCGGCTTTTAACATTAGATATACGAGCGTCGAGAGACGTCGGCTCGAAAGGCAACTAACGAATTGCAAACAAAACGATCGCGCCGCACTTATCTTATCCGGGTGTAGCCTCAAGCGGCGTCCGCAACCGTCGTCGCCGTCGCTGCTTGGACTAACAATAAATTCATTACCGAGGCCCGACAACGCCTTCCACTCGTAATCTCTTGACATACTTTACGGATAGACCTATCGCCTGCGTCTTCTAGCTTCTCCTTCAGCGCAAACCTTTTTTTTTTGGGCCTGACTGTTAACTTGGGACGCATCAGTTTAGGAGGAAAAAAAAATCGGTTGATACAATTAATTATACGAAAGCTTAAGGATATTTAAAGTACACATACAATTTTATTACGACATGATTATCGATTACGATTGATTTTATTGAATTTTTTTAGTATCTGTCGCTGGATCAATATAAGATTATATACGTGGGGATGATTTTTTCAAAATGTCATTTTGGCTGGTATTGTACAGGTCTGATCTGTGTGGGCATATCGTCTCGAGCGTAATGATACAGCAGTGCAGCATCTTTAGCGAGATGATAAAGAAAAAAATAAGATGAAAATATATCAAAGCTACCTTTCGTGTCCTACTTATTTCTGCGACTAGAATCTTCGACGTTGGAATACATATTTCACGGGACCGGCGGGTATAAGCTCGATCGATCCTAGGATGTAGGTCCATGTGGGGATGGGAATGTACTCGACTGCCGAGCAATAAATTTCACGTATACAAAAGGTATGGCAGAGGGAGCCACCAGTAAAGTATATTATGCAAATATACCTTGATATGCTTTTCTATCTTGCATTCTTTATCTTTACACCAGGAACGTCGAGATATCATCTTGTCTACAGGTTTTCGAGTTGCTTTTTTTTTTTCTAGTTCACCGGTTATATACGCTAACAAAAGACGTTGTTTCCTAATGGGATTAGCAGGATTAACATCTTATCCCTTGGACCAGATCACGTGTGCACGTGTAGGTAGCTTCAAAAAATATCTCGACTACGCCGTATATACGGATACTAAAAATAGCCGTTAGTATTTCGGATTAAAAAAAAATTTCTATTCTCTTTTTCTTTCTCATAAAATTTTTATACCGATTATTCGATTTCATTCACGCATCTTGTATTTTATTTCGTACGCGATGCCTCCGGAGTTCGCGCATCCGGAACGAGATATCGATCGTAGGTGGGAATAGAGAGATCGATACTTTGAGATGGAATCTCGAGTGATTCTTGATCTCCGATTTCATCGTTCTCTCTTTGAGGTTAGGTTAGGTTCCTTCTTACGTTAATAATTCAAGAGTGGCTACGACTCGTGTTTCAGGTGTTGAAGCATTCAGGTTCTCTTTTGCATGACTTGGTTTGATAATTTTTTTTTTTTTTTTCTTTAGTTTTTACATCTTTTTTTTCTTTTAGGTTTATGGGTTCACATTTTTTGTGGATATCTTCGGCTGATACAATATCCACCTGAGTAATTTGCTAGCACCTTGACAATTTTTTAATCGATCAATTGCATCGTTTTTTTTTCATTCAATTTTGAATTTGTCTTGAAGTAACGATAACGATCGGTAATCATTGACTCGTGAATTTATCGCCTTCTTTGAATTCATAAAAATCGCACTATTTTTTATGAAATATCAAGATTTTTATTTTTTTATTTTTTTCTCCTCCTAGTAACATTCATCTGCCCTCCGCTCTGTCAATCGATTCTTTAGTGAGCACTAATTGCGAGTCAATATGTTCCTGTCTAATTGATATTCGAACCGCGACTCCATTAGCTGACGCTCGTGAAAAAAAAAATGGGTGCCGAAGACGAAGAAAAATAAAATAAGACTAGCTGCCTGATCCAAGCAAGGATAAGATCACCCGATAGGATGATTGGCAAAAAAAAGAATAAAACTAAAAAATCCAACGTTACTTATAAAAGTATTGTAATCGCGACTGATTAAAAAAAATTTTCTCTTCCCTCGCGAGAAATCGATAAATCGATCAGCCGATTACTCTCCTCTCCTGTTCCAGGAAGAAGCTGCGCGAATGATGCAGATAAGAAAACAAAAAAGATAAGATAAATAAATCGTATAAATTATTCGAAAATAATCAGATCAGACTCTCCGTGGCATATACTATAGATAACTGCGTAAACTATAGATCAATATCTTTAAATCTTTAAGCCCTCGAATATCTCGATAAAATTCTCTAAATCTCACGCGATCTAAGATCGACGCGTGAACGATGATCGACGGGTGTTAGATCTTTATTATTATCATTATGCCTCACACAGGTACGAAAACCTATTGATATACTTTTCTTTATTTTATTTGCCTATCGACTCCACAAACATCACGGGTGTGTCTATCGGATAACGAGCCTGCGGCATTCTGGGTAGATTCCTTTGTTACGTTACAGCCTAAATCAATCGAACCCGATACTAATTTTACTTGGTTCACAACAGAAACGAAACCTCCTGCAGCAGATTACTTGCAGCGATCTATGTCGATCTCACCCCACAACCGGTCATTCGATCGACACGGACTGGCAATTACTTCTCGATCTATAAATCTCTGGGCTCGTTTTACGGTAGCGTGACAAGCCGATCGCGTGCAGCTCGTTGCATTTGAATTTGCGCGCGCACAACGCGTACCGCCAGTATTAACCTCACGGCAGTCAGGTATTTCTGACACAAATAAATCACGAGGGAAGCGTAACGGTACAGCCGCAGGGTTACGTTCGAATGTCCCGTAGAACGAAAGAATTCTGAGCGTCTTACGATCGGTCGGTTGGGGCGAGAAAAAAAGAATTTCAAAATATTTCCATTCGAGCATCGAAAATTGACGATTCCTTTTACGCTGGAAAAAGTGACAATTTAAAAAAAAAATTTTTTTTAACTCTATCAATCTTATCTATTCAGCCTTTTATCACGATGGATTTCACTCAGGTTTGATTAGCTATCAAAATCTGTACGTGGAATCGCGCTGGTTTCGTAATATGAAAAAAAATGAATTTTTCATCTGAATTCGGCGATGGTGCTGCTCACGATTGTTCTTATCACTGTTCGCGTTATATAGGATTTACCGTAATAATAATTATCCTGATTATCCGCACTCACTGCTACATCCTGCCTCTCGTGATTTCTATCCATCCCGGTACACACTTACGCGTCGCTGACATTTTCGTTTGAACGTTCAAAGAATTTCGTAACAAAAGGTCGTAACAGTCGTCACGCTGCAATGCTCGTAAGAGGATACGTTTATAATGCTATGAGATATACCGGGTGTTTATAAATTAAACATTCCTTTTTTTTCTTCCACCTTACCATAAGCGCATAAGTCTCTGACGATACTTTCGGATGGAGTTAACGGCATCGAAGCAAAGCCCCTTCACGGTGTGAGTTCCTCGTAGTGGAAGACGCCCGACAGTCAATGACTAAATCCGATTTTAAATTCATTGGTTACGCGGTGCTAGAGGAAGCGAGAGGGTAAACGGGCGTATCTCGTAAGTCGAAGACGAGGATGGGAGAAAGAGAGAAGCGACTGGAGGACGGAATGAATAAAGAAGAAGAAGAAAAAAAAAGGAGTTGCTCATCGGTAGCAGGAAGAATAAATCACGATAAAAGAGAAAAATAAAACGCGAATGGGAGTTTTGGTAGCCCCCTTCGATAACTCGAAGCGATAAAGCTACGGCCCTGAGGACTTATTTTATTAGTTACTATAACTGTATATATATATCCATATGAATTTCCGAAACTCTCAAGTATCTTCAAAGTTACACGTCACGTTAAACTCGTTCCCACCCTTTACATACCCCCTCTATAAATTCTTGAATTTAATATTTTCATGGCGCCCCCGGGCATCCGCATGCTGTACAATAGGGGTACCAGGGGCGTATACACGGACGCGGATACAAGACAGACTCAGTGGAGACAAACTTTGTGATTTACATAGTTCATGACTCTGCGAAGAACTTTTTGACCGAAACAAGTAACGCGTAGGTGTTATAGATACTGCGGTCTTGTACAACGTGGTGAATTATACGGCTGGTTTCTTTGAGGGCAAGTGAATTGCTTTGTGGAGAAAGAAAATAATACGGCGAGCTGTTCTATTATCATAGAAACAAGCCAACGATGTATCCTACTTATTCAGGAGACACGGTTAACAAATTCAATGCATTGCGGGGGTAGCCTGGAAATAATTTGAATCAACCCCTCTGTCGAAGTATCGCTGGTAATGAAAATTGTCAAGTAAAAAAACAAAAAGAAAGGGTGCAAAGTCAGGCATTCTAACGTTAGACTGGAATGATTCAGTCCCCTTGTATATCATTGATGTAGCCACTTCCTACAAACGAAATCCACACCTCGTACGTGTCGCCTGTGTTTTTATGCTTTTCCATAACCGGTCGACAGATTCAATCTGATATTCTTACCGGACACTGAGAAACTAGACACGAGTCCTTTCGACGTGCCTCTAAGGTCAATGACAGATTAAACATTATTTTAGGCTTGATCACTCATTTAGGTAGCAGCGAACCGAACCAGAACGAAGACCAATTTACCTGGTCTGGCGCCTCTTTATCGAACCGTAATATACTAATAATTGTAATTTGCCCTGTTTTGAGTCAATGCTCGGACATTTTATTCGGGCTCGGCCTGTGTCTCTAATTACCGTAGTCGAGGACGGGGAAGACTACGACGTCCTGACATTTTATAAGATTCACATGTTCCTTCGTCAAATATAATAATTATATTTTCCTTAGCTTGAGTTCGATGATCGCCAGCCGTCAAAGGGTGATGAATAAAATGAGTAGAGACCGGAAAAACACGTAAACGAATTGTTATAAGCAAACAAAAAGAATTTATTATAAAACCAAAGTAACGCCATAACGAAACAAAATTGAAAAGCTACTTTAGTCAGCAGAACAGCAAGGAACAAGATTAAAACTGAACAACCAGTTGACTGATGGATCGGCGGATTTTTCGGACACCCGTTAGGGGCAGCGAGGGGGTTAAATTTTTGGGATAGGATTGACGATTTTAACTACTGCCTAATCCAACGGAAATGTCTAGAAAAAGAGCACAAGGAAGTTGAGTGTAATTGGCTTTCGAAATTTCAACGTGGCACTTTGCATGGGGGGCGAAGGATTTGCTGGGTCAGGATTAGAAAACCAGAAATGTCCCCTGTGGGTGCACCCGAGTAGAATCACTGACGGTCAGGACTCTTGCCTATAAATCTTTAATACGTGTACCACCTTGAAATGTTCATCTCCCTTTTTCTGAATGCGAGATAGCCGCTTCCGAGGGTCACTGTGTAATAGATACCCACTGATTAGCCTTTGGCAGACCGCGGATTGGGACCCTGACTTATCACGCGCACGTGAAAAATCATTTGGTCTTTTTAGTTAAGTTACATTATTCAGCTAAGGGTATATATAGGTATACATATATAGTATACATCAATGCATATAAGGTTCGAGCGTAACTCGTGGGAATAATAATTACTAGTAACTAATAATGTATTTACCTCAATCTTACGTCCGGTAGCCATCATACGCTAACCAAGTACCTAACAATCATCCGCACTTAGATCGGTAGTTGAATTGCCATGGGGATGCGATTCCGTGGCGTCTCGTCCGGAGGCGGATCCGGTGTCGTGTCACGTTCATGCCAACTTTGCGACTCTGAAGTCACGCCATCGTTCCACGTTCATTGCGTGTTTCGCCGTTGGATTTTTCAGATGGGGTCGAGAGAGGCGTCTGTAAAAATCGGCTACGTTCATCCATCCCGTAACACCAGGGCACTGGCTTACCTTCGATTTAGCTTCGAGGTTACGTTACGTGCGGGTACGTTACTTACGGAACGACCAGACGAAGCGATATCGAAATGTCGAAGTGCTGAGAAATAATACGGTGTGATAAGGGGGGGGCCTATGCTTTCGATGTCATCTAAAAGGTCTCGTATCTGTCGTACCGCCGTTTATACCTGGATGAACTTGCTTACGGGTTTTAATACTGGTCCGAAGCACTGCGCGATACGCTGGAGTCACGTGGTTGGATGTGAAAAAAATACTGATAAAAAAATGGGTGATGGTTTTAAGGGTGAGGTCATTTTTTTTTAAGCATCAACGGGTTTGATTGTCCACCGGATAGGATTGGTACGTGGCTGTTGAATCATTTCTAGGTTGCCGGCTATATATATATATAGGTATACCCCTGTGTAACTATGAGGTATATGCTTCCTGTGTAATTTGTAACATTGCGGGTTTCGCTTTGGATTTGTGCGCTTGGAAAGCTTCTCAATCCTCCTCTCCATTGTTGTAGAGTTCTGCGTGTATGTGAATCATCCAGAAATAGAGCCCTTAGAGATCAACGCCGCTTGGGAATCTCTCTGCCCTACAGACAGTGTGACGCTGCGCGCAAGCTCGAAATAAACTTTGCTGTAGTGCGTTATGGCGTATCTTTGCGATGAGTCAACGCGACTGGCGTGGCACAGGTGCTGGGGTCACGGATTAAAGCTTTCCGTAAATTCGTGATTGGGATTTTCTTTGCTTTTATTGAAGATACGACGGAAGATCGATCAAAATTATTGCACGTAGGGTCACTATGAAATTCATACGAATACAATGTAATTGAAAATTTTTTTTATTTTATGCAACTTTTATATCAGTACCTGCTGTATGATATGTATTTTTTTTTCAAAAAGACAAATATTTTGCTTTTTTTATAGACTAGTTCTTGCGTTATACCGTATAGAAGAATTATGCAAAAACAGATACGAAAATTTTGTGAAAAAGACGATAACAGACGCCGATATGACGTTAATGATAACATGATTATTATGACGGTTGAAAAATTATTGGCAGATGATCCTGTGGTCCAGTCGCTTCCGGGTAATTTCAAGCATCCTTGCTGATATCAGAAATGATCGAGTTCGTGATCTTCGCTTTAGATATAACAATCTGCGATCTTTTGCCTATGATGATTCAGGTCTAAGGTTGTTGAAAGATAAAAAACTTTTTTTTTTTATATATACTGCTCTTGATTCTTGTCGGAATTTTTTTTATTTATTTTTTTTTAAACGAGACCAGACATAGGGACCGAAGGGTCATTAACGTACGAGTAACCGGTGACGATGCAAAACGTACCGTTCGCACGTTAAACCATGCAGGGATTTATCGGTCCGACAGGACGTGCATATAGTGTCGCGCTTTTATTAACGTGCATGCTGAAAGACGCTTTTAATCGAGTCTATTGTACCTGGCGGACAAACGCCGTAAGAGTTCCTTGAAATAAAACATGGCGCCGGGTCCACGAACTGAACGGCGCGAAGAGCGAACAATGGCCTGTAACAAAACCAACAATGACTACAATAGCTCGAGGTGGAGAGGGAAGTTTGTCTACCGGTAGAAGTGGCCCCTTGCACTCGAATTAAGTCCAAATTTGGCTGTATTTCAAAATGGAACTCTAGGGCCGCCCTTATAACAAGCACAATGCAGTGCCTATATTACACATAAGACACTGCAAAGTGCATATACAAGAAACGCAGGAGATTCTTATATTATGAAAAAAAGTAATCTGTAAAGCACCTGGAGATCGATCTTACTTTAAAAAAAAAGGTAATTTCCAAAATTTATAAATAATTAAATAAACGCAAAAAAATTTGTAACAATTTTCTGATTGATTTTTTTTTCTCACAAATTGCAACAGTATTACGTAAAAGTGACTTTAACATTTGTCCCAAGTATTTTTCATAAAACTTTATCGTTAATTGTTTATCTGTATAATGATTTATTTATTCCCATTAAGCACGTGCGTCTCGGCAGTGACTTACGAGTGCTCAATGCTTTTGAATACCAGTAATTTGTTGATGCTTTTGGCATATGGAATCTGCACCTGCTTCCGATGACTGTTTGATTTGAGTATGTAAAATGGCAATGGCATAAGCGTTATGCTTTTATGTAAACGATAGGAGGGCCGTTATTACTGACTATCGGTATGGCATAGAAGGTTGCTTATGTGCGACTGGTGACTCAGCAAAGGAATGCTGCACGCGCGCCCTGCCTTGATTGCCTATCAGACTCCACTGCCTTGCTGTTCTATAAATAATACGACACACGTATCTAACGTGAGCAGTACCTATATCATAAGCGAGTACCTGTATGGTAAAAGGACACTACTTGTCTTTAAATATATATAAATCAGATCGAAGTCAAAAGTGAAGATCGACTTTTTGATAGGCGTCGTCTAGCATCTAAAAACATGAGGAACGACGATAAAAGTCCAACATTTTTTAATTCACACAATTACATATAACTGTATCGCACCGTATGCTTAACCATTGTGCATGTTGATTGGTAATGGAGAAATTCAGTGAAGAAAAATTTTTTTTTTTCTTTAATTAATCAAATTTATATATTTATGGTACATTTTTGATTTAAAGATTATATTAATTTTCAACGTTTATTGTACTTATGTTGGTACGCATATTCTACATTTAATTCTCTTAGCTGCGTTTCTGCATAGGTATTGTAAGGGAGCCACAGTACTATCAGCTTCTTCGTATCAACAGCAGGGCATAAACAGCGAGAAGCAATGCCGATAGCCACTCAAGGGAGCACTGCGACATGGGCTATGCTCGCAATAAGACATAACAGCCAAGAGTCAAATGGCGTCCCACAATAACAGGCCGATACGGACCTCTTCGTATGTTCCTATCTGCATATAAACCTCGTGTAATGCCTTTGCATACTGCGAAATCCACTCACGCCTACTGTACCGATGATACCCGACCTGGCATCAGCACTTGGGATTCGCAATATTGCCAGTGATAGGTACTAGTTACTGGTCAGCCAATAGAGATTCGTTTCTATCCAGATATCTGTGGCTAGAATTTTTTTTATTTATTTTTTTTTTTATCAACTATCCTACCTTTATTTCGTTATATACGTATTCCGTTCGCAGGCTTTAGGGGTGACATGTTTGAATTTATTTATATGTATACGCGTGACGCCGTTTGCCAATGGAATTGAAGTGTGAAAAATTAATTGGCAATGTTTATAGTGAATATTTGGATTTTTATATTAAATTTTGATTTGTATAATTTTGCAAATTTTTTTTTAATCTCCTTTAGTCCTGGTTTCAGGATCCAGGGTGATACTTGATAGGAATCTTCATGGTCCATACCATAAATCATTGCAGCTGATGCTGCTCGCTTATCTTCCTCGTTATATCTATACCGAAGTGCAGTGGTTTTGCAAGTGAGTTCGTATACTATCTGAGTATATAAGCTATGGTGTTCGTGATGTTTATGGTGTTCGTGGTGTCGGTATGGGAACGTCGAAAAATGGTACAATGAGGAACGAGCCTTGTCGTATGTTGCCGGGTTAACGACGAGAGGAGAAAGAGCGTGACAATTGGTACGACAAAATTTTACAGATAACAATTTCAGCGTTGGACGTTATTTGATTGCAATTTATTACATCAGAATTCGAATACACGTGGGAGAAATGAAAATTCAATTGATATATTTCATTGATAATCGTAACGACCGGCCGATAGAATTATGAAATGAGACCGTGTATTAAATAAAGATTAATAAACTATAATTACAAATATATATTTCGAAATCGACTGTACTTTAATAGCCATTAAATAATCAGGTAATTGCGTTAATTAAAAAAAAATTCGCTACAGTCATCTCCAAAATTAAATTTTGATATACATGAACGTACTATAGCTCTAGACAAAATATATTTGACTAATTATATACAGTATATGTAAAAATAAAATCAGTCTGTCTAAAAGTTAATATAAATTTAGTTTACCGCTAGTTAATTAAAAATCACGGATTATAATTAAATGTATTTATAATAATATTAACTCAAGTCGACCTTAATCAAGAAATTGCATGCGAATAGATAGTTGACGATGACTTATCATAATTATCATTGCGTGACGCGTATCTTCGAATTTTTTATATACAAAATACCAAACGATTTACTTTCTCAAAAATAATTATTTAATCGCCTGAACTATTTCATATTTATTTTCTACCCCCCCAATAAGCATGCAGCCTGCCAATTTCTCATCTCAACAATTTGCCCAAAGTAGCATCGCGTGCTAACTCGATTTATCAACCTTTACTTTCTTATAGCGAATCACAGCACCGAACGCCGCATAAATATATGTAGGTACGTGTTCCGAGAACATTTATCAATAGAAACCGTAAAACGCCAAGGCGTCAAAACTATGCGGAACAATTTTCAAAATTAATTACCCAAATTTGACAAAGCCATTAGTCGTACGCAGGCGTTCGCAATGCTTGCCTGTATATTAAAAATATTAAACACGCAATATATTTCAACACGATATATTAAAATCATTTCCAAAAAAAAAAAAGATAATTCAAACTGTACTAAACGAACCTATGACATTATTCATTCCTATAGATTCTAAAAATTCACACCGAGTCTCCTTAATCGCAAAACTACAAAATAAACCACCCTCTTAATCCAATGTACACTATGAAAAATATCGCGAAAAATTTTACGTGATACAACTAAAAAAAATTTTTTCCACCATATTAATCACTTTAACACATCCTTCATCAGGCTCAGAACAAAGTTACCCTAATATGCCAATAAAAGTGAGTCAGGTCTGTCTAATTTAATCGTTGACGCTAATCAATTTCATGGTTACCATGGTTACCACCAATCAGGAAATATATAAAAAAATGTCACAGTAATTAACACACCTTTGATTGACCAACGAATGCCCGGTAAAAAAAAAGTCCAGTAGCAATTTGAAAATTGGCCGATCCAATTATTGAATCAGACACAACAATCTTTCAATTTATTTTTTCCCCATCCGTCGAACACCCGCAAAAGAAATTTTATTTTCCGCCATCTCGCCTTCTCTTCGCCCTTCGTCCACGAATCGTCATACATTTTCTCCTTCTCGTCTCTCAAGCGTATATCGTGAATACACGTAAATAGCCGTCTAGCCATTTAAAAATAATCTTTCTCGTATGTCGCATCAGATGCCAGATGCACGGAGTCCTCGATGCCTACGGTTGACTGAAGGCATGCCTCCATGTAACCGTACGCGCGGATGATTCTTCCGAAAGCAGAATCAGTGAAAGAAATTTTTAATAATTAAATTATTCCAACATTTTTTTTTTGTCATTAAAAAATATCTAATACAATAAAAGTATTAGGATTAGGCCTTATATAAAGTTGCTCTTACGTGTATCACGGTTATCAATCTTTTCACTGATCCCATACTTAGCTCTCCTATTCACCGTGTAATTACAACACAATATATATATATATATATATATATATATATAGATCAAAAGTGAAATGCCACAGAATCTACTCGGTGTGAAATAAGTCCGATAGGCTCGCACACTCGCCATATCGTCCTTAGGCTATTTCAGGCATGACCGGTAGCTCCCGCTTATACGAATCTTTCCCATAACGTTCGACACGCTTCGATAATCCGACACTTGTCTCTGATGTCAGATTATAGGCACACTGTACATGTTTTATATACGCCCGCATCGACATTGTATTCTCGTATAACTATATATACGCATGAGATAGGTAAATATGGGTGAACTAAATGGATAAGATATACATATAAATGTGTGTGTGTGTGTGTGTATCTACATTGTAGTTTATCAGGTGACACACAATTGAACGTTCGTTGAAAATGGTTTATACACACGATAAGAAAGTGGCGCCATTGTGATTTGATAATTATACATTTTTTAGAGAGATCGTATAATTTTTTTTTAAATATAATTCTAATCGATTGGTCTCGTTTGAAGCTCAAGTTATTTTATGGTCGACAGGATTTGAGCTGATGTGTTATGTGAATTCTGGTCTTGTTTTCTTGCTTCCCATGGGTAAACGTAAAGAAATTTTGAGCGCGTGGTAAGAAACGTACAACTAGCCGGAGAACAAGAAAATGACGTAATAAAATTGACCTGACTCGTAATAAAATGTAATAAAAAAAAAAGCGAATGAAAAATTATTTTTTCATGAAATCCAAACATAACCTAAAGCTGCGACACGTGTAGAAAAATCAATACCGTTTTCAGGCCGAATATGTGACAAATAATGGAACTTGGTGTGTTATTCGTAATTTTGTGTTATCCGACAAATATGAGGATAGTAACGAGGTATCTTATATTTTCTTATAAAAAATGTCATTTCGAGTCCCAGTGTGTCACGTGACATGTAATTGGACGTCGCGGCGCTCCTACGTGGTAAAGCTGGTGACTGCGTATCTCTTGGCGTCGTCTGACGAGCCGCTTTGCATCCAAATGGGACATTGGCTAAATCATGCATCGAAGAGCCAAGAGCCAAGAGAGGCTCAAGAACGCAGGGCCGTAAGAGCCTTTGGAGGAGAGGCGGCCCTTTTTCGCCCAATTATTCCAGTCGAGCTGCTTGGCCACTTCTGGAACGAGTTTCAGCTTTCTGCCTTTAGACGCACAAAAAACGAGGCTTTCGTTTAAAAGGATCCTACGCGTGTTCGATGCTCCGCGGATGGGTGTCTCTTGTAGCTGGACCAGGGTATCAGCTTCCTGCTGTGGAGCAGCGTTAAGTAAATAAACCGGACACTTGTTTGATATGAAAAAATGTTGAGTTCCATATCGGAATTGGTAGGACTTTTGAAAATTTTAAATTACACGGTGAGTCATAGGCTTGCGGGGGGAGGTGTATGAATTTTGGAAAATTTTCAAAATACCATTTAATAATGTCAAAGTTTAATGATGGAAATTTCAAAGTGCACTTACGTCGAGCATACGTTTCCACGACTGTCTATATCTCTGTTTCCTGTGATAAAAAAAGATCTTGGCATCGCACATGCGGTTCATTCTAAATAGATTTGAAGGTCAACTAAATAAGCATGTACGACGATGGAATTTGCAATATCCGCCCATGCAATTGTAACTAAACGTACTGGCTGTTACTGTCAGTTACTAATAAGTAGAGTAAAAAATTTATTCGATTAAAATATCGAGTATCGCAAAAAAAAGTTATTGCCATTGCTATCTCGTTATGTCATAAATAACACGTCAATTAATCTCTGTCAACAAGGTCGATCAATGCAATTGACGAATGAGTAACAATGCCAAATTATCTGGCAAAAGTGCAATTCTGCCAAGATCAATAATCGAACACGTCAGCACTTGGTTGTACGAAGAATCATTTTGTGGAATTTACACCGTGTGACAAATCGACCTACGAATAACAATACAAGAAATTACAGTCAAAAAAAGGTAATATAATTTAAAATGAACTGTACTGTACCGCATAATCGCACGAAAAATGTAGAAATGAAAATAATATAAAAGTTATGGGTATAGAGGAAGTCAAGGGGTATCCTCATTGGTCCAGCCGCTCGATCTTAAGGAATCCGTAATCTTTCGTCACGATGCTTCAAGATTTACACCCGCTGTGTAGAAAACGCTTCCTGCCACTTTGATCGTGCTGCGCGGAAGAGGCTCGAGCGATTTCCAGAGACACAAGAAGACAAGAGACAAGCGGCCAACGGCTCTGAACAGCTAAGGAGTATGAGGAGTGCATCGTCATAGTAGATGCATCCACCATTCAACGATGCACCGATTAATCACCAGGTCCCTTATGAGCGTCTTCTCGTAGTAGATGCACTATAAATACTCGCAAGCCGAGCGTGTGAGGTCTGCGTTCATTCATGCGTACTAGGTGCCAGCCAAGTGCTTCTTTTGAGGTTGCCGCGAGTAAAAATGGCTTTAGGAAATTATTCCATGTAGGTAATCAGTCAGATTGCATCTGGAGCTAAAGTTGCAGTTGGCCTCAAGCAACTGGAACATGGTAACCCTTGAGGTGCTGGTGATCTTGTTTCACAGTTCTTTTTTCTGCGTCTCCTGGTAAAAGTCACCATCGACTGGATACTTACGTGAGTTTGATTAATTTTCTCTTTTATTTGTCTTCCTCGTTCACGGGAAATAATTCAGTCGGGAACGTTTGAAAATTTATCGCGTGTCAGACTCGGAGAATGGATGCTGCGTTAAGTGAATATAGGACCCTCCGAGGTGCGTGGGCTGTGTCCTCTTTAACGCGGACAAATCTCACTTCTATTTTTTTCTTCTTGACCCGATCACATTTTTGCATCGGTGTATTGACTCTAATCACGTGCTCATGCTTCATAAAGGCGACGTGTGCTCGTTGAAGAGGCGTGCAGGATTTACGCATCTTCGAGCATGATGACATGTTTGATGAACCCTGCATAGAGTAGAGACTCGATGTCGTCATGCTTTTTATTATCAGTTTAAAAAAATTTTTATAAATACTCTTCGTAGTACCACACGTATACACAGGGTATAATATAAATTAATCCAAGACCATATGATACAGTAATCGCACTACAGTGATATGGTAAGGGAGAAATTCAAAATTTCTTTTACACTCAGTCAATATAAAAAAAAAATAGCAAATCTTGAATGAAAAGCAGCATAAATATTTATCGTGATAAAGAATCAGTATAGTATCTGGGTCAAAGATTATTTCTGAGCCTGTATCGAAGCTATCAAGAGCGAAGGCTGTATTAAAAGCAAAGTCATGTGAAAAAGAGCCTTTGGGGTCTCGAGATCCATGGGATTAACGACGTGACACCATGGGGTCAGTAGGTATCTACTTAGGTATAAGATGGGAGCGTGAACAGGTTAGGGCAACGAGAAAATTTGACGAGGCGGTGAAAGATTCTATACTTTCTTTTTCCTCTCTCCTTCCTTTCTCATCGCCGCGCCTTGTCGATCTCATTTTATTCTACTGACGATCCAACGTGAGGATAATTACATGCGCTACCCTGCTGAGATTCCATAATAACGCCTGGAGTTTCAGTCTCAACCAATGAGAAGTCTGAATGAACTAGGAAGTATTTTCCATAAGAACGAACTAGAAGAATACAGTACGTCATATATCGTAAACACCAATGACCATCAGTTTACATATGGTTACACTTTCACGAATTCATCGAGTATCCTGTAAATATTTATAACCTACAATTTGTTCGCACGTTTATTCACGTCACGAGTGCTTCTTAGAACAAACTGATAACAATGCTACTACAAACTCCGTATAAAAGATATAACGAATTTACGAAGTTTTATTAATAGTGAACAATCCTAGCAAGTAGTGTGTAAGCATTGCTTATCATTTCCTAGTATAACACGTGCTCCAGATAGTTCGAGTAAGAGACAATTCCAGTTACTTAATTATCTCGTAGGCGACGTGTCAAAGTAAACAATTGCAATCAACAACTTGCTGAGGAGAGAACAGTGGCATCCGTCATCAATAAAGTTCTCGAGAGTCAGGCTAGGTTAAAATGTCAACAACACTCACGCGCAAATATCCAAACTGTCTTCTTCATATTAAAACACATTATTATATCCAGTATTCAAGCATCTGTCGCAAAGCATACCATTCGTCAACTTGACACTGTCCTGGAGGACGACGCCATCTTTGACCACAGCGATCGAAGCGCCCTTAGTTCGGCACTTACTCACAGCCCTCACAGCTAGATATAAATCCATCAGTAAGCGAACGCTTTAAGTAACGTTTTCGGTGAACGGACCACTCGTATTTTAGAATCACTATATACAGATATAAATTACATTGATGCCTTGATTTATCAGGGCTTGTCCATTTTAAGTAGTGCAATCACCCTAGACAGCTTCGAAGAATGCGGGCATCATGAAAATAATACAAAGCGTAGTTCGAGGAAAGCAAAGTCGGAAGTATGTATCGCTGGTTGATAGTTGTGACGACGAAGGAAGAGGACAACGAAGGCGTGTCCACTTATGCAAGCGAGTGATTCCACTGTGCTATAGATATCTCTCGGGTGTACATACTTGAGCACTTATGCGCGTATGACGTTACGTACGGATGGCTAAACGCATAGATATAAACATGGCGGCCGACAAGACAGGACAACGACGGGAATCGTCCTACATGGCCCACGCGTTTCTTCTTTACTTTGACTCTTCGGACTTCGGTCTTCTGTCCCTTTTTTTAATCGTGCACGTTCGCTTCCAGCCGCAACGAGGATACCCGACTGTACAAGAGGATACACGATCATAAGATATGATATGCGAAGTACCTATAGCGAGACTAATGCCTCGTACAGGATGCATTAGAGCACCTCGATCATTGCTTTGGTAATATGTTGCTGTTACTTATACATCATTTGTAATGTATTACCAGCCTATCCTCTTAAATGATCTCTTTAAGGTCGTCAGTGATGTACAGTTAATGACCTCTGAGTAATGCATTGATAAATGCGCGTGTATATTTATTCTTAAAAATATGAGGCATCATGGGTAATTCTCACAGGACTCGAACATACGGGCTACGAATATTAACGCGTATCGGGCTTTACGTAATCTTCGTTAAATCTGGACAGTCTAATTTAAATCATTCCGTAAGCGAATTCAATCTTAAGGCGTTTACATGAGTTAAACGTCAATCGGGATTAATGGATCGTTTCCATTGCAACTTGTAATTAACAATTTGATATGGTCTGCACGCGTCGCGCACTACACTGTACGAAAGGTCGTGGTACGATTGGCTCTTTTTGATCGTTTTAACGGTGCATTTCGACACACCTAAAAGAAAACAGACTCGCGGTTCTTTATGCATAAGTAAAATAATTTAAAAAAAAGTAAATTGCCTTTAGTGCATGGCGGAGATACTTTCGTTGTTATCCGCACGGACAGCGTTACTGTAAGGGTACTACTATATGTTATGTCTACTCGGTGCATTCTGAATCGATGCACTTGCATCTTTCGTCCTCTCCCAGGAAGTATGCAATTCCTATGTTGCTCAAGGTGAAGCTTCGTTGGACAATTTGCTGCGGCCATGTTGCACGGGACGAGATAAGGCGGAATTCGTTATGCGAATCGCGTCCGACGTAGCGAAGATGCGGGCAATCTCGATAACAATACGTATATTTAGGCGATGCCGCTTCTCGCGGTATGCATACTCCAAGTGCATGCAGTATGCACTTGCATCGGGATGCAAGCCGCTTCGTAGTTAGCAGGAGGCATGGCGGGCCCTGCTTCTTGGGTATCTCTATAATTTGTAGCGTCGGCTATTCGAGCGTGTAACTCTGTAATGACGTAATGACTCCGTCAGCCGATGGTAGTAACCTTAGGCGCTCACTTGGTTCGTGGATGCACCTTGATGCACTGGGATATGCACCCTCATGGTAGGTATGCGCATAATCGTCGGGAAGAGTATTGCAATACGAAACCTGTATGCATCTAGCACACGTTATTCAGATAGTGAGCATACAGAACAATTTTTTTGACCGAGAAATAATTTTTGAAACAATTTTTTTATTTTTATTTACATCCAAAAAAAATTTTTTTATACTATTTCAAAATGTGATGACGTCAGCGTAACGCATAACGTCCCATTTCTATGGCATTAAACGGACGAAGAGTCCCATTCGCTATTGAAAATGCGTGGGTTGATATATAAGGTTGCGAGTTTTTAGAACGCCGCTTATGAAATTCTTAATGATCCGTTTGTTTCAGGATAAATATATGGGAACTTGCGAAATATGATACATGGAAAATATGAATTGGGAAATATTAACCCTGAAATACGAAAGTGGGCTGGATATAAATATTTTGGAATTTGAATATAATATAACAATGTAATATAAAATGTATCCTATAGAATTACCTTGAAAGCATTTATGATATATTACTATAAACGTCATACGTCAATCCCACGGCAATGACGTCATCAGTATTGATATCCATAAAAATTTCAACATACTCCCAAGCAACTCTTCGTTATTGATCGTTATTAAGGATATTTTCATTTTATTTTTATACTCCTGATATGCATTGCGAATAAAGTCACATGTAAATCAATTGAGACGATTTCACTTTCGAAAGCTTCTACATACTTATCAGTATCCTCGTATGCAAGCGACACGTAATGTCGACCAATTGTCTTACCGATGTTATTTTCAAATGTCAATTATCGATTCATCAGTATTAATTGAATCCAGCAAAGATATACGTGACGAGTATAAGTACCTACGGGCAGTGTAAATGTCAGTGCTGACGTAACACATCAGTTCTGAACTGTACTTCGATATAATGCAGTCAATAAAAACTGCATATTATAGCAAGCTAAGAAGAATAATAATTTGCGAAAAAAAAAAACATTTTTCTTGCCCACATATGAAATTGCAAAATTTCCTTTCCCTGGGGCAAAAAAACAAACGCCACTCCAATGTGTACCAAGACAATTAGTACCGGCAATGGCGTATAATAATATTGAAAGGATGCAGTCATTCCGTCTGGTACCATGTGTAGGTAGCCTCTCGAGCCACCTACGCGTCTGATACTTGTTCACATATGTGAATGCAACTCTCTCCAGTGCAATAGATCTTAGTAAGGAGTAAAATGCAAAAAGTATAGTATCGGGTTGTGATTGAAAAAAAAATGTTCATATGCACTTCGCACGTGCTATTGTGAAAAATGCACACGGTGACGTAACTCGGGAACGAGAAATGAAATTGCATCAATTTTACATTTATCTACTGTACATCTTAATCGGTCTCCAATTTGAATGATAACCTGATAACATTGAATGTTAACAGTCATTCCGTCTAATGTCATGTGTGGGCAGAGACATACATGCTACCCACACGCATGATTCGTCTGTGCATTTATTAACGCATGCGACTCTCTCCGATCAGGCACGATAACCCATAGTGCGTATCAACTGTTGAAATTGTCAACCGTAACTGGTTTCGTGTCGTCGTACAATTGTCAGCGATGCAATCGTAGCTGCGTATAAAAGTAATTGTCAAAAGTGTCAGAATCGTAACGAAGAACGGTGACAGTTCAATGTCGGTATAAATGAATGACGATGAAGAGTGCATTGATATTATGTATAACGTCATCTGCGTGATAACGGTATAACGGGTGTCACCAGTTGAAATATCAACTGCCGTTCAATCGGGCCCCGGACGCTTCGCTGGGACTCGCGTGAAATTTCCTGTTTGTTAACGGACGACGACCCAGAGCCGAAACTCGTGTCACGCCCGCTACGTTATCACTGTATATGTTATACAGTCGCGGAGTAGATAACAGCGACATCGAAAAAGTTGGTTATCGTGTTTTACTGGGGCTAAAGAGGGTTTATATTTATGTCAGGGATACCACGATAACGGAACCTGTATTTGCTCTCAATTTGCCGATCGAACGGGAGGATCCACTTGGGAGTAACGTGGTGGATAAATTGAAATAAAAAAAAAAAATTATGCAAATTATTTTGGAACTTGCAAGAATTATCTTTTTCTTATCTATACGGTGTCTGGTGTATATACAGTATTTATGTTTGGGATCGATAAGAGCTTTTCTTTCTTGAATTGGAGATCTCGATTGTACGACGCATTCGGAATTGAAAATGAAGGGGTGAAAGGAAAAAGAATAAGGGTCGCTTTACTCGCTGGTATACAAATGTGCGTCTCCGCGTTGAATTTATACACATCGTAGCGACGGCATGCGTCGCTGTCAACGGTGCAATGACTCACGTAGTATGCGTGACAAAAAGTAGATGAAGTTCCCAGCGCCCTGCTGACTCTCGTAGTCCTCTCGAGTAGAACGGCTTCTGTTGCGCGACGTTATGGTAGGAACAGTTATGATTCAGCCAGTAATTATATTTCACGTTACGAAGGTCCGAAATAGATTTGCTGGATGCTGGGAATGCCGTTGGGTACTCGGTTCACCATGGACCACGAAGATTGCCGCTAAATTAGAAACCGGAGAGCCCCACGGATACGCTCGTTAGCTCGCGTCTACTGTGCAAATAACTCGAAAGCTTCGTTAGACAGTCATCCCATTCGCGAGACGTGTTAATTGAACGTCCTTTCTTTGGAGCGGTATATCAAAATTACAAAAAAAAATTTTTAGCGTGGAATGACTATAAAAAAAATGTGTACGAAAATTTCAGTTAAATTTTTCTTAAATTACCACGACAAAATAACGTGCAACGATTGTCCAAGCTCAAATAATTATATAATAAAAAGGATTATTTTTATTTCACTTTAATGAGAAATGCGTTAAACTGCATATAGGTGTTACGGCATTGCACCTAAATCACTATGGTATGACGTGTAAAATGCCAAGAAAATTGCAAGCTCCACTTGCTCCTTTTAGCAAACAGTACAAAACTAAGAGAAGGCAGAATAAGAGCTTACGAGAGGCGTTTCCAGTTCACGATCCCAGCAATGTATCTCGTGGTTCGCATTCAAGACACGTCTGACTCAAAGCAATTAGCTCAGCTGATTCTTCCTTGCCGCAAGTGTTTCAACTTCAAGAACTACTAGTATAGTTCGGTAAAAAGAAAAAAAAAAATTGGAATTTCAATAATTAATCATAATATCGATCATCCGTCTAACCGGAAGAGTCAAGTCATACAGAATGGATAAAGTCCGTACCGGAAGTTGCTAGTGCAAAGGATATAAATAAATACAGGAATTTGTGTGTTAATGCCAGTAGATACACTCGGTTCATAGTCAGCCGCACGCGAAAGTGACATCAACGTAAATAGTCGTACTCGCATTCTAAACTAAATGCATTCGCAACGTCTTGCGAACCGTCTCCCTATTTATTTCGTCGGGCGAATCGAGCTTTTGCTCTTTACACTTCCGCTCGCAAATCCTGAAGCACCCGGCATTTCTCTTGGCAGCGGCACAGACGTCGCTATGAAATATCTGGCACGGATGACTTTGATCTGCCATACCTACTGCAGTTGGTATAGCTACGGTTGCGGTAGTAGCTGTTACCAGTTTTCTTTTTCTCTGCTCTCCACTGTTGTTGCTCTTGCATTGCCGAGCTTATACAGTTTTCCCAGACACCCGCAGCTGGACGAAATGACGCAGTCGCTACGTGAGTAACGTCCTGGGAACCAGGAAGCGTTGCTAGAGTTTGCGCATGCGCAGAAGCTAGTTTACCCAACTGCGTACGCGTCTCTTCGTTGGATGGATGTCTCGACGTAGATCGTTCTGTCTCTCTCGTTCGCTCTCTTAACTCACCCTCCTCCTCTCTCTCTCTCTCTCTCTCTCTCTACGTTTTGTAAGAGTTCTCATCGCGTGAATCACACTCACCGAAATTCTAAGTGCATCCGATTCTCGAAAGTCCATTTTCAGAATGTCCCAGCCCGAGTCGAATGGTACGAGACAATTTTGGAAATGCACGTGAGCCGTGCCTATTTTCTTATTTTGGCTTAAAAAAATATCTGGTCGCGTTTACTTGCCTCACGGATAACTTTTTATTTATAAAGTCATAAATAATACAACGACTTTCATGTTTTCAGATATATGTATATATTATACAAAGCCTGGAGATTAGGTACAAAGTTCTCATTAAGCTAGTACAAAGGGATATACTGTTATTAAGTTAACCTTTGTAATTTGAAAGCTTTTACTGAACTTGAGATATATATACATATATATATACGGATATATAGTTATACTGTGTATTTGTGCTCTCCAATAAAGCAGATAACGTTAATACAGATTTTTGGTCTTTATGTGGCACCGACGGTGTCAAGTGTTTTATTTTAATTCCACGTAGTGGCGTCTCCGCCGTGGAGCATCGAGATGCGATACTTCGAGACCAAAGCGTAACGTTCTCTGTGCCAATTAATTTTATAGGTTTCATGCAGCGAAGGCCTAGCGGCGAAAATTCCGTCTGCGGTTTTCAAAGCCGTCGTTACACGCGACTGTACTGCGGCCTACCGGGCTGTCTCTCTCGGATACGCCAATAAGAAATACCTTGGGTCTGCTTGGTTTTGATCTGCCGCCATTGGCCTCTTTGGGCTTCCTGAGAATCGCAATTTGTCGCTGGTTTTTTTATGCGCATTAAAAACACGATTAACGGCCAAAAGTTTCGTGGCGTCGAATAGTCTTTTTGCGATTATCGTTCCCGCGGGCTCCGATCACCGCAGGAATTGCAATACGGTTTGCGGCTTGAAGATTGCGGAACTCAAAGTTGAGTGATTTGCAAAATTTTTTAAAATTATTTTTATTATTCTACTACACGTTGCAGACTGTATATTTATGTATAAATTTTTTTTTTAAATTCGTTATTGTTGCATTTTACTACGTATGAGGTATTTTTTACCAGGGACATATGTGTATTTTCCCTTTGCCATGTGACGTTACTTAATACACCTGTAGCTTATAATGACCTATTGTACTTAACTGCATGTAGTTATCATCTGGTTGCTATGCATTTGGAAATGGTATTCAAATTTGACATTTCATACGATTAGATTTATTATCACTTTGTGAGCAAATATCGTAAATTATAACTTGTAGTATCATCACAGATGACGACCTCGTTTATTATAGTAATTATTCTCTCTGACGTTCTTTGTACGTTAATTATCTCAAACTCGCACCTGAGTAAACGTATTAGACGTATTCACAGCAGGTCGTCGCGCGACAAACCCACTTGCACTTGGAATGACTGAATTTTGAATTAAAAAAAAAAATTTAACGTCCATTTACTAAATAGCAAGTACAGTAAAAAAAAAATCATTCTATACAGTCTCCCCTCTATAAGTCTATTACTCAATTATTCATTTAAGAGACAAGAGTCATTTCGCAATTCTGCACTGTTGACAATCGCTTAGTGCAAGAGACGTCAGTGTAACTGCAGTCGAATGAATAACAAGAAGTATTTGCATACCGATGCACTCGATTATGCAGTAATTGAAAATAATTAAAGTTATAAGAAAAAAAAAACACTAAAATTAAAAATATCAAAAGGAAGGAACAAAATTGAAAAATTCACTTTCTACATGTCTTCGCTTTGTTTTTTTTTGTTCCTAAACTATTTTACACGCGTAATGCAGAGGCGTCGGGACGCCCCGGAGAGGGACAAATCGGACTATGCATACAAGTCATCTCATTCAAGCGTCCTTCCAGCCGTGCAACGCATACCTAGTATGTATGTATGTATATATATATATATATATATATACCTATTCATTTACAGCTTTGTTATACGTAACACGTGCTACTGATGTAGTCGTTTACTTTTCTCCTTTGCTTACGCACATATTCACGCCCATCAACGCGCTTAGATCTTTTATCATCTTCAAGAGAATCCACATTGCATAGCGCCTGGTGCGTAGGCTGCTTACCATGAAGAAACATTTTAATTAACACAGATCATTAAAACTTTTATAATTGATGTTGAGAATTTTTGAAAAAAAATGTTTACCTTTACGGTAAGATACACGGAAATTAGGAATTTATTAATGGCATTATTATTATTAGCTCGCCGGATACAAATTTATGCAACTGAAGCCTGTCAGGTGGCTGATAAGAAAGAGCCACGAGGTTCGAGCACAGATAAGGCTGTATAGAAAATTGGAAAAGTCAAACTCGTACAAGTTTTTTAAGCGATCCTATTGGTCGTGTGAATATACAAAAAATATCTATACAGCTGATTGGTCGCGTAACACGTGTGGGTGTCAAATCCGTAAATGTCATGAGTCACTACGTAAATCATATTTGTATATTACATATGTACAGTCCTAAATACGGGTCTGTATACTCTTGTGCGCATTAAACTTCCTACACCGAGGCTTATCTTTTTGTGCACTCACTTTCCTTAAGTAGCTTCCATCGACGACAACGTCGCCGGCTTGACATATTTTTCTTATCGCTGCTATGCGGATACGGTTTGAAATTCGGTCACGACGTTTCACTTTTAAAGATACTTTTTTTTTTATATATATTTGTTAATTGTGACTTTTTTGAAATTTTTTATCATTGAACCCTTTTTTTAATAGCTATACTACTGGTAGCGGTAGTACGTTAAGTTGATTAAATTTTATAGAAAAATATAAATTTTCGAATCGAGCATTGATTTTGTGGCGAATGATTTTTTGGAATATTTTCAAAATAATTTTTTTCAATACTTTCGTATTTTTTTTTCCCACCGGCTTTCACTTACCGGAAAGGATTTGCAGTATGTAGAAAAAAATTACTCATGCAGTACACAGGTGTTAAGTGCACATAGTACGCGGGTTTGACCGCGTGTTATTATACAATTAGCAGGCAGGTATACGTGTACATTTTAACGGAGTGAAGCATGGATAATTATTACCAATTAGACATAATTTCGTAATTGCTGCTTCCTGATTTCTTCGAGAGGAATATTTTGTGCTTTCTGGCATTTCGCTTGAAATTTCTCTCGAATAAATACAGAATAGGCTACACGTAGCACATCCGATTGCTGATAACGATCCTTTCGCCGAAACTTAATTACTTAATAAGAACGTCCGGAAGCAGGTGAAAAAGGCAGAAAAAATAGATATTTTATGAAATTTAGGGACACAGGGGTAATTGAGAATGAATTGAGTTTTTTTTTTAATACGTACTCTAATTACGTAGCAATGGGGTAAGAAAGTAAAGGAAAAGAATTTTAGAATTTGTTGCAAAACATTATACGGCATACCGGAAATCTCGTAAATATCCAATATCGTTAATTCTTGCTTCGTACGTATAAACATGTGTATTCTTAAACGGACTTGGCAGTTCGCCAAGGGCTTTGCTAGAAATATTGAGCTAATGACTGCAGGATTGAGTTAATGAGTTTGAGGGCCATTCAAGATACGTTAAGCCCACTAACGAGCTCTCGCTATTTGAAAACGAATTTTTCGACAGCCCAGGCTGCACTGTGGTTACGGATCGTCACGAGTCTCCGAGCTCTCTGTATACCAGTTCATGCTAATTTGCATAGCTCCAAGGAATTAATTTCAATGCGTTCAAGCTTATTTATCTCTTACTGCCGCCTATGACAAGACAAAGTGTAAAATTGAATTTGAAACTTGCCGGATAAGCGGATAAAAAAAAATTTTGAAATCGAATTAAAGTATACAATTTTTGGTCGGAAAAAATTTTATTCTTAAGGCTACGATCAGTGATTACACCTCGTGACCTTTCTCATAGGTGATATTATTCATCGCCCATTAAGAGGAAGGTCAGGCGTGGATAATTAAGGTCGCGACGACCTGACATCGTTTTGCATCGCGACGCGATTGCGTTCGGGTGTGCCGACTAATTTGTAAACGTTGCTTTCATAATTAGGCAATATGTCAACGACGTTTGGGTACCTTAAGAAGCCGCTATGGTGCCTTTGATATTCTCTAGTGGAACTTATAGCGAGGATTTTCGAATTTTTATTTCTACTTATTTATTACATGCGGCATATATCTGTATAGTTTTTGGTAATTTTATACAGCAGACTAGTAATGCTATTCTTTGATAAATATGGCCGACGTCTAATCACTCTATAAATTCACTTTGAAAATAATTAAGAGGTAGATAAGACGCGTTTGCCTTGTTCGGAATCGATTTTAAAGATCGTGGAATCGTTCCCATTTTACGACAGCAGGTGTTCACGTCCTCCGGGTTCGTAATCTTCCATGATTATTTCAAGTGTCTCTCAGGACCGCCATTACGGAATCCGTTAACGAGCTGACGGCGTTCGCGTAAATCAAACGGAACGTGACGTTTGCACGTCGTATTTATACATACAATTAGATGTCAAAAAGTACCAGCTGCGAGAAGAGTCTGACAACCGGTAACATTTAACATTTGATCCTCTCTGATATCGTTAAAATTAAAAATACTAAAAATCCAAAATATTCCATCTAAATGAAATTAAAAATAAATATAACTTTTATACAATATTTATCCTAACTGTAGGATGTTATCGAAGAAATAAATTTGAAAAGTATTAAATTAAAAAAAAATTTTGTATAAAATTTTTTTTGCGAAAATTCAATTTTTTATTAAATTATACTCACCTGCAATCATTCACCTCAATGGTTACTGATTATCGGTCAGGCCTGTATAGATTATTGACTTTCTACTGGTATTTTAACTAACGAAATGTTCATTCTTTTTGTCTAGGGCTTCCAGCGGCCGCGGACCTGATTCTCTTTTGAACTCGGACCTGGGTCTTGATAAGCTGCGCCCTGCTTCATCCCCCAGGTAAGCAGCTCAGCAAGTATTTTTTTTTAAATTATTTTTTCTTCCTTGATCGTCACCCACACGCAATTCCAATCCTTGGAGTCTACGGCGCTGTTGCGAGGAAACCCTCCGAAAAGTTCTACTGCCTATAATCAACCTTCAGAGGGCACTTTGTAACTGAAAATGTTCCTTGGATCGGATCCAAGAGAATTTTTTAAATTAAGCTAATCGTTCCAGGGTTTCGTGAAATAAATTTTTCCTCGAGTATCTTTCGACCTATTGAAGATCCTCCAGAGTCGTTCGACTGCGGCAGGAATAGTAATTTTTGAACTGGGAGGGTTCGTATTTGAATTTGCAGAAGGGATTGACTATTATATTTATAGGGTCAATAAAAGCTCCCATTTCTCCATCCTTTAAAAAGAGGAAAACCTCAGTGACCTGATTTCTTCGTATTACGATTTGGGTATCTTATATGTATCTACTTCCCAGGATAACACCCTATTATTCCAACCCTTGACATACTCACGTGCTCAAAGCAGTGTAACAATGGCATTGAGTTATCCTCGCTTGCTGTAATGTAGCCCATTGTTATGAAAATGGGGATGATTAATGATTAAATACAAATAGTGCTTTAACTTTTTTTTTGTTCATTTTTATTACCTTAGCGCAATGGATATTTCTGTTTGAAAATTCTTATCAATTGTCATTCTTATCTATTAAATTTAGAAGATTGAAAAATGAATTTTTTTGATTATTTTTTTTTTTTTTTCAATGGAACCAAAAAATGGGGTTGCAAAAATAAATTTAGACAAATTAACATCATATAAAATTCGTAATCGCTATTTCCTTTCATTTCCAACCGATCTGTGTCCTGAGGGTGTCGGTATAATTTTTTTTTACCAACTCCTAAATTTCATTTCTCTACATTTCAACCGAGTCACCTTCCTTATCGACTGTTGCAGACAAATTCACCCCCTTTACGGCGAGAAAGCAGGGCTTCTAGGATATTGCGACACAGTCGGTAACGCCGAGAGTTTTCCACCAGCCCCTAACATCGTGGTGGAGGGTGGCAGAATAGAGTTCGTGCGCCCCTCGCAAGATGGCACCACAACACCTCGCCGAAATACGATGTCCCGAGCCTCGCAAACTTTCACCGACCAAACCGAAAAATCAGACCCTGCTAAGGTAAGTGAAATACAAAATTTTCCAAAAAAAAAAATTACCCATAACATCATTACAAGACACACGACAAAACATCCAAAAAGCAAACCATCCGTATCGAATAAATAATTGAAAATAATTATCAATGACACTTGAGGATGATAAGAAGATTTTATCAATGGCACAATGTCGTCTGTCAATGACGTCACCTGGTATAATGAAATTTCAAAATGGCTACCACTTCGTCACGCAAGACGTCATTGCTCAAACGAAAGCGTGATTAATTGATTTAAAAAATGCCTCGATCGATAAAGAAGATAAAGGTGCAGCAGAGCCAAAGATCGTTCTTAAGTAAGAAGTCGCTTTAACTGACAGTTAAAAAGGATCCATTAACCGCTGCAATCACAATCACAAAATTGCATTAAGTCGAAGCAAATGAAACTGACCGTTGATTCGTCATAGTCATGCATATTCATGTACTTGTACTTATACAGCGCCTATATATACCCAAGGGAATTCCAAGTCACAATCTTTCATATTCACCGTACAGAATCCAAATGAAAATTGTTTTATCTATCGGAGCATTTTATGACGTTTGATTTTCAATGCTGCTAGTCACCCGTAAAAGCTGTTCGCGTTGAACGACCGAAACCCTTTACCCTTCGTGTTGTATTCATTAGACGTAATTGATTTTCTCGATAGGGCGAGTACCGATTTACATATTAAATTGGATCTCACGCTGTTCGCGCGTCGCGACGCCCGCCAATACGATACGATTATTCCAAAATTAACGACATTTTCTACACGTTCACTTCGTCTGCTATGCATTTAAACGTTATTCTAATGACTTAATGAAATGTCGCGAAGACACGAATTCCCGTGGCCTTTGTACGACGTAATAAACTCCTTTGCTAATGTGCTTCATTTCAACCCCCTTACCCCTTTTGGTGTACGAATTTACACCCCCGAGGATATACATGTACGCCGCACAAAGTTTCGTCTTGTGTAACTGCTTAATACGAATAACTTGACTTTTTTTATGTTTTTTTATTTAAATCAAAAAAACAAGGAAAAATTGACTTTTTAACGTCTGTCCTTACATTGCAATTTTTATCGTAAATATTCTTCCTCATTTTATGGTCCGATATTCAGTATGCATCGTGACAATAATTTGCAATCGCTTTAATTTATATACATATACAATAATATTAAATTGAGAGGATAGGTTTTCAAAAATTTCTGATTTTCGTACAGACCCTACATTTTGAACAATAATGAAATATATTTATTATAGAAATATAAAAAAAAATAGAATCAGATACAAACACACGTATTGATGCAATACGATATTACATTCCCAATAATTTATTATTATTATTCAATTGTCAATCTACAAACGAATATTGTAATTCAGTAAATTACGTTAAAATCGAAAATTTTATGTAAAAAAAAAAAAACGAATTTATGCGATCGACCAAATTTTTCACTTTCCATCCGTTCTCGATAAAACCGCGGGACTCTAAAGAATCCAATTTTTAAACCTCTTCGTGTTAATTTAATTAGTTCCACACTTTGAGCTCGCCAATTAGCATATTAATTCGCAGCGGCTTCCCAGTTTGAAATAACAATAGTGCGCTCACCGGTGCTTCCGTCATTGCGTCGCTACGCCATTCCGGCCGTTTGAATGTGAATGGGACTCTCGCACAGGAGCTCCTGCTTGCTCGGCCATACAGCATATAGGAGCGAACCAGTGTGTAACGATAGTCGGTATAGTCAGGACAGTCAGTCTCTATAGTCAGCTGCCATAGCCATAGTTTTAACACGGAGGCATCCACCGCAACGCAAAACCAGCAGCAGCGGCACCGACAAATGCAAATTATCATAATTGAGTCGTTATGCAAAGAGCGACTCCTCGCTTTGCTATTGCGGTTTATTCAAATGTTGCATTTCTTCAGTTTGGTTAGGATGACAGTCAATATCGCACAGTCGACTCTCGCAATCAAAGTCGACTGTCATCAAATGCCAAATATATATGTATAATGTAAATATTTGACCAAAAAAAAATACTTGTAATTTAAATACCAGGTTACGTTTGCAGTGCAATTTTTTTTTTAATACACAACTTATTGTCATTGTTTTTTCATACTTGTTTTTTTTACAGATCTAAATTGTCGCTCGGTCGAGAACGGATTTTCGTTCCTCGTGGAAATGACTTTCCTTTGCTTTAATATTCTCGAGTTTGCTCCTTTACTTAATCCACGGCTATTTCGTTCTAAGCCCTCAGGTACTGTTTGCTGGGGGTCGCTCTCGCGTAATACTTGCACTGGCTCTCTTTGGAATACATTAGCATGAGCAATGTGCATTTCCTTTTCGGCTTACGGTTTTGTATGCCGTTGGCGAATTAATCGAAAGTTTTTAATAAGTAAAAAGACTGTAGTGCATTTTTAAAAAATGAAACTGACGTCGATTTTTTTTTTCGACGATTCCAAACTATATTAGCATAACTTGATATTCCATCGATCTTGTTATTTTTGTTAACCGTAAAAATTTTCAAGAGAAAATTATCTCACGCTTTTTTTTTTCTTTTTTTCTTTCTTTTATCCAGAAAGTCAAAGTCGTAAAGATATTATCGCTCTCTCGTTACCAAACAATGCCCGACATTTCCTGCTACCGAAATAACATGATAAACTCTATTATAGGATCTAACGGTAATAGCCATTTTATTAGCCACCCTTCCGGTTTTCCATAATTTTATGAATTTATGCAAAACAAATTGGAATTTCAATATAACAAGTACGCCGGAAGTAATTGTTTCACGATACTGTAGGTATATCTATATGTTGTATACTTTTTTTATGTATACATTTACGTTAGGAACTTTAAATGCGTATAGTGTAGTTTGACTCTGGTTAAATTGTATATTGCGAGCTTTTTTTGAGTGACTATATCTTTAACTGACAGCCAAGTCTCGCTGTCAATCGGCAATGAACTTGTTGACACTTTTAGAATACGTAAAGAATCGTCTGTCAATTTTGATTTCGCGGACAGGTAAAAGCTGAGCCATGGAAAAGTTGCGGAAAACATCGAGACTAGGCGCCAGAGCTCCTATGACACGACATGCCGGAGTCACTGGATTTGAGATTAGCATTTAGATGTTTCTCGCACGGAGTAAATATAATTGTCTATGAATAGTCAATGCGACGTTCGCATTTGTCATTGGATACAACGTGCAACGAACTACATCTCAATGAGCAAAGTCCATTAACAAATGGTAGAATTCAGGCTGACTGGTAGCAGAACAATTTTTAATAACCTCCACGCCCACTAGGGTACAGAAAATAATACAATATTTTGCAATTCCAAAAATTGTAAAAAAAAATGATAGACAAATATTATTATTTTTTTTTTTTCAAAAATATGCCTATTACCAATTTTTAAAGAATTTCGCTTATTGGAATCGCTAGTGATTTTTTTTTGTGCATGACAATTTTATACACGGTTAGTCAGGACTATCGTATTACCCGTGACTGATTTTCTTCATTTGATTTCTATTAATTCCCACACTAAAATCCTGTTCAGGTGGTTCAGGCTCTGAATAACAGGATAAAAAAAATGATAGACAAATATTTTTTTTTTTCCAAAAATATGCCTATTATCAATTTTTAAAGAATTTCACTTATTGGAATCGCTACCGATTTATTTTTTTTGTGCATGACAATTTTATACACGGTTAGTCAGGACTATCGTATTACCCATGACTGATTTTCTTCATTTGATTTCTATTAATTCCCACGCTAAAATCCTGTTCAGGTGGTTCAGGCTCTGGATAACAGTGTATACGAAATTGGGTATAATTGAATAGTGTAAAATAAGCTTGTATAAAGTTCGTCTTACAGATTGGTTTGTCTTTATTTGACTCGTTTCTTGCTCGAGATTGAAGGATTCTGGGACCCAGCATCCAAGTATACAAATACGGAAGAGATTTGGATGCGCGTCACATGTCCTGACAATAACTCGAGTCCTGGCGTGTCGTCGACAGCAATTCCCGTTAGGTTCGCTCGAGTAACAGGGGCCGCTGGAAAACTCGTAAACCTACTTCGATAGCAACTCCACCGTAAAATAGAAACATTCAAAGGATTTTCGGAAACGAAATACTGTAATTGACCCCAAATCCCAGAATACATTTCAAGAAAGTTATAGATACATAATAAGACACAATAAGTCTCTATTGGGCTATTTCACCAAAGTGTTCCTTTTCATCGTGCAATTCCACCAGTAGCGAGCAGTCCTATCGATTTCACATCTATACCCAAATTACTACTGCCAACAAAGAAATATATCTTTTATATATTAAAATACAAAAAATACATAAAAATAAAAATTTAACGTATATACATACATATATATATATATATATATATTGCATTTTTATACCATTATACATAGCTATTGAATAATGCATTTAATTGCATATTCTGAACATATGGAATTCCATTTTTTTATGTAATTGGCTTTATATTAAAACCGCATTATTCGTATATTAATGTGTGTGATTTTTCTAGAATTCTAATAATCCATATAAAATCTTGTATCGTATTAAATTTATACGTATAAGTTTACGTTAGGTTAAAATTTATCGAATGGATTAATTAGACGAGTCCAAAGGATGGACAGTTTCATATCCGCCCACAGGACTGATATGGTTCTAACCAATCATAACGCAGTTTGAATGACAGGACTAATAAACGTCATAAACGAAGCTGCAGGCTGCTATCGTCAAAAATATCAAACCCCGTTGGTCAATAAATTCTCATACGAACGTACATATACGTATAGCGTATTTCATGTAGCCACGATAAAACCGCGAATCGAAAGATTCGCAGATAATTGAAAAATTGCGAAAATTTCAACCAGCGACTAAATTGTCAAAATTGATTGAAATTCTTTGATTTTTCAACAAGGACCGTTGCCGTTAAATATTTTTTTCAAAATTTTTCAAGTTTCAAGTAACACACATTATCAGCCAGTGCGAAATCTACGTTATCTAAGGGTTCGTTAAGCAATGACAAATGCAGGTAAAAAAAAAAAAGTACTTGAGAAAAGTCAGAATTTATTCGCACACAGTTTACTTTGCCATCGAATTGAAAGGTAATGCGTAAGGTAATTGCATCGGTACACCGAGTCATGGTAATTGAAACCCGCTTTGATGTTATCGCGAAACGCCTGAAAATCATTGGACGATTACACGGCTGGCTGTAGGGTGCGGTACTGTCCGCATGAAGCTAATTAGTGGCTTATAATTAATCGCAAATGAATTGATAATTATGCATCCGACGTTGGGTACTAATTAACCAGGACAATTGTCCTGGGAAACATAACGAGGGTTGGCTGCAATTGAATATCCGTCATTGATTTGGTAATGATCGATAGATCGCAGTAAGATTTACACAGGATCTATTAATCGTAAAGGATAATTGATATACCTATCGGCAATTATATCCGATAAGAATTTCATATCTGTATAACGGACACCCTGTATATATCTCATATACGTATATGCATATACGAACGTACCATTTCATATCACACGTAGGATTAGCCGTTTGGTCCTGGAGTTCTGTGTCCTTTGAAGTGAACGTTTGTCGATGCAGTAGCCGAGCGATCAACGACGCGACGCGTCGCGACGCACCTCGTAAATGCACGAGCGTGCACGTGAATGCTCGAGGGCTGAGCGTGCTGTAGATTCGATTGGATTGATTAGCCTAATTACTTGTCGGTCTATCGCCATTCCTGTCACTATACCCGGCGACTAGCTGCACTACGTCATTGGTCGTTCAACCCCAACCAATCAGAATATATCGATCTACCCTACCCACCCCTATTGGATTTATCAGCCCTACTCAGTCCTGCCTTTCATGCGCTACAGATCAATTCCCATTGAATTCCGTAAACTTATCCGTACGTCGTCTGCTGCTGGTAAATGAAATCTTGCTGTGATAAGAGTATATATAAAAAAAAATTTTATTACATTTTTGGGTTTTTTATCTGATTCGATTGATCAGTCCAATAATATCTATTGATATAGGTATTTCGAAGTCTGATTGAATTTTATGAAAATTATTCATTAATTGCGTCAATCAAATTTTCCAATACGTTATTTACGAACAAAACGGTGTCTCTGTTAATGGAATTTTGAAATTTTTTTTTTCTTTCAATTTTTCATATATTAAATTACGTCTATTTGCACAAAGCCTCTGAACGATCGATTGGATTTCATGTATGCTTTTAATCCACTCGAATCGGCTTCTATCTTTGATTTACATTGCCACGTTAAAACCAAGTAACACGTTGTTCTTACGATATCGAGCTGCTACGCGTGGATCGCCTATAAATCGTTCGTTTGAAGTATCCATGGGGTGTGCCACGTGGTATACATTTACCGAGGACTGCGTATAGCTTTATTGCGAATTTACAGTAGTACCCGTATTTACAGTGCGCTGCATTCGCCCACGTGAAAAAAAAAAAAAATTGATAAATACAGAACCACGAGGGAAATCGAAATTAACGACTACATATATCCGGGGTTTATTAACTGTATCGATAAATGTAAAAATTAAAAATCACCAGTGATATTTAACAGTTGACATTTTTATTATTATCACTAACCATTTTTTTTACGTTCTTATCAATTACGGTTGCATTTAATATCCTTATGCAGTCTGAAATATGTGTCTGCTTCGTCGATAACGAAATATTCAAATCGTAACACTCTATCGATTATTGCGTAACTAAAATTCTTTTTATAAAATCAATATCAAACATCGATCGCTATTTATACCATATTTCTAATTCGATTTAAAAATCGAACAACATTCCCAATCTAAATACCCCGAATAGTCCGTATTAAATATCATACCTGGATTACCGTCTTATCTATACTCGGACACCGTTTCTACGATAACTTGCTTAAAATAATAATATTACTATTAACACAGTATACCTATAATGGTTATTTGTATGTGGATACTCGGGATCAAGCAAGCATGAAATCGAGCACGCTTTTCTAATGTAAGTCAATGATACAAGACAGCTAAGATTATAAAGCCGTTTAGTCAGCCAATTGCAGTTGCAATTAATTGCATCTTAATGCAAACTTAACAGCTACTATCACGTTGTGTTAAAAACAAAAATTGAGAATTTTATAAAATTTAAATTTTTTCAACGACAATAATATCGCAGGAAAATCATTATACTTTAAGAAGATAAACAATTAATTATTTTTTCTTACTCCGAAGTGCATCAAATCAATACTATAGTCCGTCCACGAATAAAAACATTTTTTGACGGGGGCCATCTTCTTATGACTTTTAACGTAAATGAGACCTCTGGACACGATCTCACAGTTACGGTACGACAAAATCAAAATTAATTCAAAAATGATCGCGCAATTTTTGTCTCCTTTTGAAAAGCAGTTGGGGTGTCTCAGACATCCCACACGCCTACATCCGGGTTAACCATAATTTCTTCACTCTGCTGCAATTCGAATAATAATCTGAGAATATGCGAATACAATGCGAAATGCCGCCTGGGGGTGTACAGGTGGTCGGCTAATAATAGCAAATAGCTCTATATCTATATATAGCATCTGTTCACACGTGAATCTATATATCTATATATACGCATAAGTCTACATATCAATAAACGCTCGAACAATTATCCAACCGTACGTTAGATGCGGAAATATTGCACATGCAGTTTGCATACGATGTCATTTTTTATTGAGATACACATACGCACGTGTAACAACAGCAGCGAAGCCTTAAGAACGGCCAAGGGTGGTACCACTGTCTCTTACGAAACTAATATTATAATTAAATAAAATAATTATTTCTCAATAAAAAAAATTGTAATAATTTTTATATCGATAAATTAAAGCTTGAAAAATTAATACCGGAAGTCGTTAAGAGGCTGTTTAAAATTTCTAAAATATCAGGTTGCCAGCACTGCCGATCTTGACTGCTTAACGAGACGGATGCCATTCCAGCTCGGCAAGCTGGTAAACCTGCAAAGTGTTTTTCAAGCGCGACTAAAAGGAACGTAATAACGTGACGTGGCAGAACTGTCACCTGCCTGCAGTAACAATTGGCCGAATGATTAATTGATCTATGTTTAATAAATAATGGAAAATATCATTGGCGTTCGATAAAAGGCAAAGAACGTATTTTTAAATCTTTCCTATCGCACATCGACATACGAGAGTTACCGATGATCTTGGTGAAATCGAAAATTTCTTTTTAACGTCGCTCGCATTTATCTTGTATCGGAATAACAAGACGTAGGTATAAGTCACCCTAGGCGGTTCGGTTTCAATTTCACTTCTGCGCTTCTCTGTCTCACCGCAAGTCTGGCTAACGTCTTCCTTTTCTCTTTTCTTACCTCGTGCGATTAGTCTTGGGAATCGAGTGACGTTCGATCCAGACAGTCATCTTGTGTCTCTTTCGCTCCTTCATGTATATCTGTCCCTCTGTGTTACTCCTGTCTGGCTTTACTTTGTCTGGCCGGAGACTGGTTTCATTTGACAAAGTATCTTATACACTTGTTACATAAAATCATATTGCACGTAAGAGACTCATAGAATTTCTTACATCGCGTATGTAAAAATTATTGAATATAAAAATTAGATTATCTTTGTCAAGTTTTGCCAAAAAAAAAAACAAAAACAACATCTTATAAATCTATTTTATTATAAAGGATTTAAAAATCAATTATGAATTTTTCATCATTTATTTATTTCATCCACTCCTAAAGAATTATGGTTGACGTTGTTATATATCACAATAGAGTCTTTCGATGGTGCTCGACCTTTTTCATTTGACGTAGACGTCATTGTCTGGTGCTTCCCGACGCCGTCGTACGTCATCTATTTCTATATTCAATAGGCAAATTCAATAGCCAACCTTACCTCTTATCAATGTCCTAATAGAATTTTCTCATAATTAAACCGCGAAATAATTAACAGGCACAGAATGAATATATATGTATACATATATATATATAGCACAGAAGCTGAAATTAGTACAGAGTCAAACAATTTCAGAATTGATCTCTTGTCCATCATCGTCTTAAGTCTGTTCCTCTCTCGTGCACATAAAGGGACTCTATGGCAGAGACTCTTAATACGTCACACCACAAATGCAACTTAGTCTATTGTCTCGATAAGACAAGTCTGACAAGTTACACAGGTTATAAAGCCAAAACACCAGAGGCAGAATTCGCAGGCGTCACGTGCACTACCAAGTACCGCACAAAGGGTACAAGAGGAAGGTTCGGTACACGTTTCGTACTAGTACATGGTTTCATTTGCACCAGCACGAAAGCACAGCTTAAATTTTGAGATCTTCCCTCTAAATGTTATCGAAACACCAAGATAGCTCGAAACATCAAGACAGACAGATTAAAAGACACTCAACGTTATTGTTTTGTCTTATTAACGTCTAGGCTTGTTTTTTAAGTATTTCGTTAACTGATTTCTTTGAATTATTATTGGATATTGCGTGCTGTATGGATTTTTAATTATTATTATTATCGTTTAGCATTACTCTATGTATGTACGTAGCTGATACTGCCTTTCGACAATTAACGAGGAGTTTCGTACTTTGTCGAAAGGAAGCTTGTCCGTGCCTAAAGTGCTGGTATCAGCCTGCTTCAATCTCTCTTCGTTAGTCGAGACCTGTTCGCGCGTAAAAAGCGTCTACACATTCTACGGGGACAAATATTCGCCATCGCGCGTTACGAACCCGCCCACTGTCGCCTTGTCAGGGACGTTAAAAGAGAGGAAAAAAAAGAAGTGGGGTGTCTCGTAATCATTGTTAATTAAAATCTATGGAGACGCTTATAACACGTAGTCGTGTATGTATATTTATGCATATATATATATATATATATGTATACGTGGGATGAAGGCGTCAGTCGAACTGAAAGCATGAGAAAACTCGATATCGAATAACAATGGCGTGGCTTAATGAAGGAACTGATATACGAATACTAATTAGAATTCCTATCGCGAATAATTAAATGCATCGCCAGTCGTTTCGGATTCTTTTGTCTCCTGTGGGAGATTTTCGAAAATTTTATTCACCTCGCATGTGGATTCCAGCCTATCAGGATTGAACTTGGTTGCGGGGGGGTTGGAGGGAAACGCTTTGAAAATTAATGGCCAGTGGTGTTTTTTTTTTGTCAAATCTTTTTTTGTCTTTCTGAATGTCTTGCCAAGAGCACGTTTCGCGAACGGTTTGTATTACTTGTTGGGATGTGGCTATTGCGTTTGTCCGTGGGAGATGATGAAAGGAGCTGTAGTAAAAGTATTAAGAGGAGGCAAAAGTCACGGGGGAATCTTGAGAATGGTATATGGCAGACGTATGTACTTCATTAGGAAAAGTGCACGTATACTAAGTATGGCGATAAAAGTGCAGAAGGCCGAACGGAATTTATCAATATTTCAATTCCGATAAGGAATGGATGTATTGACAGCAACGTGGTTCATTATGCAGGAGGCATTTAATACGATAACGTAAAATCTGTTGATTACATTGATGTTGAGCAAAATAATTAATTAGATAATAAATTAGTGTAATGAAATTAGAAAAAATATACATTTTGTTTATTGAATATAATTTTTTTTATAAGTATCGCGTATGGGGATTTTTGTTGATTTTTAAAAATTTGAATTTTGAATATTTTTTAATTGCTCAACTTCGCATTCATTTATTCGTTAGCTTTTACGTTCGTTCGTCCCTTTTAATATGGTTATTGTTTATGCATCGACCTGTAGTTTGCCCACGTGTCGAATTGCAACGCATCCCATAGACGCTATGGGTCCATGACTGGAAGCTGTCAGCCGCTGCAATTCATTAGCTTTGAAGGTCACTCTCGTTCGAGGGTCTTTTGGTCCCATCCCTACGCCGACACCCTTGCTAAGAGATTCCAGAGAGAGATTTTTAATTGGCTACTTCGACCAGTAGTTCGTCGAGGTATACTCAAGTAATCGAGTCTAAAGCCCATGGGCCCGAGCCGTCGCGACGCCAGGCGTTCAGATGGAGGCCTAGAGAACCCAGTGGGAACGCACTTTACGCCATTTAAAAATCCTCATCCCAGCATCCAAGATTACCCTCTTTGTTATACTCGGTCTCTGATTTCGTTGACAAAATGAATTATTTGATTCGAATTTAAGTCAAAGACCGTGCTTGGAGAATTATAGTATTTTGAGAATTTTCAAAGATTTTTTTATCCCTGCAATTTTTATTCACTTTCTTTTTATTATATGGAAATTAAATTGACTTCTTTCTGGCACACTGGATACTATAAAGTTCTCGGAGAAAAATATTCTTGGATTGACGGCTGCCCTTTTTTTTTCGTACCAACTGAAGCTTCGTTAATGTGGGAAACTTGCCAAAATTTCATCGCAACGAAATGTCAAATTTTATCCTTGCAATTATTTACTATCTCAGTTCCTATTAGGAATTTCACCACGAGCAATTTTTAGAGGGATTGTATCTATATATGTTGACCATATAAATAATCGACGGCCCGAATTCTTAGATTTATTTCCCAAAGTGAAATATCGCATCGCTGCTATGGACACTGAAGATCGTCGACGAAATCCAACATAGAAACGTCCAATAGGAAAAGGGTCGCGCCGTCGCGTTAGGTCTATATCGTAATGTACGACTGTACCGGAATGCTATTTTATGCGAGGGTTGTAACCGGCGCCGGCCGTCAGGAGCGCGACGCTATCTGAGGACAACGACGGCTACGACGACGTCCACGACGATATTCTCATCCCCTTCAGACTTTCCACCCCTATGTCATAGCCCAGTCACGCGTCCAAGAAGATAAGACTCGGGCGTCGTTCCTTGTCTCGAGGAACGAACAATGCCAAACCAGCCCTGCGTCCTGTACCTATAGAAACTGCCGTCTCAACCTCCACTCTCAAAGTCGCTCCCTGCAAACCCGCCCTAAAAGCCGAGAACCCGATCGCCCGATAAAGTCAGCGATATCTGTCGTCTGCTAATAGTCTTGGCTGCTGCACCCTGACTCCGTCAGGATGATGCAGTACCGTTGCAACTGGGCAAAAAACATTTTGGCTTTTCTAACGGGTGTCTGCGTGAAAAAGGTAGACATTGCTCCTGCCAATGATAGGGGTTCTGGGGAAAAAACCTGGACAGTCCAACATTCTTGACTGATTGATGGTTTTATGTGATTTCGATGTAGGAAATTACCCCAAATGGGTTTTCGATAAGACTTCCGGTGGGTTTCAAAAGTGAAAAGATGAAGTATGCCAGGGGTCGTTCTGAGAGGACAAATTTTTTTTTTACAATTTTATCGTCGACGCTCGATTTATAATACGACGCGAATGAATGTTGGGTGGTTATGAATTTTCTATTAATTTTTATTTTATTTCTTAATTTTTTACTTTTTTTGACATTTTACTCGAGATTTATGGTGTTGATATTTTTTTTGAGTCTTTGACCATATTGACGCATGCACAGATACACAAACTCGATGAAATCTACTCTAGCAGTTTTTCCGAAAATCGGATTGCTATTCACTCGCATCATCCAAGCGATTCCATTAAGCAGACTTTTCGCAATGGATGGGACTTTTTTTCTATGTCAAAAATAGCACAATTTATCAAGTCGCGCGCCACGGTATTATGAAGTCTGGGGCTTCAACCCCGTACAAACCACCCAGCCCTTTTCCCAGTGCCACAAACCTTTCGTCCTTCTCGTAAGACGACGACCTCTTGCGGCTCTACGCGAAGTCGGCATTTCTCCAGACTCCTGCCACTGGCAAGAACCGCCCTTGAATTACGACATCGTAATTCCACCCTTAGACAGCTTTCCATAAAGTTTCGAAACGTCAAAGGGTAAATGACTTGACAGCTACGGGATTTACATTAACAAATTTTTTTTTTACCCAATTTATATAAATATCACGTGATAACCTAATTGGCAATCAGACGATATCGAGAGAAATGTACAAACTGTGCGAAAATTTTATTTGAAAATTTACAACCATTCGAAATGGCTTATCGTGGCGGAAAATTATATTTTTTAATTATAAATATAGATTTTTTTTCAGTCGCCTTAGATAAACGGTAAATTTAGAATTTTCGATTATTTTAACTTATTGTAACTAATTTAATGCCGATTCGCGACGTAACGATATCGCGCAATGCAAATGAGATGCATATTCGCTTCGATATAATCCGATTTCCGCGGCACGCAACTTTCTGCAATTAAGGCAACTCTTAATGAAAGTCACTTTCGTAATATCGCGACGACCCCTTGGATAAAATTTATTCTGCAAATTTCTTTTTTTACGGACGTACCGTAAACTTTTGAGGAATAAAAAAGAAAGCATATTTACTTTTACCATAAGACTTTTTTCCATGGATACCATATAGTATACGTATGTGGATTCAGTGATAGCTTAAACACGTGAGAAAGAGGTTGAGTCGGATGCTGGATACAGAGTCATTTATTCTTTATGCCGATTAAACTTACCGAATTCGCATTCGGAACTTTCCCATTTTCAGGTGCGATTCACGTCGCAATATTTCACACGAGCAATTTAAACTCCTTGTTTACCAGTGACACGTGCGCACCTGGTGTCCTTTTCGAGTACCAAAAATCAAGAGCCCAGATGCACTTTTCCAAAGTACCCATAGGTACAGGTAACAAAAAAAATTTTAAGGAATATAAACCGAACGAACTTTTCCAGAAGATTAATTAACCAAGATCTTCTTTCTTAATTTTTTCCAAAATTTTCTACCCCTCTCTTCCTTCCATAACACATTTTCACAAGCCGAGTATATCTTTGTCACATTTCTTATGTAACATAAAAATAAAAACTTTTTGACCCTGCCTGAGATAAAAATTTTTTAAGCAGACGACCCAACCTTCGGAACAGTTCGGACGGTATCGGCAAAGATCGGAAGGTCATTAGAATCAGAGAGCAACCCAAGGAAATGATAGACGATTGTTCCTAGCTGGCAGACATCGCGAAAGAGAGGAGCGACTTGCTCTCTTTTTCTTGAAGAACAATGAGAGGGAGATTAAAATAATTTATGATAGTGCCAGTGACAGACGACAAAAAAAAGATGGCCGCTAGGTGTCGCAGAAGAATGCTCAGGTTAAAGGGAAAAGAACTGAGGTCGTAAAGTAGTGGAGCAAAACTTGAAGCTTCTTTTTTTTATAAGCCGACTGCACCACTCTCCTTCTTCCTTTATTCCTTCTTCCCCTCAATAATACTCTCTCTCTCTCTCTTCTCTCTCCACTCTCCTCTTTCGTCTCTCCTCTCTCCTCTCTTCTCTCTACTAAACTCCCGATACTTACTCTGGCCTCTAACCAAGTCCCGCATCTCGAGAAGCATAAATGTCCCATCGCCGAGTTACGCGCTACCTGTTAGTCGAATGATTACAAGGTTTTGCAGCCGCAGCTACCGCTGCCAAATTACGGGTGAGGTTTCTCATTTTTATTATTTAAAGTAAAAATCCTCTCCCGAAAGCAGTTAAACAATTTCCTGATTATACAGTTGCTTAAGAATTTTCAAGCCTTACAGCCATAAGCTATTAAACAGAATAGAACGTGCAATCAAAAAAAATTGCCGAAATTTTGAAAATATTTTATTAAATTTTGATCTAATTTTATCGTGCTTTTCGTGTTATGGAAATTCTGTATTTTACCTGATTGATCGGAATTAATGAAAATCTAATGTTCATCTTTGAAATTGTCCTTGAGTTTAGCGCCAGGGACATCGTTATCTAACTCCTCTCACTTGACTATAGTAGCTTCCTCACGAGTTCCGTTCGAGCATATGTGAACCAACTAAGTACCCTTATCACTTGCTCATCAAATTCGGTCTGCCATATGCAGCCGGAAGCTTTTTGCCAGAAGAGCTCCCCTCAGCTCCCCTTACCCCTCGTGTGCAAAAGTCCCAAGAGCGTTTGAACTATGCGACTGGGTCTGGGTAATACGTGTAACGCCACAAAGAGCAAATACTTACTGCCTGTCTACCGCAGCCTCCGTAAATAATGATCGTTCAACCACTGGGTACACACTCGAATCCATACGTCACGTTTTGACTTAAACGTGAAAAAAGTCGCAGAATAAACTCTCGGGAATTTTCACATAAAGGTGAAAAGTAAATTTACACTTTTACAATTTTCGTCAAAAGAAAGCATTGTTTTATCGTCATAGGATACATTACAATACACAATTTCCACGAGACAATGCCATATACCGCTTGGTGTATATTACAGTGTTAATGAGATACAATGATTTCCATGTTTGAACTAAACTAGTTAACGAGATGGATCTTAATTAATGACTTGCTGATGAATAGATTTTAAATTACATAATAATTATTAATTATATTATTATTCGTCGTCTCAGTTCAATAATGCAAATGACAATGGATGCACGAAAAACATTTGACTGAGTGAATTGTCATAATTTAAAAAAAATGAAATTTCGGAAATTTTTTCAAAAATTTAGTAATTTCTTAAGTTTCGAGATTGGTAGTTGTAAGTTAAAAGTAAAATTTTAAAAGTTGACATTTCGAGGAATATCCAAATTATCCAAATTTTTGTTTTCTTGTTTTCCTTGTACTTGTATCTTCGTATACAAACGCCCAAGCCGGATGGAAACGCAAACCAAAATGAACGCGCGGATGAGAGGATTCCGTTAAGTCTTGCCCGATGGGACGCTTATCCCTTTTTATTCTGCTTCACTCCCACCGTCGAGCTATCCGACATGGCGCTTTTATTCTTTCACTTAACTCAGAGCCTAGAAATCCCAAGACGATCTTGCTTTCTAGTTATCCGTTTTTTTTTTGTTTTTTTTTTTCTGGGAAACCGTAATCCCTGCACGATTGCTAGGACTCGCTAGGGCAATTCAGAAATATAGTATTGCTGGAAGGTCCTACGGCTCGAATGTATTTGAACATATTTATTATTTTTTTTTTTTTCAGATCAATCGTATTTTGATAAAGTAGACTCGTCTACTTTGCAACACAATTTTTGGTCTAATTTTTATTATCGATAACTACATCTTATTGAAAATATCCGGATACAGTGTAAATTCTAAATTTTAATATGATTTTATAAAATGTCCAATGATCTAATTTTACGATAGGAATAATTCTAATTTTCGGATTTTCCCTTTTTGGGTTACTGAATTACGCAATAAACTACGAGCTTAAAGGAAATTCATATTTTTAACGTAATACGTAACATAACCTGCATTATTCGGATGAAAATTCAATTATAATAATTGCTACCTGACTTCGTGTACTGTCCTATAGAATTTGACATTAAATTCCCATAGTAAAGAATTAAATATCTTATTTTACGAATTTTAATAATTTTTTTATTCTCATCAACTTGATCGAAACTTGATAGATTTTTTTCGAAAAACTTCAAAACTCTGTCCTCTCTGGATCATCGCCGTCGAACAATCCGCAAATTAGGGTGAAATTGAACGAAACAGGAAATCAATGAAACTAATAAGATATATCTCAAGGAGCTCATTTCCGGCTGGATTATACGAGCGATACTTTCTGGTATCATTGACTATCGGTATATACCTATATACAAGACAATTAATTGAAGACTTGAGAAACTGATCGAGGAATGGAAGCAGCCAATTAATTAGGTATTTAATTTAGATTCTATCGCTGGTAGGAGAATCTCTTGGCTATAGATGCTGGTCAGGTTGCGATAGTCTTTCCTTCGCACTTTGCCGAGTCTTGCAGAATGTTAATTATCTCCGTACTAACCGGGAGAGGATCTCGTGACTCTCCTGTTGGAGATTCGCAAGGTTTACGAGATTCAGGCCTGGTCGTTCGGACTTTAAAAGCGACAAGCTTAATTACGCCTTAAGGATCTTCCCGTGCTGGAGCTTATTAAGCACTGTTTCAATTTTTATGTTCACCGAGACTCGTGACCACTTCGAGAAGAATTTCGATATTATCTGCGAAAGATTTAAAGAAAAATAAAAAATAAAAGATCCGTTAAGCTTATCGTACTTCGTCTATGAAAATTTTTTCTTTTTCATTCAATTAAATTTCGGTAAATTTTACAATTTTTTTAGTTCTCTTTCATTCCTTGCATTTCATTTCTAACTTCTATCTCGTACGTACTTGTGGACTTTTTGCTGTTCAATTTTTTTAGCGAATACCGGTGTCAAGTGAAATGTACACGTATTTCAATGACAAACTGTAATTACGATGAATTCGATTTATATCTGGGCGAAGTTAGATAGAGTAAAATTCCGATAGGAATTTTGTAAAAATTTCAAAAATTTTTTCTACAAAAATTCATTACTATGGATAATACAAGCGGTCGTAGAGTTTAAATATTCGTTAATTATACTAGGTTAATTGATTTAATAGCTCTGGTCAAGGATGTACTTGCATGCTTAGTTCAAGTTCCTGGTTCGAATATTAAACAGACATAAAGGACAGTCTGATTTATGGGAATGATTTAATGGAAAAAAAATTGCAAGAATTTTCAAGGGAAAATTATACTGACATACATAATTACAGTGACTGTTTTGATATATTTGTTATCATCGCTATGCTAATCGATCTGATCGGTTTCTTTGAGCGGCCATTTTGTTTCCAACTTCCTGATTAACCCTGCTGATTTATTTTATAACGAGAATTAAATTATTCACTAAATAACGCATGGCATCGCATACGTGGTACATGGTACACCTATTGCGTCACAGGTCAGCTGCGCCATTTTCCTTTATCGCTGATCGTTAATGTTCCCCCTTTTCGTCAGCTGATCTTGCAGATGATCCCGACATGAATAAATGGCTTCGCAAGCCGACAAAACGATTGCCCGCATCCTCATAAATCGTCAAGAAGCCAATCGGCCGTGATGAGTCTAAACCGTCTGGATTTCGCATGGCTTCTTGTACCATTAGAACTGTCAATCGACACAATCTTGTTTTCCTAAGCAGTCGCCATTATTGTGAATCGCATTTAACGATCGCAGCTGTAACACCGCATTTACGTCAAACTAAGAATATCAATGAAATAGCACATGGTCTGTGCTAGAGGTACGATAATAACAACAGTACATAGTAAAATGCCAATAATTATCATAATAAAAAAATTATATATATATATATATGACTATTCACGATAAACGAAGGTTTTATCATACAAAATAAATCGACAGACTAACTTTAAGTGACGCATTTCACGTGAACGACCCTGTATAATCAATACACAGGATATACGATATTTTGACATAATCCTCAGATTCATTTGGCTTAATCTCGAAAACATATAAATCTTTTTAAAAACAGACTTTAATAGGACACACTTCGCAGTAATGATAAGCACGTAGGCTGCCAGATGGAAAAGCATCGTTTTAATCATGAAAGGAGATATCCCTGAAATATTTAAAAAAAAAAACGATGCTTTTTGGCTTCCCAGTCTACGTGCTTATCGTTATTGGGAAATGTATAATTAAACTATATATATGTATATAGCCATACATATATATCTATATCATATGCAAATATGTATATATAAGATAGCAGACACTTTTCAGTGATATTATGATGACGTCACAGTAGGGTAGTGTGTACTCGACTTTATACATAAAAACCTAAGGGCTGCTTTTCTGGGGGATGTTTATATGCACGGTATATATGTATCTAACAGCATGTATCTTTGCTGTATGCTTTGCCCTATGTGTTCCTCATGAAACACCGGGCAAGTACGTACCAAGTACCAAGCGCACTAGATACAGCACGTACCTCCATGTACGCAGGTACTAAAGCAAATACAAAGTACAGCTTTATATTTTCCGTCCCCATTTCCCATCTGGCTTCGCACTTTTAAAAACTGTCACGTTAGAGCTTTCCTCGTCCCTTATAACTATACACGCTCTTATCCACTGTTTATTAAAATTCTACGCGCCTCCTTTATTCGTTCTCGCTTTATACCCTTATTAGTATTCGATTTGGGGTAGCGTACCTATAAATATAAATATACTGGGTGTATATATTTTTTATAATATATATATATATTTTTTTTCCTTCGACGCGGAGGTATAGTGGAAATGCATTTGATTTTTGAAAATATTCCGGATTTATCGTTTCTGTCGCCCCTAACCAGCTTCGCGAAACCCTTACTTCACTGGCGGGGATCCCCGAGTGACCGTTGCTAAGGGATGGCAACCCCCAGCTAGAACCACCCCTATCTCCGTGAACTGTTATGCTCGTCGGTTCAATGGCTCAAGTAGATTGAAGCGTGGACCCTTGTTTTCCGAATCAAGGAAACGGGAGAGAGAGAAGAATTGGAGCATGATCGTTGCTTAATCGAAAACTGCCTGGTATTTTAGGAACGCTCAAGATACAAATCTCGATATGTTTTCATCGATCGGGGAACGTCGAATTTTGAAATTCAGTAATTTACGTGGATTAAGTACAATCGGGAGCAATAATCTTTTTGTGTTTTGTGCCGGGGATTAATTTTAATTGATTTTAACGAATGTTTATTATTGATACTTAATCCAGATGTTTTATAGAATTTTTGTAATTTCTTATTCTTTGTATATTTATGCGGAATCCGAATTTTCGATTTTAATCTACGTTTTTTTATTTCTTGCTAATCAAAAATTTTTTTACCGACTGTTCCTCCAATTTTATATATATAAGGAGTAATTATTGATACGAAAGGCACGTCTGAAATTTACCGTTCGATTCGATGATTTTGTAACAATGACGTTATATGTATATGGTACAATATTTGAAAGTCACTTCGCACTCTGTGTAGATAATTCGATAGACGCCACGTATGGCGTCGCCGACGTCCCGACGACAATGTACGACTTTCATTCGTCGTAATGATAGGTCAGGCATTCCTGGAATAATTTTCGATTGATTAGAGGTTGTCAAAAAAAAATTTTTTTTATTTCGCAATGCTCTACAGTTAGTCCAAGGAGATCGGTCGAAGGTAGAGACGCGATTTTTTTTTTCCTTGTTCCTCAAGTACGATAGCATCGCGCAGACGCAAGATAAAGATTTGAAAAATATTGTATAGGGAATTTTTAGTAAAGGCACCGCCATTCCTCGAGCATTAATAATTGAGGATATTCAACGAGGTTTTGTACCTCGCCAGTCCACCCCCTGCATTCTCCTACTAAAAGCTTTATGGAATGTGCTTTAAACGAAAATTCACCCTGCGTTTTCCCGAGGGCTTTGAAATATAATTATAATCTCGTGGGATCCCCCCCCCCCCTCCCCACAAAAAAAAAGAGAAAGAGCAAAAAAGTGTAAATTGTTAACGATGCAACGATTAACGTTCCAATATATTTACACAAGGGGTATACACGTTATACGAGATAATTTTACCAGTGAAATATGGAAATTGACTTTTTCAAAAGTTTGCAAAAAAAAGTAATTAAAGCTCGTTTTTACATTGAGGCAAAAATCATCCGGCTTACGTGTATCGTCAAACTTTACATTTAAATGCTGAATAATATTGTCACGTCGATGCGTCCGCTCGATAAATCGCTACCACCTTTACGACGTTTACTTTAAGCACTCGGTTAATGCGGGAATCGCAAAAGCCATTCGGCCCGACGACCCACTTCCCGTGTTTATTTGAAGAATTACGAGCGAGCGAAGCCTGCAAATGAGAACGGGACCCGGAAAAGGAGCGCGAAATAAAATTTCGCTAGACGCTCAGTGGGATTCGCATGAGCGAATTTAATTAACGAAATCATCTCAGTCGGCCATTTTGTGCTTGAAATGCTTTTTGATATTTTTCCTTACCGAGGGAAACTTTCGAGTCTCCCTCTTCAGCGTCCGGGCCCATCCTCTGGTACACCGGTCCAAAAAGTATAAGTACGACGAATGGGACAAATGGAAAAGAAAAGCTTTTCAGCATTTTCGAAAATTTATTCTCACTCCAGTAAAGCTTCTTTACGCCGATTTTGTAATTTTCGAAAAAATTCACTAGGGTAGAAATATTATTTTGAAAATTTCTCGTGGCTTAATTCTTACGTAAATTCACTACTGGTTTAATTCGTCCTTTTGGTACATGACTGACGACTGGATAATAATTACTACTAGCTAGTAGGTATGTCGAGGTACCTACTACTACTCGGCCGATAATTTGCCGAACAATTATACCAACGGCAAGAAGCTGCCAGTTGCCGGGTTTCCATGTAAGGGAAACAATTATTCGCAATAACGCTCTCTACCTCGGTAGTTGGTAGTTGGTACCGGTATTCGCATCATGGCGGTGCCAAGTCACGCAGGCGCCTCATTAATTACATTATGAACACCGTCAAAGCCAAGGTCACTGTCTTACATTCACATGAAACTCATGGCGCTTGTACCTGAGCACGGTTGGACTTGGAAAATTGCAGTGAAATTTTTGCAGAAATTTTTTTTATTTTTTTAACACAAAATTCTGTTTCGTATACTGCAAAAAAGAGTTGAGTAATCAAAATAGAATTTAAGCCAGATATACGAACTGCAAATAACAATTCCAAAATCAGACTTCTGCATGATATTTTATTAGAGGGAAAATCAAAAATAGCTAATAAATCACAAAGGTGGTTTTTTAAACGCGAATTTGGAAATACAGGGTTTTAGGGGTTTTAGGTGACAAAGCAATTTTTTTATTATTTTTATTTTCACGATATGGGAGTCGATCGAAAAAAATCGAAGGAAGGATGTTCGAAACGAGTCGAAGGTAAGATAGTGAATTTTCAAAATTTACATTTTGACTAAGCACACTTTGTATTATACATATGTGATCCTTGTCCTTACTCCAACGCACGTTCGAGATGCCCAGACTGAAGGAATATCTAATGAGCCAGACGTTTCGTGTGGGTAGGTGGGTTTGCAATCGCTTCAATGGAAACTAAACTCTCAGGATTACGGACCGTTGAGCACGTCGATATTTTATGACTTTCACCAGTGACTTTTCAAACGTACAATTGTTCAAAGATTCAATTTCAATTGTGAACACGAGCTCGTGTTACTGCGCAACATGCACTTGATTTACATATCTATACATAGAACAAAATATTGTAAATTTTAAATTCCATTTTTTTTTCCAAAAAAGTAGATAACAGATGGCAATCTTAAAAAATAACATTAACATGCTATATATACTTAACGCATTATTAACTGGTATCGAATGGTCCCGACGGAAGATTAGATTGCAAAAAACCCTAGGAATGTTTTTTTGAAATATTTCCACAAAATCTATTCTACACGAATAATTTTTGGATAATACATCCAATCAATGATTCGCACCGTCATTATCATAAATATTAAAGTCATTAGAACACCTTTCTGCCAGAGTAGTCAAGAAAGTGGCGACCTCTTAGGAAAAGTATCAAACATATCCATAAATCAAAGATTTAACCACCCTGTTGCAGTTCCACAAGAAATCTCATTACGCGCAAGAGAGATTACGAGAAGATAAATATTTTTCGTAATAGCCATCCTGGAACACAAAAATATAACTAAGCTATAACAAAGCAATAAATCGTAACGTTAGAGAAAAGAAAGAAAAAAAAAAAAATCCCATTCAAAAAAGCTCCCAAGACTTGTTCTCGACCGGACCCAAAAAAAAAGGTTAGATATTTCAAATCGAAGGTAGGCCCGAGAAACATTTTACGACTGTACCGAGACTTTTCCTGGGAGCCAATTATCTTAATGTCTACATCAGAGCTCGTTTTCCTTCCCGTAAAGCTGCGACGGACAATTTGTGCACAGTTACGCTACTTACAGGTATACCTACGTCACACCCATCCTGACTTGTTGATCTCAAGTGGCCGTACCAAACGATCGCAAATTACACTGGAACGTCTAGGTTGACTCGATACAGCGCAGTAGAAAAAAAAATTTCAATAATTATCCAACAGATTCCCCTGTGCATTCCAGACTGTTCACTTTATTCCGTGCGAAAGATAACAGCAAGAACAAATTAGACGAAAGAACGAAAATCCCATATATTCGTAGTAAATCGAAATCCAGTATTGCCAACACGAATAATTTTTATTAACATTAATTTTTTTTCAATTCAAATATTACATAAAAAAAAAATTCACAATGGTCGCGTGCACAATTAAAATGTCCCAATAGCGTATCCTATTGGCTATTAGAAATCAGGATCGATCGATACTTGGTCCATGAAGTTATTCATAGTAATGAACTCTGACTAGAACGCTTTTCTGATCGGTAGCCTGAAGGCAAGTTTGAGAATTGTCTATAGGAGGGAGATAATGCTCGAACCGAAACCCAATAACTTGCTGGTTCGTCGAGTTCCGAACGGCTGTAATTTGCACATCGCCTGGAACAAACTGCGAGTTTCAGGATCGGAGAAAAATCTCATCGGCAGAAAACCGATGACATTTCGTATAGCAAACGTGTGTACGAAGCCAGTTTTACACTGTGTAAAAAAAATAGCGTTATATATACGTTACTTAAGTATGCCACTTAGGGATGCTGGGATCGATCGCTTTTAAAATTTATCTCGATACAAATAAAGGAATGCAACCTCCATTTTGAATGTCATAATGGATTCTCGATACACAGCATGCGATGCGTCCATTAACTGCATTTATCGGCGTGACTGCACAAAAGTGCATCTGACACCCTGCCAAAAGACGGAAAAAAATGATAAGAACCGAATAGAAGCCGCTATTATGGTCGAGTGTTGAGTACCAGTATAGCGATAATAACTTGTAATTAGCAGCAATTGTAAGGATGCTTTATAATTAGGACCCTGATATCATCCCTGCATCGTGTGGATTTATCGACGCCGATAAATACCGAGGTTGGTCGTTTCATGTATGTAAGCCTGATCTTGCCTGCATATGTAGGTACATATTTACATAGCATATACACTTTATATATATATATATGTATATATATGGTACGGGACGAGTCATTGTGCGTCGCGGTTATCATTGTCGTCGTAATTAATCGGTCTTGATTGCAACGAGATAGGATCGGCTCGACTCGGCTCTATTCGGTTGTACTCGTTGGCAATTTCGAATACGACGAAATACGGGGCCATTCCTAAAGAGCAATGAATACCGAGTCATTAGTGCCTGATCGAGCTCTCTTTCACTTTATCGCTCTCTCTCTCTCTCCTCGACTCTTTTCTCTTTATCCCCCCTTCGCGCTCCTCTCCATGCTATCCACTTTCTCGTACCCCTCTCTTCCTCACTGACACTTCCTTTTGTATCATGACTCCAATCAGCAGTGCTTGGCAGTCGTACCGAAATGAAATTTTCCAAAATCAATTGAACCAATCGTAATATATATTACTCTATATACTTAATATATACCCTATTCACCATAAGAATAGTATCCTTAACAAGGTATATATAAATTTTTTTTTTCAAAATTTCAAAATTTTTTCTAATAATTTACATATATACCAGATCAGTGGGTTAACTTCTTATCAACGGATCTTATCGATGCTACCTTACTAGATTCCGAGAGTGCAATCGCAATGATAGAAAAGGAGATCAAGAAGATGTTCTAGGGTCAATGGCGTACACGCCCACAAGGACCTTTCCCATTTATCTCTACCGTGCCGGAAACAAAATAATTAGAGCGAAGCCATAAGGGAAGAGGCGCGATGTCAAAGAGCCAGGGTGGTTAAGAAGTGTGGCGGAGGGCGCGGTAAGGGACGAGGGAGGAAGTGAAGGGACAGTTTGAAGGGTCAGACTGGGTGAGAAGGGGACAGGAGGGGACCGAAAGGAAGGGAACAGGGCGCAATCGCGTAAACGTCGGCCATGCTCGCACGCTACAATTTCGTTTAACGTCTCCGTCAATTATGGTCGAATTAAACGCTTTGTCATGTCGCCATTACCTACGTACAAGGTGTACCGCTATATGGTGATAGTCGAAATTTATGTAGGAGTGGCAAATGGCCACCATTGAAAAATTTAATTTAGTAACCAATTTTATTTAATATATGTATATGGCAAGGTCTCGTGGCATTTCGATATACTTAAATACCCCTATAATTTTCTTATCACTGTCAAGCCAGTGCATTCAGGACGTAGAGATTAGTATATCGTGGGAGGGTGAAAAAAAAAATAAAAATTCTTTCTAAATGAAGCACCGAGTAAATTGAAGGCCCCGTCATTCAAGACGGGGATGGAGGGAGGGGTCTCCCTCTAATGACGAGTCTTTGTTTCTTTCCCAAGGGTGGTACGCGAGGATTTCTCTTAGCTCGAATTCCTCGAGTTTTTACACGAGAACCATCCCCTGGCTATCAAGTTTGTGCCCCTTGCCTCTAACAACCCCTATAGGCAGTCGTCGCTACCTCTCAAAAGTGGCTGCTCGGCAAGTCTTAACTTTTCATTAAATTACTCCTCATAATTATTTAAGATGCTACGCGAGTACCGTCTAAGGTAAAACCACCCTTATAATGGCCGCCTATCAGGTCACATTATGGAACGAGTTCGAAAATCATGAGAGAATCTTCATTCAGAACCATTTCAGGGGGAGCCACCTGTATCGGTCGCTCGCGTCTGCATCATCTCTTTGGGCTTTTGATTTCAGCCGTGCTGGGGCTACGGCGGGGAGGGTTCATCTCTTACCCCCACAAACCGGCTTAATCACTGTCATGCTGTTATCAAAGACTGACGAGCCGTGATCTATAGATAACGCCACCCACCATCCCTTCCCAACCCTCGACTGGGCTGTTTTGAGGGTGGCTCTCGGGTTTACGGGCATGTCGATGTTAAACTTAATGTACTGTAACAGATTCCAGTCCGTAATGCTCGTACATAGGCACGCACGAGTCACCCTTTACGATCATTGGATCGTCGTAGGTTCCGGCACGGTTTATACCTATGTATTACGTAATACCCCGTGTGTGACTATAGTACGCGTACTTATGCCTATATATGTGTATATATATATGTATATATCGTTGGGCTCGGCACGAAGAAATTAGCGCGTACCAATAAGCCTGAGAATCGCTTAACCCTCTTGGACCCCTGAACACCCCTTTTACGACCCTTCGTTAGTCCTGAGAATCTTCCTTTAAGGGCCCTTTGGAAAGTAATCCTGATTGGAGTACAGTGGTATGTACTGAGGTATATATAAATATACTGGTTTTGTTTTATACACGTAACTGAGTTGAATGGGATTTAGGTATTTTTTTTTTATTTCACTCTTTTCTGTTGGTTAGTCTATTATTTAGGATTTTAATTGGACTCTAAATTCTAGTAATTATTTTGATATTACCCCGTCGGCTGTTATTTATCGGCCAGTTTTTCTCTGGTTAAGACGCAATTATCATTAATCGCATGATTCTGTATTCGCCTCGGGCGTCGCGGCGCTCTGATAAAGATTTAATGGAGCTTGGAATGAAGTCGCGGAAGACGTTCGGGCGAAATGGAATGGAGTGCATAATTTCTTCTTACTCCAACTGCGCCCTTAGAGCTGCATCCCTTGATCTCAGGGTAATCGAAATGATACCGTAACTTTACTTCGCTCAGAAGGTTCCTCGGTACTTTCAATCCTTCTCAAAGTAATTATCACGGTCGTAATTAGTGTAAACGAAAATTTAGTTACTACCGTTTAATTATTCTAAGGAAAAATATAGTTGCTCCTCTTTGAATTTCCTTTGGGTATTCGCAAAATAATTTCAAAGGAAATAATATATATATATTTTTTTTAATTATTTCTAACTTCAATTTTCGTCCGTAATTTCAACCAATTTTCTTATCTGCATTAACTGTACAATTCGAATGATAGTCACTCGGTGATGCTTGTGGAAATTTATATTTTCTATACAGCAAAGCGTATCAAATCTGATTCGGGAACACTAATAATAGTAGCAAGCAGATAATAAAAATTGCGACAGATGCATCTATGCTATTGTTCGGGGAAAAAAATAGAGGAGTAGCGCAAAAAAATTGGACGAATAGACCCCCCCCCCCAGGGGGGGGGGGATATGCTTTGAAGTAGATTAGACCGTGTGTGGATCAGACGGAACGCCGGACGGATATTGGTCTAAACGTCACGTGCACCCCTGGCCGCCTGCTCACCCCTGCTTTTCGTGTCGGATACTGGATTGTTTTGATTGACGGGAACAAATACAGGCAACTCCGATCCGTCGGGACGCGTCGTCGTTTACTGTCGAGAGCGTCCCTCGACGGGCGTCGTCCCTCGCTGCAGGATGCCGGATGCACGCACCTCTTCATTCGTAGGACAGGCAAAACTTTTATTTTTTCATATCACGTTCCATCCCTTAATATAATTTATATTAAAAAAAATAATATAAATAATCAAAAAAATAATCCTGCTTCCACGCATATATACATATTTATACACACATATAGTACTTTCATTAATAATTCTTGAGAAGAGTCAGATTGAAAGTGAACGTTCGCAGAATGATCAACCCCCTTTGTAATTTGCTCCTCTTAATTTGAAAGGGAGCTGTCAAAGCTATTGTCTCCCCCGAACTGCCGGTTCCCAACAATGAAAACCTAAAGGAAATAAGGCGACCGACTTCCGTAATATTGTCATTGCCAAAGTAGAGGAGCGTCGCGACGCTTCCTCGCGGCTTGATCCTGCAGGCAGTTATTTTTCTCCTTTGCGTGTATTTTAAGTTTGGCAACAAATAACAAGCCGCAAGCCCGACGTTTGGCCTCGAGAGGGCACCCTACCCTGTAAGTCACAATAGGTCCGCCCCTGGCAGTAACAATGCGAGCGAGCAGCGACGCTAGTGCACTAGCTAGGTAATACCTTGATCCCACAAAGGGAACCGAACAGGAGCACAATGCTTTCCCTCCCAATTATACATCCCTCCCATTCTGACCCTCCTTCACAAAACAACCCCCGTGCTCTGCCTTTCACTCTTAGCCAGAACGAAATATCCACCCTCTGAACGTCGTACCGGCCGGAACGAAATCGTTAGACCTACGTCTCTAATATATACGAATCATTTGTATTCCACCCCAACCCCGCACACTGTCTTATCAGTTGAAATAATCTTGATAAAAAAATACATATTGTTAAAAAAAATCGAAATGTCTTAATTAAAAAATATTTATCATGTTACTTTACATGGTCAAGGTCACATGACTCGGCGCGCCATGTATTTCTGATCACCGTGCAGGAACCCTGCTGAAATTGATAAAGAGGAAGTGACGTCAAGTAGGTAAGCGCAGGGCGTCAGGAATGCGTCGGGAACTAACGAAATTATGCGTTCCTACTGGAATTTGTTTTATTCAGCATCTATTCCTCTTCTTGTCCACGATGCGAGGGTCTCTATCGATCAAAGTCATCGGTCCGACGTAAGGGTAGTTTCTAACACGCTTTTTGGCTGACGAGGGAACCAAGTCAAGCGCAGGCATCAGGACTGATCGATGACGTGAAATTTATAGAAATATGGAATTATTGCCACCCCAGGGAATAACGTGGATGGACCGGTAGTTATGGTATATACCTATATATAGTATATACATATATACTAAGAGAAACAGTCAGGTTGACTAATACGAGTGGACTATGAAATCTCCGGGAAATGAAATACCAACCCCCCTATCAAATCCATCACTTTCATCAAATTATATTTTATTGAGTAAAATCTTCAGAGGGACGTGATTCGATAATAGTAAACAATGGTATACAAAAGTTATGCAATACCTAATTGACAGAGTGTCATATTCAATCCACGAGACTATGTATAATCAATTTCAGTACCCGATACAAACGATAAAACGTAACTATCCCCTATTGTGGAAGTATTTGAACATACATTCAATTTATCTGTAAATTCATACGCGGTACACAAGCACCATAATTGGTTTAATGCCGTTAACGAATAGTAGTAGAAACATATACGTATGTATCATATTCCAATAAAGGATAGTAGCTGGTAGTAGCTGGGTTAACGCTAATTGTTCCTCTCGTATCAGACTGCTAACAGCTACGGTAATTGTTGATGATTATCACTCTGAGATATCGAGGGAAATTTCAAAGTAATGCAAACGACTGATAATAACAATTGATGATAGATTGCGTAATAATAGTGGTGAAAGTTATTATTATTTGTTCTTTTAAATACACTCGGGAAACACGATACTGGGATCATTATGCTATCCGACGAGTCAAATTGAAAATAATAAAGAGGATTGACACTTTATCTGCCATGCTATTTTTTTTTTTTTTTTTCAAAATTTTATCTGATCGTAGATTTTTTGTCTTTTGCGTGATATGGAAAACGTATAGGCACTTGGTACCCGGTTTAAGTGCACGAGCCACCCGTACATGGTGTTTAAAAAAATGGTAGAAAAATAGTAAAAATTTGGTTGTGTCTTATCAGGACGATCTGTTTGGCAAGATTAGTACCTATATCAGTTTCCCCTTGAACGTGTGTTTAATAGGGCCGACTCTGAGCCCCTACAGGAAAATCAATGATTGGCAAACCGATATAGTCAGTAGGGACTATTAGGCGGACTGTCTGGCCCTCGTTAGCCATCCAATCCGTCATTTTGCAAAGACTTCTTAAGAATGATTAGGGTCTGGTCTAGTTAGAAAAGGGTCAACGAGCTCGTTGTACGTCATACTGATCTATGCGCGTGTTGTAAGGCTTAAGCCTCATTCACATACCAAAAGACGAACTTGGTGATAAGACATTGTTGTGAAAAAAAAGTTTAAACGATATTATTGAAAATTGATAAAACGATTGGTGAATCAATAAAACAATTTGTTATATTAGATAATCTTTTATACAGGGTGTCACTATTATATCCATCGCGACGAAGATTGCGTTTTTATGAATAAAAGAAGAAAATCCCCTCTGTATTGTTTCCGGTTACTCGAAGCTTATAAGAGCGAAGGATGAAATTTCAATTTGAGCTCAGATTCCGGCTGATCCCCAAAATCTGCATAACTTAAATATCAACATCGCGAGGGTTGCGTCGCGACGCGATTGCGGCTTGAGGGAAGGACGTAGGTACGAGGTTCGATATACGGTGGAGAAAAAGAAAGGGAGAGAAGAAGAAAGACGAAAGAAGCTAAATATGAAAATAAGTGAAGCTTCCCTAAGGATTTACAATGGTTAAAAAACAGAGAGAGAGAGAGAAAGGGAGACATAAATAGGGGATAAAGTATCACGTCGATCTGCGGTACACAAGGAAATACGTATATACTGTACGTTTCTTTTAGCCGTGAATGTTCAGTCGCGAGGAAGAAAGAAGAAGCGGGAAAATTCAAAGTTTCAAAGTTCCCATTGGACAGTGGCCAAAGTCCAGCGAGACGTTCTTTACGCTTGGATGAGAATTCCGAGCCCTTTTTGCTTTTTCCCGAGAGCAAAATGCGCTATGACAAGATCTCGTTTAGCGGGCATCCCCTTTGCGAGGAAGAAGAAGGGAAAGAAGAAAAAAGAAATAGGCAGCGCAAGGGGGATGAAGATTTAAACTTTTTGGCCGTAGACGGCGGCACCTGCCACTGTACGGGTTACAGGGGTTGTCTCGTCGACAGCCAGGCTCTTCATATCTATTAGCCCGGTGCTCACCCCTTGCTATTTCCCCCCTTACTCATTCCCTACCTCCCTACCTCCTCTTCAGTGGTGACTCTCACCCTCGCGCCATCTAGCACCCCCTACCTACGACACACCTCGAATCTTCCCTCTCCCTGGCAGGCTCCCCCATTGTTCTTCATCTGCCACCCTCGCAGCGACTTTCCCTTAAAGGTGCCCTGTCGAAAGGGGCTGCCGGTAAATACAGAGATACGTGGAACTCTACCCTCGGCCGAACCGGTGGTAAATCTTCCTGAAAGATTTTTCGGATTTCTTTTGTACAAGAATATTTTTTTATCCTGGATTTATTTCATCGTTATCCCGTAACACTTAGATTAGGGGATGGAGAAATCTCAAATTTTCTGATCAGGGATGTTTTATCCGATTTCGTAACGTCACGAGGAATTCTTTTGTCTGACTCCGTAAGTATGTACCTACTTAGGATCTTTCGCGACAGGGTTTCTTCGAGTTTTAGGGCGAAAGGGGGAGTAAAAATAATACCGGGTAACGCGCAAATATTGACTCGGTTAATGGCGCGGTCGCTACCGTCTTGTGTCTACCTAAGATGTTCCCGTAACAAAACCTTCAGACCGGCAGCGATCCAGTTGCGAAGTATGGATGGAAATACACGGGAATCCTGGAAGGAATGAAAAACCTTGAGTCTCTCGGCGCTACTGCTGTCCCAGGCTTCTTCGATCTTCCCATTTTTATCGTCCTCTCATTCCCATACTCGCGATCGGCCAGAAATTCTTTAAGGGACTCGAATACTTTCTGCGCGGAGCAGACAGCAGATTCGATTGAGCCCCTTCCTTATGTAAATACACGAAATTGTAATCGACATTCTAGCAATGCACGATTAAATGTCAATACTCGAAATAATTTAGCTAAATTCAAAAGAAATTATATTATAAAAAAATTTGTCAACGTATTTGCGAAAAATAATTTCCGGAATGAAATAATTTTTATATTGTTTTGCTATTGATATATTTTCAAAAATCGAACCTCTCAAATATATATATATATATGAATTACTATAATCCTCCAGAACTTCTGCATTCTTTTTTCTGCCTTTAGAATTCACTCGTACTCCGCCATCTTTATTCGTCTTGTTCCCACCCTTCCTCAGATTTCGTGTCTCTCCTATCCTGTCCCTTTGGTACTTTCACAGCAAAGTCAATTCCCACGTGAACGCTTTGCCAGACTCCCCAATCCCCTATTACACTCTCTTTATAAAGCGAAAGCATTGCTCAAGGAAGTTTATATAATTTTCAATATGTTTTTTCGCACGTCTACCTATTCAACGTCTTCGCACTTCGTTGAACCGTTATTTGCTCACTTCTGTATACGCATATGCACACCAGTCTAAAATAGATAGAAAAAAATTTTTTAAATCAATTTACCGTAATAAATCAATAATATATTTCAACGCGAATAAATCGATACTTTCCTTATCCATGCCACGACTAACAATTCGTCAATAGAAAATCAAGTAGTCGCCTTCACTGACTTGCCGATAGCTTCAATATTAAAAGAAAAAGAAAAATGTATAAGTCCATTAAAATGTCAATAATCGACAATGCCCTTATCAAAAAAGGAAAAAGGCTCGAGGGACGAGGGGAGTGGATGAATAAATATATAAAAGGTTCAAAAAGTAAAGAGAAATCGTAAAAAAAACGTCTTCCTAGTCGTGGAAGCGTGAAAGGCCAAATTGATTTCTCAAACCGCAGTCTTCTACCTTATGCAAATGCATAGCAGGATGCGAGGGAGACACGTAGGGCGCGAGGGCTCTGAAATATGGCTGTGATTTCCGGCGGGATGGACCTTCCGGCCTGGCAGAAGTCCAGTACTTTGTGAAAGTGGCCGGATAAATCAAAACGTTTCTGTGTGCACCAAGGCGTTAGTAGATTGCCATGTAAATCATCCAACGGACACGAACGTCTCGACTGATAGAAAAAATATATATATTCTAACGTTTCGCGAAATAGCGCTTAGAATTGTTGATTGATAAATATCTTTATTTATTTATTTTTTCATTTATATACTTCACTAAAATCGTACAGCACCGTGTTATCTTCTTTCCATTGTTGAGATACTACGAGATACTATAAAACCAACGTTCTACGACTGCAGGAGTCTCGACATTAAATTCCCATTGGTACTTGATAAGATAACAAAATCACCAATAAACATGTCCAATTTCAAGATACCATTTGATCGACGATCACTATGAATAATTGTATACGATATAAGCTATACATATCTTAAAATATAATATGCGATACTGTCTGACTCCGAACGGATTAACTACTTCGAAGAGTTTGTATACTTATAGATGGATAGGAGAAAAGAAATCGAAGAAATTCAATATAAATTTAAATAGTTGTCTGTAAGTCATCCAATTTATTTATTCCTGTACTATAATTGACTAGGATTAATTATATTGTCAAGTGATATTTTTTAGCACGACTATTAGCGTATTTGGTATCGATAGTCACGAGTCATTTAACACGGGTACAGAAATATTTTCAGTCGTCTGTATTATTGTACAGAGTAAACGCTTACGCGCTGCAGTTCTATGGGTGCTGAATATAAAGGATCAGGATCGATCGCAATCGTTTCCCCAGTGATTTATGCCAAGTGGACGTATTACGTGCGATCATCAACTTGTCAAGTAGCATTGAGAACACTTTGAGTGAAATCATGCGTAAATGGCTGCCGGGTTGTTGAAAAACGTCGAGCCGAGCAAACGCAGCATTATGGGGAGTATATAGGGAAAAATGATTGTACATATCCAATAAATGTATAATGGCCATACATATATATATTCGATTTTTAATCATTAAAATAAATTCTAGACCAGCGACAATTATCCATTTTGATAATCGAATTTGTTATAAATAAAATAAATATAATGAATGAGATCATTGATAAAAAAAAAAATTAATTTCAAGTAGGATTGAAATTATTTTCTCCTTTTTTTTTTTTTTAATTTTATTAGGAGACTTCATAAGAAAACACGAAATCTCGACTTAGTGTATATATACATATATATGTATTGTGTCTAGTTTGTAACTATATAATTTATATACACAGCCAGTTCCCGTATCCATAATTCACTTATCCCAAGTAGGTTTTTGCTAGCGAATGTAAAGTGCATTTTACGGCTGAGTGACCGATATGCAAAGCCCGGCTGATGCATATTATCTGAATAATTCCCGTTTGCCAGCCCTCCTAAACGTAGATTCACGAGAAAAACCTCCCTTACAAGATCCTAGTGGCTTAGCTCAACTAGAATCTTATATCCCATTCCTATAAGACTAACCCCTTTTCTCATGACGTTTTACCATAGAATCATTTCACGTCAGCAAAGAATCCTCCCCTATTCTTCTCTGCCGAGAACCCACCCTGAGATTGCGACAGACAGTTTTTTGTAACCTATTCGTAAGACCGTTCACAAGTTATTCCCATTCCCCGTTGACAATTGCACCCTTAAAATTCTCGCGGAATCCAAATAAATAAGTTTCTATTAAAACTAATCAATTTTTTGGTTTAATATTTTCTTTCCAAAAAAGAAAACTCTATGCCGTAGCACATAGACACGATAGATAAGAAGAAAAAAAAATATTACCCAAATTTTCAAAAACTACCCCTATTTAAATTAACCGCACGTCAGCATTTTCATTACTCACATAAAAATTCCTAATAGAACCCCCCTAAAAATCTGCTTCGCAAAACCAGTAGCAAATGTAAATTAATCGATTCGTATTTAACGCGAAATGAAAACAGTCATTGACACCCCCCCCTCTCCCTTCCCCACGTAACTCCCTTTTAAATCTATACATCCCTCTCTCTCACTCCCACGTTCCCTCATATCCTCCCAGCCAAACACAAAGGTCGGTTTACGATGTAACCGAAAATGCACGACTCAAGGCCACCCCCCAACAAGCGTTAATTTCGTTCTCCCACGTTAAATGGTAACAGCAGCAGACACGCGGGGGGGGGGGGGGGGGCGGCAAGCCACAGGGGTGCCAGGTAGCAACGCCGCCCGGGGTTGTATTCTCGCGCATTCGTGCCAAATTGAAAACACACCAGGATCAAAGACGCGCGCGACGCCCCAGCGAGGCTTCCGTTTTCGCATTATTGAAGCATTCGAATAGGAACGGCGTAACAAGCACGATGCAAAAGGGGATCCTGGAAGCTCCGGTTAAGCAGGAGCAAAACAAGACCGAAGCCCAAAGAGGAAACCGCCATTGGATACCGTATGTAAAACATAGCCAACGCCGTTAAATAGCTCGTTAAACCATACGCGAGATACGCCTGTAACTTTGATATCCGTCATTACGGTTAATGTCGATGGGGTAAACGAATGGGCGCCATAAATACCATACAGTGTGTCAATGAAAAAAACGAATGCACATTGAATTCAGTTCGGACGCGCATTGCCTCGTAGTACAACCCGTGTTATTCCGTTGAAAAGTTTTTTTCAGTGGGTCACTGCCTCGTCGGGTTGGAACGCTGCCAGAGCCTCGACGGAACTCGTGCGGTCGTACGACGCCCATGACATACCTACATTTCCACGTGCTTCTGACAGTGACTATCCTTCCTTCGAGTCACTCGAGCCGAATATCACTTTGAATTAAAAATTCAGCCTTGTTAGATATAATAATACGTTCGAAAATTTCCTGACAAAAGAATATACGGCTCGTAATGTTTACTGGTAAAACACGACCCTCCCGCTATAAGGCGAAACAACCCTTAACGGAGAATGGCTGTTTGCAATTTAACGGAATCTCTGCATATAGAGAGAGGGTACGTCGGAAGGTACTGAGCCTAAACGACGTCCCCGGACGTCCCTATACTAATCCTATGGGATATCCTATATGTCCCATACATATATGTATATATATCCGTAGCCACTTACGATGTATGTACAGGTCTATATCCCATGCATGTACCAGTCAAGGTATATATATATAGTCATACAGCTGTATGTAAAGAAAGTAGACGGACGATTTGAAACTACCCCTTACCATAGCTACCATCGCCACCACACTTCCACCCTTACCATCCCAAGCAACCTTCCACCGTTCCTTCCAGCCTTCCACCTCCGGGGACGTTCACAACAAACAATAGCCGCGTCCCCCCGGTACACGGACTCTGGAGGATGTGGGAGCATGAGGGCTTCTACCGGAGCCGGAGATGCGAAGTGCCGGAATGAAGTGGAACGAGGAGCAGTAAAACGTGGTTAGGAGAGTGAGGGGTTTGAGAGGGTGAATTGCAACTACGTGCTCTCGCATATAAATGCATACCAGTTCGCCGTAGCCTACGCTGCCTCTTCGGACCATCCGCATCCCTTAAAGCTTCCACCCGCTACGGATCTAATGGATTGGCGCCGAATGCTCACGGTCAAATCGTCTGGTCTGCTACCGATTATTATTCCGTGCAAAGGGATTCCAGTAAATATTCCAGATAATCTTAACCCCCCTTTTCCTCCCCCTGCTAAACGCGCTCGTGGTAAATTATGCTTTCACCGTCTAAATCAGAACTAGTATATAAACTTCTATGGCTCGTGGCTAGTGGATACTCTATGCTTATCATTGGCTATATATGTATATATGGCTTTGTAACGGTGCTATTTTAGAACGTGAAATTAAACGTTTAAAGGACGAGGGAAAATTGGTAAATTTTGAGAATTAGGCTAATTAGGGGGGTGGATAATTTTTTTTTATTGAATCTTATGTTTGTCGAGTGTTTTAGTTAGGCAGATTTTTTCTTTGTTATTTATAAGGAGTTCATTAAATTGATCCCATGATAAGCTTGCGGGTATTGTAATTTCTGCTTTTACCATCCTTATTAATTAATCTGATTTGTCCGCTCTGGATCTACGGTTAGGTCAAACAGAATGTTCTCACTGGATTCCTCGAGTTCCGGTGCACGTTCCTGTGCAAACGCCGGGAACCGATGCGGTCGTGAGAATAATGTGTTTGATGTCGCACATTTGCTTCTGCAACGGATACGTGGTGTCCGCTTTCTCAGTAAGGGGCACGTAACTTCCTTTAATTTAATAAAGACCAGTTGTCCCTGACGAACAGTCACCGTCGTCCGGGAAGGCTCGTTCCGTTTCTAACGCTGAAGGTACATTTACTCGTTGCGGAAAACATATTTCTGATTGGTCGAATTCGGGGTAACTGATTATACCTTGAGTCTATATACATATTTACATGTATGTATAGGTATATCACGTCCTGCATTAATCTAATCGCGAAGATCACTATAATCGTTACACAGACTGTACTTTCTCATACGTCGATCGTTAACATGTTATTGATTTTCTGATATCGCAGATATGATCAATGATGTACTCGTTGCTTTACAGGAAAGTTTGGAGGAACGTGTGCAGCAGCTCGAACAAACTTTGCAAGCGGAACGTGTGGCAGCGCAACGAGATCGCGCAACAATTGCCAAACTCCAGCGTCAGATTAATAAGGTGGGTTTGAATTTTATGAAAAATTATCAAAAATTCGAGAAATCACCAAAAAGTTTGAAAAACAAGGTTCAAACAAAAATTTTTAACACCCCAGAGAACCCATTATTATCATCATGATACAAAATACAAAGGTGTCGTTCAGTAGAAAAAAAAATACCAACGCAGCATCCATAAATACATATCCTCGAGGACACGTGGAAAGCCATAAATAAAAAAATTTCAAAAAAGACAGAAAACGACCGATCCCTTGATGAACGACGAAGAGAAAAAAAGAATCTGTCAAGATGTTTGTCGCGTGGATTCCTCGCGAGTACAAAAAAAATCCTTGCCTCGGTACTTCGAATCACGTGGAGAAAAATTATGAGCCGTCAGGTTGGTATTTTCATCTGATCGGTACATCCAGTCGGTACACAGAATAGCATAGCCGTATGCATTATAGACAATACCTATTCGCTATGTGCGCTATACTCTAGTGAACACGTGCGAAAACGTATACGCGCCGACTATCAGCGCCATCTGCATTGGACGGCAGAAGCTCTCGCTATACATTTGTTTTATGTCTAATACGTGCTCGCTAACATTAAATTATATTAGTAAGCACGGAGCAAATAGTATAGCGAAGCGTCGGAAAACAAAAGGCCGTAAACGAATGAAAAGCAAAGACAGGATCGTGCTTCCTCTCCTTCGGCGTAATTTATTCGCGTTATGTCATTCGGTTACGTTACCGTAATCGCGAACGTAGCCAGCATGGCGCAGCCTGATTTATACGCCCGCAGAGTGCGGGGTCCGCAAGATTATCTTTCCCAGTCATCGGATTATTTGCTCCGACTAGGATCAAGCCATTTGCAGTAGGAGCGTGTTCTTACCTCTTACCTAAGGTACACATATAGCTATATAGACACATAGTATAAGGAAGGTAACAGAAAGCTACTTGCGGATAGGAAACTATCTCTATGCCAGTTCAATTCGATTTAAGTCGATTCCGATCGATTCGATATACTCGCTCGATAAATTTTCTCGCACCATTCCTCTCGTGAAAGACCGTTGGGCTTCGGGCCTTTTCGCAAATGTAAATTTCTAAGCGACCACGACTGTCCGGTATAATCGTTGTTTATGTCGATGCTCGTGCATTAGAACTTACTAGGCAAAGTATCATTCTACTTGGATTGGTCGCCGAGAGTCACGTGAAACTTTAAGTTGAATTTATAAAACGTCTAACGTCACTTCCTCATATTTCACAAAATTACGATACGTGCCTTATTTTGAATCGCGTAATTCATTTTTTTTTCTCAACGTTGGTAATTCGATTTTTCAATCCTTCGTTTTATTCCTGTACGAATTGTAAACGATCTTTCTTGTGTTTACGTGTTCGTAAAGGCGATTCAGTCGACTCACGGCAGTAACGAAGAGAGATAGGAGGTAACGTAGATTGCTACTGAAGTAGGAGAGAAAGTAATGAAGGAAAGTTCAACGAGGCATTTGACGTTGCGTTTGGTAGTAAGCAGAGAGGGTACACGTGGAAGGGGATGAAATAGTAAAGGGATACAATGTCTGCAGCTGACGTTCGATCCCTCCCATTTGCAAGTCCATAAAGTATTACGACGAAAACAAGCAGAGCCACGTAAACTTGCGCAGAAACATTGCGCAGCTCGTGTCTGATTTGTTGGGGGAAAAAGAAATGCACTAGGTACGTAAATTTATTTTAATACAGTTGTGTGCTTATGCAATTTACTGTACCGATGAAATACATTTTTTTCTATCATTATGAACCACGTGGTACATGTATGTGGTGTTATCCCCTCCACTTTGAAACCGCAAAAAGGATAATATTCCTTCCGCGAATCAAAACCGCGTTACGGAAGTTTCGCTAACCCTGCATCCCCCGGCAAAGCATCTACTCGGGGCAAAGATTAAACGCAAAATGGAATTACTTGCGAGCAATTTTGAAGTTTGGTAGCTAACTAACTCCGGAATCGCTCGCGAGGCCTCCCGTAATCGTAGATGGCGCTGCGAGCGGCAACTGACGACACCACAGTCGCGAACCGTATGAAATATTATATCCTCGAGATAAGCCGAAGGAGAATTAAATATGGCTAGAAAATGGGAGGGTTGGAGAAGAGGGGGGAGGGGGTATAGCGGAAATTTCGTCACGAGGGGTTCCACCGTACGGAGGGTTGAGTTTCCCTCTCACCAAGCAAATTACATTCTCGCCAAGTCCTATCGGATTGCCCTTAGAACTTGAGCAGGGGATTATTAAAATCGAAAAATGCCCTTGCTGGGACGTATATCGGACTTCTTTTTTTTAATAATTTTTTTAATTTATTCCTCCTACTTAATCGGTACTTTAGACATTTTTTTTCGCGATGACCCTATAGATGTTAGGTTAGGTTAGGTAAAAAAATTTTGAAAAACTCTGTACGATTAATAAAAGGGGGGTTGAAAATATTTTTTTTTTTCACTGAATTCGTTAACTTTTAGTCGTTCCTGTACACGTGTACTGTAAGATACGAGTATATGCGTAGTCGTGTATAAGATACTACTGTGTCATGACACCTCTCGAAGGGCTCTGCCAAGAGGCTCGTAGTGCTTGTCGAGAAAATAGGCCATTATTTGTAATGAATACGAGTCCTGCGAAATGGCAAGACAAGAAGAGGGTAACTCCGTTCTCTGGAGTAAAGGGGTTCCTGGGTAGAGGTTAAAAAAGGGAGCCGGGCGAGAACCAGAGCGGGACTACTGTATCATCCTTTTATTAAGTTCCAAATTGAATTGGAGCTATGAGACTCCGTTACCATACAACAACTTTCGACTGTCATCTAACTCCCATCTTGACTCTCTATTATGTCTATAAATGTTTGTGCAGCCCCAAAAGCTCATCAATTGTTCTGCAACTGGCGCGTATAGTACTCCATTACATTTCGACGCCCGCGAGCGTCAAATACCTTGCAGGAAATACTCAAAATGGCGGACCCGTGCTATTCAAACAATGATAATAGTCTTCTTTGTCTCGTATGCCTTAGCCGGGGGTTGCTATACGCACTTTCGAAAAGGGTTAGGTTTTCAACCCTGTATAAATATGACTTAGGATTCTCATTCTTCTCTACCGTAGAATTTTAGTGAGAAATGAGAGTAAAAATTAATTTTTTGCACAAAGGTGGTACGAAATGCAGGTTGGTTCTCGCAGGTGAAAAATAATTGAAAAAAAAATTATCATAGCGGAATCGATGTGGTAGGAGCGTTCAAGGATTTTTCCGCGGTTGGCAGGCCTGGTGTAGTCATCCTTTAAAAATTAAGCCCACCGCCAGCCCAGCTGGCAGATCCAATTTAACTTGGGTGGACTTTGAGAATTTTCCTCTTGCATGGAAAAACAAAGGAGACCGCTTTGCGAGTTAATGTCCCGAGAGACGTCGAATCGAATGAAAAGTACGCCGACATTGCTGTATTTTTTATAATGATTGAATTTACGGTAAATCTCATTATTTATAATTAACGCTATTTTTTTTATCGTACTCTTGTTAATTCTCGTGATTGATCATCCGTATAATTCGTCAGGCAGGTTTACTTTGTAATAAATGTAAAAATTGTAATGAAAAAATTTTCTCATTAGGTATGATTATATCATGTATATCTGTATGTATAGGCAGACGCGTCATGAAAATTATTTTTTTTATATACACTGGCTACAATATTAATTAGAAAATTATAGGCCATAATGGGCATTCAATATATTTCCTAGTTACAGGCTCTGCAGATTGATTACTATTCAAATTAAACGATCCTTTATAATATGTGCCAGTCCTCCCATTTGTGATATAATGACAATAGAATAATTATAAAATAATACTAAACAGCTCCATTGTCCTCTTAAACAATGCCTAACACATTATATTCATTTGTCCCGAATATCAATTGCCGATTTAAAAAATGTTACAGGTGGTATGTTAAATCAGCATAAAACAGTGCGCATGCGCGTAAAAATAAAATGTACGTTTGAATATGAAAACCTAATGAAAAGAACTGCCGGAAGAATAGGAATCAGTATAAAAATCTCTATTCCGTATCACTGCACCATAAAAGCACAATATAAGAGTAAAGAATAAAAACGATAGAGTATTCCCTCCCTCCGCATTTCACCATTTTATTTACGAGGATATTAATATTTTTTCTTTTTCTTTTATTTCTTACCCGAAATCGTCGCTTTACCCCAGAACCCATTTCGTATCACTGCTGCACAACTGCATCCCACCGTAATGCAGCCTCGATCCTCGTAGCTTCCTCTACTCTCCATATAAGACCAACTGGATGGTCCAAGTCCTCTCTAAAAGTCCCATTCGCTCGGTCTGCGCACAGCGAGCAGAACTTAAGCGATTTATCATAGTGAAAAGCGAAGTCGCGAAATGTGACGAAAAGCCAAGCGGCGCTTCGCCCGGAAATACCCGTCGAGGCATAGTTTCAGTTCCGTGCAAGAGAAAGTTCTACGCGGGGCTGTTATTGCATTTCGGGGCCCCGCTTCTACGCCATTTCAAATCGGAAACGACCGTAGCTCCGAGCCGTTTGCGGCAGAGCGTTCCATTAACCTAACTGACGCAGAAGGACCCTCTTAGAAGCAGAGAAATGCTAGGGAGAAGCTTAAGGAGAACCGGAATCGCCTTAACGCTGAACTCGCTCCTCCGTCCCTTAGAAACCAGCTTCCCCTCGCCCCAGCTACCTTTATCCCACTGTCTTCCTTCTTATACCTTCTAAACCGCCGCCATCTTATATCCTTTTTCCTGTTCGCTTGTGCTGAACCACCGTCTCTCTCGCACTCGTTGTCCTAGACACTCAGGCACCTTCGCTTTCGCTCTCTGCACCTAATTCGGAACCTTCTGGAAGGATGGACTCGGCCGCTATCCGATTTCCTGAATTTTCTTTTATCTTTTAACCGACGTAAAATCAACGAGGAAATCCACTCGTGAAATCGTAACGCTGGAAATTCGATTTCGTTTTACCAAGAGTCGCAGACGTTTTTAACATTTTTTTTTTTATTCAGTTGGCAACTCGGGACAGATTTTTTAATTTTTTGGTATTTCACTGAAATTCATTTAGCCGTTTTTTATTTTTTTCTTTGGCAGTTGGTAATCACTTTTCGGACTAGGCTACTCGGTTGTCACATTCTCAGCTGGACCCTTGGGATTTTCTATGAATTTTATGTGATGCTACAAGGGAAAATGTCCTGCTAAGAGATAAACGTAATTGAATGTCGTTATAGCAGACGACACAACCACTTTATTACTCTTCCCATTTTCGGGTATAATCGGAACGAAAATGGATGTCGTCACCTCCTGACGAGGCTGTATCGGTCTGAATAGGCTGTCAGCTGGCTAGGCTGTACTATTTACTTGAGTGTAATAAATTGAATGCTTATTCGTTAGGATCTAAGAAAAATGACGTCACTTTCGTTCTCGTTACCTTAACGACATTCTATCCCACAAAATATCCCTAGAAATATTTTTCTCTATTATACAAAACTATCCAAATCACATTTCATTCTCATGATGCTCGTGCTGATAAAAAATCATCCTCGATCAGACACTTGTAAGTAATTAAACATATATCATATCTGATTTACCTGGTTACACGAAAACCAGCGTACAAACATAATTTCAATAACCTCTTTCGGTATCTCACTGTAAACTCCCTAGCAGGCACAGTGCTACCAACTGCTCGCTTACTAGACATTTCTCACTACGTCAGCATAGTCAAAGCACGGTGGCCTAGTGAAGCGAAGAAAAAGTCTGAGCCAGCACGCTAAGTCCGTGAGTATATTACGTTCGCAGAACTTTATAAGTCAGGAGAAATATGGGAGAGGAAGGAAGTGGCGTATGGAGGGAGGATATGACGCGGCGCCGTCCCGACGCCTTTCCACCCCCTTAAACCTCGAAAATCTACCTCGTTCCATCCTTCCTTCCTTCCTTCCTCTACATACTCCCGCTACCCCTAAACTCATCGATATTGATACCTACCCTTACTACCTCGCCAACCCCTCGGCTATTCTGACTGACGTAAAATGTAAACGAACCAGCGTGTCTGACAAGGTTTGCTCAGACCTTTACTACTTGCCTGAGCTTTCACTACTATTACTACTACCGTCGTACGAGTTACGTACTGTCAATACTCCTGTGACTGACGTTGGCGCAACTAAACACGCGACCCTAAATAAATGTGTAAATAGAAAATTTCCAAATTTATGGTATCACGGGAGATTTGTTTATTTTACTAAACATTTTTTTTATTATTTTATATTTTTATGGTTTGACTGACTACTGAAATTCTGTACTGACAAAATTTTTAGAATTATATATCATGAAATAGCGTCTTGCTTAACGACCCAGAAATAAAAGAATCTCGTGCTTTGTGTACGGCTGTTAATATCCATAAAAATGTGAATTATTGCCATAATCACCATGCATCATCGTACGCTGCCATGTAATTTTGAAAATTCGCTGCTGGAATTTTGAGAATTTTTTTTCGTGAAACCGAAAAATCCTTTTTCTCCGTAAGACAATTTATTAATCTTTTTCGTTAATCGATCGCCAAGATAAATTCATTCCGACGCAGAAAAGTGCATCCCTGTGAAGCAGAGTCCCGAGACCCCATTCTATGTCAAGCTAACCTAACCTAAGGAAATAACGGTACAAAAGTTGACTGTAGCTCGTCGTAACTTTCCCAGGGAGACCGCAGGGTAATTATTTCCGACGAAGGACCGTAGCCCGGGTTTGCGGGGGCGGCAACCGGATGTTACCTCGCGTATCCGCAAGAATCGCCTCGCGACGACATTAAGCTCGCCGTTAGCCAACCTATGATATATCGTCGGTCATATAATTTGCATTACACATAGAGGGAAGAGTCGCTCGAAGCATTTCACAGCCGTGCGTCAACCGCAAGCGACACTGCTGCCACCACTCGGAACATCTTGTCATCGAAAGGGCAAATTTGTTATGCAAGTTACTGGATTTCAGTAGAGGAAACGAAAAAAAAGAGAAATTTATACAAATTCACGACGGAAGCACCTCCCAGCGGAATTACGTGTGTACTATGCAAAATATAATATCATTTCTCAACCACTTTTCTACAGTTACATTTTCACGTCCATATATGTATATATATATTGTGACGTGGCATTTTAGATGCACATCACAAAAGAGGACAAGTTGCAATTTTTCTAGTCGCTATGCGTGGGGAAGAAATTTCGTGACGTGGGATTGATTCATTTTCTGAATTTACATTTATTTTTCCATCTTGCGCAGACGTTTATTTGTGTTTTGAGATTTTTAAACGGATCGGAAAGAGCTGCGGGGCCCGAAAGTGGCAGCTACGCACCTGGCAGAGCCGCTGGTATGACGACATACAGACAGACCGGGCAGACAACCTGGGAAGCCAACAATATGGGATATTCGGCGAGCATCTTCTACAAAGAAACACGTAGACTTCAAAACCGGATTTTTACACATTTTTACAAATAAAATTAAGTTGCTGATATTATGACTATAATTCATTGCCGAAATTCGTTTTCATCCTGGTTAAAAGGACTCTCTCGTTTTCACTGAAGATTCGTTGACAATTTGCATTCAGGTGCAATTTATCTCGGGGATGTCTTCCTTAAGTGAAATCCGGGAATTACACGACGCGAGTTACGCAAGAGATCTCATCAGTCATTCGCTCCCCATGAGAACCACCCATCTAACCGCGTCTCTATTCTTGGCAAGATTTCGGCAACTGAAAACGCCTCGGGTAGCATCCCTTATTACAGTGAGACATTCTAACCAGTCCATCCCCCTTATATATAATTTATTATAGACGCTACAGTTATAATTCGTATTAGAACGATAATGACTTAAAAATTAATTTTTTCATCCTGCCGAGCATCATATGCGTACAATTATTATTGAAAATTAAAAATTTAATTTTTACACACAATCATTCGTCCTGCGGATTCTTTTTTCAAATTTATATACTCCTACCAAAAGTTCAAGCACTTTAAAATGTTAATTCTGACAAAGTGATCGCGTAATTCATCCCTCGTGTATTAAGTTATATGCATCATTTATATATATATGTATATACACACATATAAATACATACGTGAGTCTACTTATAGTATATGGTGTTTATGAGTATACCTATATATAAACTGATACGTACAGCGTCGCGACGTTAAAAACTCACGAGGGCGTCGCTTGGTGGCGTAAAAACTTTTCGAAGAAATCGTCCTGCGTGAAATTTTAATCCGCTCGCAAGTCGCCCCCCCCCCCCCTCCAACAACTACCCTCCTTATATTTTGAGCATCCCCCCTCGCGAAGTCAAAGAAAAAGTTGGCAAATGGGAAATAAAGAATATTAGCACGATTACCGGAATCTGCAGGATTTTTTAAGCCGCGAAGTTTTAAGGGAGTCTAAAAGGGTCGATATATATATATATATATATACATATATATACACACATACTATATAAGAAAGGATATCCTGAGAGTATCCGTGAGGGTTGAAGGTCCTGGGGGGTTTGAATAGGTAAGAGTATATATACCAAGGGATTGTTATTTTCTACCCTAGAAACAGGGGTGCAGATCTCATTGTCCACTCGACCGAAGCGAAACGGTTGAAAATGATTTTCTGTGAATTTCTCAAGCATATAAATCAATAGCGTTCAATAAAATTCAATTGAAAATTCAAGAAACAATCCGATCGAATCGATCGACGAGTATCGATCGATAATCTCCGTTCCAACGAGGAACTTCGCATAATCAGCCAATTCCAATTTGCAATGTAAATCGGACCTAACGTCGAAGGCTGCTCAGGATCTCAGTAAGGCGCGTAAATGAGAAAGACTAATCAGTGGATACCGACAGTACACGTTCAGACTGTAAAGGACGCTGCGTCGCGATTACCCTTATCTTATAATTAGTATACTTGCTCCGTAATTACGATTAGACCAAGATAAGGGAACAAACCTCCCCTTAGTTAGCTAATATCGAACCTCGTTATACAGCCCGTGTCCAATTTATTATTTATAACTGCAGAACATTTTTGCGGATCCTACCTAACCTACGGGGATCGACCAATTAAGATTTTAATTAACGCATAAATTAATTACAATCAATCGATACGATCGATTAAGAACTTCACTTATGTAAAATTAATGTTATCATGGTACGGATGTTAAAAAAAATTTTTTTAATAAAAAAATAAATACTGTCGGTGGAAGCCAGCGAATCCCAACTGGACTCGGGTAAAAATATTTTCTGACGTCACGTGACAGACAGCCATACTGTTTTTCGAGTGGGATTTCACCTACAGTGACGTATGAGTGATGATGACTAATGTACGCGCGCAAGCAATTTACATCGCGCTTCCTCCCAAGGAGAGATATCCGTCTCTCTTGACTCCCTTCCATCCACCCTTAGAATCCTCAAACCCTTATAACCAGCATCCCTTACGTTATTTTCGCACGTGAACCCTTAGCCAGCTGAACGGGACCCTCGAGTCGGGCTGTCTACATATAGGAACCTGTCAAGCTGACGTTTTACCAAATTGCCATTGTTTTTATCCGGGGGGAGGGACGAGGAGGTGTTTATCCCCTGTGCACTTCTACATCGTACCAAATAAACGTATCCCCTGTATAAATAAAATGCTATATGCCTGCAGCGTGTTAACTGTAAATATAAAAAATTCACTGTACTGCATATACGTATGAAAGTCTCGGTTAAGGTTTTAACGGACAAATTTTGAGTAATTAAAGAATTTGAATAAAATTTTGAAAATTTTCTTCATTTTTTGGCTAATTAAGTCATTAGCGCTTATCATATTTATTAATAGGATACACCATGCGTTTACGTGTATGCTACGTACTGCGCTGAGTATACGTATTTTGTATGCCAAACGTGATCGCCTATTGGTGTTCAAATGATAATGGTTAACGGCCGTACCGTCACGAGAAAACTTTAGTAAACAGTGACGGTGATTTATGTAAATGTGTATCATGCGGGCCGTTAGCATCGATTCAACGGTCAGAACAGCCACCCTTGGCAAGTCTGCCACTGAAAGTGATGATGATAAAGTAGCATTGCTCCGATACTGGAGATCGCATGCGCTTATACGTATATTTATATACATATATGAACATGAGTATACGGGTATCGGAAAAATCATTTTGAAGAATTTCAAAGAACAATAGGATACGTGAATGGATATTCCGATGAATGATAAACGTTTGGATTTTGGAAATTGGGAAAAAAAATTTTTTCGAGAAACTTTTAAAGAGGAAAAGATGAAAAGAGACTACGAGAAGGATACTCGAAATTACTGGGTACTACGTCCCGCATGACGAAGACGACAAGAATCAATTCCAGGTTTTGCGATGTAAAATAATTTTTCAACTTTGCACAATTTTTTTTTATTGTTTTGGATAAAATTTTATGAAATTTGGGATTTAAAAAAAATCAAATTCAATAGTTTGATATTTTTTAAATAAAATTGCATGTTTACTGACGACAATGCGCATATGCAGTTTTGCATTGGAAACGGATATTGAGTGATTTTTAAAAATGTTTACTATTGAACTTCAATATATCAATGATTGATTTGATTGGAATGAAGAAATATGGAGAACTAAAGGTTAAATAACCTGTTAAAAAATTTTTTTTCAGAACATATTGACTCGTATTCTAACGATTTATACAGGGTGTTTCGAGAGTTTGTCATTTTTTACGACTTGTGACGCATTGATCAGCGACTTGGAAGGGGTGACGTTATATATCAATGTTTTGGGGATTGCTCCGAGCGGGAAGAAGAAAAGTGGGAGGGAAGGCGTCAAAGATGAACGATAGAGTGCCTTAGAAAGAAATCATCCCTTAGAGGCATTCGGCGCCCGAACGGCGCTACCGACGTCTCGACGTCGAGACGCGAAACTGCCCATTTCAATAATGAAAAATAATCGCTGAGAATTTCACGTCTATCCAGCCATTTTTGGTTATATCATAAACGTCTATCTTGAAGACAAATAGTGAAAAAGAAACGTTAAAAGTTAAATTAAGAAAAATTCAAAGATAAATCGATTTACCATAATTATTTAGCAAAATTATAGCATAAAACAATAAAAAATTTACAGTAAACTAATTTTTTTCACACCTTTGTTTTTTTTTTACTAAAAATTCCAGAGCAGCCGCAGAAAAAATATCCTTAAGAATTTTATCAACGAAAATCTTTATCCGCAAGTCGTACGTCAGGATTCTTGAAATTGCGTTAGAAAACTTATGGGAATTCGATATCGCACTTCCCATTTCCACTGTTTCTAACGTTACGATTCTTTTCCGCCACGTTCCTACAGTCTACACTGGTAGCTGCAACAGCAGCGTATCTAGCGGATCAAAAAGCTCTCATGCCGATAATACACAAAGGGTGACTACGAGCAACGGTAAAATGCATTGTAAAATAAAAATAATGTCACCGGCAATAACAGCTATGTCGGTACTAAAAAACAGGACGTATCCCGGGTAAACGTTATATCCATAGGATTCCAGGATGCGACTGTAAGGATGCGAGGAAGCATTAAAGAAATACAGAACCTACATAGTTATAGGTTTCGTAGAAGATTTTCCTCAGACATTTTATTTACGGTCGTGCACTTTTTGTCCTGCTCCAAGCGCAGAGGTTAAGCGCCGTTGGAGTGGGAAGGAAGGAACGTAACAAAAAAAAACGAACAAAGGATACAGCATAGACAAAACAAGTTGAAAAGTCTCAACGAAGTCGAACTTTCATTCGCTTTTATAGGTTAGGTCGCTGGGACGGATGAAAGCAGAAGCAATGCCAATTCTACGTAGAGACGTACCTGCATCGAACGCTTCCTCGAACACTGAACCTTTTAATGGATTCGAAACGGGACTTGAACGACGGCCTCGGCTATTTAGAAACAGTCGATAATCGAGTCGAGTCCCTCGATACTAAACAACAGCTAATCGTGAGGATCGTCAGCGATGCAACCAAGCGACGCTTTACTGCGCATCTGTTCGATAACTGTCCTACACTGTGATTGGCCACAGCGGACAGTAAACTGAACGCTTATTGGCTGCCATAATTTAAATTCTCTAAATAGCTCGAATAATGCCAAAAGCATTTGTATGGATGTCTGAATAAATATTACAATTTTAATTAAAAATTTTTCGCAAATCCAAAGGGAAACGTTGTATGATTTTATTGAAAAATTCTCGATGCAGTTTTCAAAGCCTCTGGTTGCCGAACGAAAAAAAATTGTTTGAATCAAAGTGACGTATATAAAGTGCAGGGACATTGGTATAGGGGCGGATATCCATTGACTGTCGCTAACGACGTAAAAATAAACATGGGAAATAGGCGGTATTAAAAAACAGGAACAAAGAGCTGTGGGGTCCGTGCAGATTGTAAACAAACGGGTGTATAGGCATCGGATCCGTCGGGACGCAGTAAGCGCAAACCGTTGGGGTGCCTTTCCCCAGGAGGGACGGGAGATATATATTGCACAGAAGCGCGTGAACTGCCTCCTCTATTTTCAAAAATGCCCGCGAAGGAAATAATACGGATGCACGGTGCACGCCTGTACGTGGATCCATATATCCTGGTGGTGTCGAAGCTGTGAAATGCAGTATTTACATTTCCACTTTGTTTAAAGCTTCGTATGACGTATGTGATTATCAATGAAAAATGAGCAAATGAAAAATTTCTTAATAACCAACGAAGCTTTTAATGATGAAACTAATCACGTCTTACTAAACCGTTCTAATCATTCCAGTACCGGTACAAGTATAATGACTAACGACTGAACCACATTAGGGTTCTGGATACCCGGTGCATTGTGGTCTACTACCACGTCGCTGATAGGTACATAACTTTGCACTCAACCCTTTGGTATTATTGTACAGCCATAGGAATCCCTGTAGCCCTATACCGAATTCGCACAAACCCCGTACGATACCGTGGCATTGCCTAATTAAAAAATATGTACCAATACTAAAAAATCTTTGAACATAAAAAGCACGAAAAATTTTAATTAATGTCAAAGACCAGTAAAAAAACTTTTTTTTAATTTTATACACTGTATAATTAAATCTTGGTCAAACTCCCTATAAAAAGCGTATGTAACCATCGAGATGAACTTTTTAATAAATTACGGCACTGATGTACACGCTTGCCAACCCATATTACGAAAAAAAAAAGCGTGGAAAACGAATGTTCTATAGGATAGGATGGTATACGTGAGTGGTAGTCGATTCAAGGGAATCCTCAAATTTAAAGCGAAATCCACAGTGGCATCCCATGAAATCGTATCTCCACCCACACCTCGTATCTCCTCTCGGCATACAACGCATCCCCCATTTACCCCCAGAGTATAGATACGCACGGCTTTTTATCAGAGGGAGCACTCTGGGCTCCCTTTAATTAATGGCAAAACGTGGAGTCCAACGATGGGTCATGCAGACCTACAATTATTCTGGAAGTCCGTAGAACGAAGCGCCGGAAAATAAAGGCAAATGAACGCACCGACATTACTGACCCACCGGAACGAACCCTTAATTCTTTGTCAGATTCGACCCCTTCGCATCCCTCACCCGCCTTTATTAACTCCCAGTGACAATGATAAAGATTATTATGAAATTCCGAAATAAATAAAAACAATAATGATAAATAACGCAAATTTTTTATAAACGACCCCTTTATCATTTTAAATTAATCTATCGCAAATACCTACTGTCTCTCTTATCTCTATCCTCCGCTAACGCAGTCCTTATCACAAATTTTTAACGCGACGCTTCGATCCGCGATTCATCGCAGTTGACAACGAGGAGACGTAGGCTGGTTTATCAGCACTCCGAAATAATTATCATGCACTGTGATGCATTTCGGGAAAAGCAATTTTGGTCGCATCTGGGTCGCCGGAAAAAAAATGTCATTGGACCAAAACCGCCGGTAATACGGAAGCATTGCCAGCAGGGTCGTTACGCACCCGATCATAAACGCAAAGCATATGGGTATCGAGAGCCTGCATAGATCACAGAGGATTATCCTGGTTCCTGGACCATCCCCAAACGCCACTGGATGCACGCTAATTGCTACAGAGACATGAGAGTGCTTCCAATTCAGAATCCACCCCTTTGGATAGCGCCCTTGTGGCACTGGGCTTTGCGTGTCTCTCTCTTGGTCCCGCATCGTCTCCTCTTTCTCGCTCTCTCCCTTTCACACTCCCTGAAGCTTCATTGCTGGTGAAAGTGTCAGTGAAAGCCAGAGATGCGATACCGTGAACGTACAAACGTGCGAACGTGTCTCGATTCCAAATTCACGGCTTATGTCGACCTTGGACCCACGTTGCAATCTGATGTCGCATCTATAGACAGAAAATTTGACTTTTAGATACAGATTCAATGAAGAACTTGACTACTGCAAGAATAATGTACCTTATCCTTTAATACTGTTGGATAATCTAGATATATTAACACTGATAGTGTATCTGTATTATCTTTAACGTTTTATTTTTTTTTCGTCCTTTTACTTTTGGATACTTGTCCGAAAATAATACTAGGACGATGTTCAACGTCATTTTCCACTCTTTGAAAAATTCTCCAAACTCAAAAACCAGTTTGAAACTGAAAAAGCGTTTTCGACTTACATTGTTTTTTACAGCAATATTCAATCCCACCCTCCGTAAGCAAGGACTAATTTATGCGCGGTCACACGCACTCACGCACTGGCGCTGTCGTTTCGGGTCGAGTGTCAAATGCAACGAAACGGCTTTAAACTACGAGCCAGCCCAGACAATTCCTCGAGTTTTATAAAATGGGTTTGTATAGCCGCAAGCCTCGAAAAACTTTTACGCGCCACCCTTTTACTACCCCCGTACAGTACGTCCACATAATTCCCGTAGTGACGTCAGTGTTGCGTAAAAATCCATAGTAAAATTTTTGGCACTATAAAAAATAATGTGCCAAATTTTTTTCGATATTTCCCAACAATATTCAACCGTCATACAAATAAAAGATTTTTACTTTAAAAAATTTTACAAGTTCCTCATACACCTCTGCTCTTTTTATCTTGTCGCGAAATCTATCCAAGAATAAGACACCCTAGAATGGGCATGGCTTTTCAATAAATGCCCCCCCTCCCAACATTGTGACTGCAAGAAGATAGATAAGGTATGCGCAGAGGGGTTGAAGCTTGAAGGAAGATCGTCGACAGGCTTTTGGGTGACGGGGCTGGATCGCATATTAAATTGTTCAGCTCGCGCAATGTCGCCTCAGCAACCCCCCCCCGCCTCCTCCCCCAGGAAGAACCCTCACACCCCAGGCCACCCAATACGTAGACTTACGCATACCCTCGAAAGGTACCTTCGTATATTGGCAACTTGTTAATATACTTTAATAGTGAAGGCGCATGGACGCCGGCGTACTCGCGCGACGCCGAAGAATCGATCAGACCAGAGAACAATGCGTGGCTGAAAGCCGAACTCCAACTACGTCCTTTCTCCTTGTCATTATAATGTCTGCTCGAGGACGTCGCTAAATTCCTGTCATTATCGTTATATTTCCTTTCTCCGCTATTTGCATTCCCTTTTATTACACTTTGCTCCGACTTCGACGAGATTTTCTAAACTTAAAGACATCTGGAATACCGTACGATCGCTATATATATATATATATCCCAATATGAAATACGTAACAGGCCAATTATATTTCTTTCAATTAAATTCAAGCATTTACCTTCTATGCGCTGCCATAGAAATTGAATATAAGAAATAATAAAATAATTTCTCTCTCTATATATATATATAATATATATTTAATGACTGACTGATATACATATACATACTGATATATATAAGCAATGTGTTTGATTTATAATGAATATAATAAATATCGGAGCTAGATAGGAGACTGAGATCTTATCTAAGAAAATCCATTGAGGGTCTTGCCACCCCATGTACTACCAGACACCATAGCCATGTAGAAGGTTCACGGGTGCACCGGCATTGCCAAGGGGTCGTGCCAAAGTTCGTCGCTCGTCTCCAGTCTAGACGGCGATAGTACATAGGCCCAAGAGTAGGTAGGTAGGTAGGTAGGTAGGTACCTACCTACTACCTACTAGAAGTACAGTGCTGTGTGCTGTAGGTATGCGCTGTGTTAAGAACCAGACTATCGGGTACGCAGGACACGGTCGTGGATGGATGTTCTTAACCTCCCTTGAGCGCGGAGGCTTTCCTTCATGGCAAAAAGGAAAGTCCGCAGAAACGTATGCCGGACTTACGAGCTGTTCACTTAGTGAGACTCTTATCGATAATTAATCGAGGATCGAATGAAACTTAATTAGCGGCAGGTTTTGTTTGGTCAGAGAAAACACTGGAGTGCAAATGTATACATTATATGATTAATAAGTGCGATATAGTAACTTTAAGATTTAACATAAAAATTAAAAAAATTATTATAATTATTAAACAAATTTTTTTCATATTTAAATCCATTAGCCCCGTTTCTTTGGAAAATGATGTACGTTTCCTAGTGTATGATGCAATATTTTTATCAATACATGGTAAATTTATTGACATATCACTGGTTCGATCTGGTGGAAAAGAATCTTCATGAAAATTCATCGTTGGTAACTATTAATAGAACTTTTTGACGTCATCACTTCCTACCACCGCACACTTCCTGTTCATTCATTTTCCAAGGTTCATCTTTGCCGAGTTCTTCCGCCAAAATTCATTTCCGTACAATTTCACCTGTACCACGGAAAGCCGTATCAGCAGAGCTAACGTCTCTGATGAAAAAAAAGGGAATGAAGAAAGAAAGAAAAAAGAAAGAGAACGTAATATCCTGCGGACGAAATCAGTAGTGTCTGTGCGAGCGCCATTATACAGAATGGGATTGGCCACTATCACGTAAAACGGAAGCCGACGCGATTATAGGCCACCCGCGCAATCTCGTTTCCCGAATACATCGAATAAATTCATAAGTTCGATTGGTCCCTAATATCCTTTACCGCTAATCCACCTTCTATGGCCATTTAAAACTAATTAGGATCACGTAGCACCTTTTCGAAAGGATCGTACACTAAAGGATACTTTTTAAAGAGACACGAATAACGCGCAAGAGAACTACGGAATTTAGAAAAATTAAATAGTCCAGAGAACGTTAATTAAATCAGCAACAAGTTAAAAAGATATAACAGCTAAATGGTAACAAACCTAATAACAAGAAATTACGTAGAATGAATCATGACCTATAAAAAAAAAGTTTTTACAAAGAAACAATACTAACTTCGTTTAAAAAAAGTAACCGTACGGTACCCGATAGGAGTTTGCCATAAATACCAAGATTTCGTAATAACACTCAGTATCCGAAGCTCGTAAAGTAAACACGGGGTAGCTGGTGGTTATCGACGATAGCAATTACCGCCTCGAAGAGAGATTAACAACCCTTACCTTTGTTTCGATAGAGAAATAAATTGTTCCTTATGGGCTTTACACGGCCATTTCTAAGATCTCGATCACGTCATTAAACAATGTAACAACAGAGCAACGTATGTAAGTAGATTCACAATTAATTGAACGTCGACTACTAACGTTAAATATTAAATAAAAAATTTATAAATGAAATTCATATATTTATTGTCAATATTTACAATTAATACCATGAATATTCACCATAGACTCACGTATTACTATAGGAGAGAGAGAGTGAAGGAAGATATGCTTCTCTACCCATGTGACACTGCGGGGATGATGCGCATGCGCAAAACATTGTACAAGGGTAAACGAGCGAGTGAGTCAGATCCAGTGTATCTCCCGTAGTGGATTGGTTCTCCCTAGACTGTCGTCAGTCTCTCGGCGTCCACGAGCCGTGTATCACCTCTGTACATTCGGTGCACGGTGCGTCGCACAAAACGAAAAAGCATTAGGCAAACGCGCTGTGAGGACTGACGAGGCAAATAAGTTTAAAAGACATTGCGTATAGTCGTGATCAACGTAAAGGGTGTGGTATTTCCAAGGGACAATCAACAGGAACATAACTATCACGTAATGCTCGATCTGGAACAGGAAACTGTTCCTTAGGAAAATTTATTGTAGCATATCTTTTGGAGGTTAGGTTGACGGCATTTTTACTTGTTGACGAAACACATGCAGTCCCACGTTCTTTATCTTACCGGTCTTTTATTTTCTAGTTTTATCTGTCTAACCTTCTTGTGCATCCTCGTACGTTCCTTGTGATTCACTTCGTGTTCGTACAATTGTGTGTAATATTATTAATACACCTTCCTCGAGTGCAACGGTAAAGATCAGAGCATCGACGTGACAAGCCGTTGGAAATAAAGTAGCACTGCGCTCGTTAAGCACGGGGTGTGAACATCTGTTTGTTTCTCCCGACTTTCATGGCATCTGGGCCGAAGATCGGCGGATACATAAATCAGAATTCTTCAGAGCCTGAATGTTCGGAGAACAAGCGTGTGAAGAGGCAATAGACGAAAGACAGTCTAACCCTACTGGCTGGAATCCGGTCATGAGGTTTGGAGAATAAATGTTTGAAAAATCATATTTCCCGCCGTAAGCGTGGCAGGCTTTTGTTTCATGAATTTCGCGCGTGCAAGGGAGCAGTGTTCAACCAGTGTATACAAAGGAGGAGAAGGGAGAGACGGAATTACAAATGGACTATTGATATTCGTATACGGAAAGGAGAGTTTGACAAGATCGTGAATAATAGACTGTACAGTGAAGGGAATCCCTGGTCGAAATCGCAAACTGTTATTATTCTCAGTAAACCGCAGCTGCAGCCACGAAAATAGGCGCAGCTGCATCGGACAGGCACGCTCGAAGGTACGTGGGGATCTACCCCCGACGATAAGGGCACGACTCGTCGTCGTTGAAGGGCGACGAAGGCCACCGAGCGAAACTAGTATAAGGGACAGATAGGCAGGCAGGGTGGCCGCACGAGTGCACTCTTGGGGAGCAGCAGGAGGGGTTTCCCCCCCGGCCCCCAAACCTCGAGGGGAATGTCACCCCGGCACCGTGGGAGCACCTCCTCGGCATACAAACCCACCCCCAGCCGCATCAAAGACTCACCATCTCATGGGCACCAACCTCACTAAACAGAGCAGGGTGAGTCTTTTTTTTAGCTCCTTGACAGTTCTACAATCGACTGCCAACAATTACTCTTGCATTAACCTTGCCAAAAGTTCACAGCACTATAGGCTATACTACGTGTGCGTTGTTAGGCTCTGACTGGCTGGTGCAAAATGATTTCCGGTGTCTGCCAGGAGCGAAACGTGTCTCGGAAAACAGTTTTTATTATTGTAAACAGAATAAGTGATTATTTTATAAAAAACATTTTTCATGAGAATTATCATGAATTATTTCTAGGATTTTTTTTTTTATTATAGTAAACTAGACAATTTTTACAGTCAGTAACAAAATACTTGGTAATACATTTTCTAGGGAAAATGACCAAGACCCAAGCACATTACAGGAAGTTCTTGCGCAACGAGGCTACGTGAAATGAAATCCACATACGACCCTTTGAATCCGGCATAAGTCCCAACTTTTTTGTTCTCTCTCCCTCCTTCTTTAAAACAAACTGATGCAACTGCAAATGATGCAAGTGTGGGAACGACGTTTAGACGCTGCTCCAACTTCCATGTGATCTTAGTTAATTTTAGTTCCTCGCGCTTTGTCCGTCATCCGGATGTGAGAGACGTGTCCAGATAGACACGTGCCCAGACACATAATTTCTCAACATCCCAAATAACTACGCTAGATGGCATAAATTCACCTAAGTAAGTAAATTGATGTTAGGACTAACCTAGATAAATTTATGTCACCCAGTGTATCTACCGGAAACGCAATATGAAAAATAAAAACAAAAAATTCCGCTCAGTCATATACCATCTTAAAAGTAAATGCCAATGTTTTTCATATACAACCCTCTTATTTACCTACCCTTAGCATCATTCTGCTCGAACTCCTTAGAAAATGAAACACGCTTGGCACTGTGTAACCAGAAGTGTAAACAGTGTGCATCAAATTTACGTCTCAAACGTGGCCGCCATTTCTCACTATAACTTCTCCAAGTAAATAGTTTTCATTGAAATTGGCATAGAATAATTTTCTGGTTATTACACTACGTGCATGATTAACGTCGAAAAACCATATGCCAGCTATATGTATAGTCTGCACGTTTTTTGTTTTCATACATTAAATTTCTTATCCGTTTATTAATAACTTCCAGTCTATTTTCTACTGATAATACCCGAAAATACATTTCACTGACAGGCAAGTTCTCGCTTGAGACATTTTACGTGTACCAATTCATTAGAGTTTGAGAATCGTAATCTCATGGGGATGAAAGTACGTGGCAAAAGTTCGAACTAGATGCTTTTAACCCTCTTAAGTCAAAAGTATCTCGCTAAATTTTTGAGTTTTATCCTTCCTTAAGATTATCTCAAGGGATTCCTCTGAAGTTTCGTTAGGATCCCTGAGAGTGTCTTGGGAAAACATTTATTTGGCAGGCGATAGCTTACCAAGTAGTACCGATACGTACAATGTGCTCAGGTTTTGATGTACGATATATGTATAATACTTATCTATTTAAAAGGATATCTAAGAAAGTTTTCTAAGGAAGTTTTACAAAAGTTCTTTCAATAAAATTCCGCCTAGCACAATATACTTTATCGTACAGACATCCGACTTGAATATACGTAAATTTCTTTCTGAGACTTCTATTGGAATCAGATGGCAATATAAAATAAATATTTATTATTTAATAAGAATACAAAGAAAGTTTTCATCGGCTTTTATACTGTACATCTTGATTTTTTAAGATTTTAAGATATAGGACTAAAAAAACCAATGGGAATTAAATAATTTAATTGATGACACATTCCCGCTGAATAATTTTCGACTAACAGCGGTAGACAAGAAAAAAACAAAGTTTTTCTAATTAAAGCAATTCGTACAATAAGTGTAACCTGTTACAGCCGAGAATCAGGTTTAAAAAATCGGAAGTGCCCGAAGCAATGATTAAAATTAAAAGCAGCTGTACTCGAGAGCCATGAAGAACGAATTTGACAAAAGAAAAAAAAAGGAGTAAAAATATAATTTTCAAAAGTCAAACCCCACCTGCGCAACACGTCCAAGTTAGCTTTGTGTCAGTTGGAACGACCAGGAACGAAACGACCCCTATAGAAAGTGACTCACAGAAAACCTACTACGTAGTAAAAGGGACGTAACTTTCAACACCTTCCGCCATGAAAAATCGATAACACTATCCGCGACGATACCTCAAGTTCAAAAGTAAGCAAGTATCACGGATCGATTGATAAAACAAATTATCAGGGTCACGCAATCGAATCAAACGAGTAAACTCATATCGGTATAATTACATCCCCTAAATATGTCTGACTAGGAGCCTCAATAATTCTACTTGACAGCAGCACCCTATCCAATGTACATAAATAAATATACACGGTACGTAGTACATTTTTTTTTCCATAGAATTTACAGGGACGTTTCACGCGCCATTTGTGCCAAACATTGTTAGCACCGATAAAAACCAGAGTGGTGTAACGGTCCAGCGATAATAACAATGGTCGGTCTATATGAAAGATATTGACACTGGCGCCATCTACGCGCGATAGCAGTTACGTCGGAACTAGAGACCAGCAGAGACTCCTATAGCGCGCGTCCGTAAGGATTTAAGGCCGCCATAAATCCTCCCAGCTTCATCCCTTCTGAGATCCTTGCCGGCGTGGTGGTCAGACGGCTTTTACCAGATTGTACTTCTCGATACCCTCTTACCACCAGGATCCTCCTATGCTTTCGTTCTACTAACGCCTCCACACCCTCGACCACCCTTACCTTTCGAAATTTCCCTCGCCGCCTGATTTCTTGCCAAATGCCTTTCGTCTTCTCGATTCTCCACTTCTCGACCTTCGCGAACTCATTACACGTCGACTTCATTTCTTGGGATTCAGTCCAAATCCAATTCGTCCTGTACCCGCATGTACGGTTACGCCACAAGTTTGAAGAACAGATCTGAAAAAATGGTCGTTTTGAAAAATGAAAATAAAATGTTTCGATTTTTGTAAATCAATTAAATATTACTTTCCATCGCTCATACGTGTGTACAGCGTATCAAGTTTGAATTAATTTTCAAATTTCCAATTTATTTATATCCGGATTGCACGTACTAGTTACGTTATCGGCTAAGCGTGAATGTGTTAAAAAAATTGAAAATAAAAAATAACAATTTACGAATTCACAGTCCCGAAATACTGTCTGCGTCTGCCCCAATGATTTTTCAGGTTAAATCGCCTGAAATACGGCTCTCCGCAGGTCTCTCGAGCAATGCAATTATCGATAGGGTGGTCCGTGCCATTCGTTTGCTTCCCTATCGGCTGGCCGATTCAGAAGGATGCAATCAATGTAGCGTAGCCTAGCGCGGCGGCACTTCGATTTAATTCATGAATAATTCCACGGCGAAGATCGAGTAGCATTGTTCTCCGTGTATCCACGGTGTTCTTCGATTAAACATACTCATTGAACACTGCCGGCATCTGAATCCCGATACGCTTCGACGAATCCAAGGTTAAATATCGCCCTGAAGATCACGATAATAATATATAGCTCAACGTTTGTCTAGCCCGTGGATGCATAAATTGTACCCGGTTGCATATAACAATGCAACCAGATACCCGTGTAATAATTCCCTATAATGATTGCTAATAAAGAAGAAAAGAAAAAGGAAAAATTCATATTTCAAAATCAATAACCTACCTACGTATATATATACACGAGAGTAGCAACAAGCCATTGGCCTCGTACAAAACACTATAATTACAGCGGCGCACGATGATCAAAGGTCATTATCGTTGATGAAGATCCCATCTGGACTAAGAAATCCAATACGGCTTCGGCATCGTTCTCGGTCGTATGCGCTCTATAGTATAGTAAGTTCTATAGGATAATCGTTAAAGCTACTTAGACTTTAAAGTACACGTGATAATTCGATGATGGCCCCATCTGTCGGCCAAATAATTCATTGACATTATAAACGCACGTTCGTGTACTTGTGTATTCTATTGATAAATATTGATATTACCCGAGAGATTAATATACTATTTGTGAAAGGGACTATTCGTGTGCGTGAATATTGGATGTAATTGATAAATCTACTCGTGCCTAGCGTCGTCCAATAATTGGATCACTGAAGTCAATTACATGTAGATTGTCCATCTATCGTCAATTGTTTTATGCTCAAGTAACTTTACATACGTATATACGCATATATATGTATAATAAATGGATTTTTAATATGTTACAGAGGGAGGCAAGCCAGCGAGATGTGGAACGAGAACGGCGACAACGAATGGAGGCCGAAGCGCGAGTACACGAGGCCACGGCCGAGGCTGAACGAGCGCGAACAAGGGTCCATCATCTACAAAAAGAATTGGCCAGGTAACGCCATCTTAGTGACTTTTCAACCATTTTGTGATAACGTGGAAGAAGCAATTGGGTCCTTGCGCTATGCGTATGTATATATGTAATTGTGTTTATTAAATGTCCAACAGAGTGTTCGCGTAAATATTTCGTTTGCGTTAATAGAAAACTCATGTAACTTAGTGGTCGATGGCAAATTCAATATTTCACATATCAAACCGCAGCCATCGCTTATTTCGTCGTCGAACCGCAGAGGCATACTTTACTCTCGACCGATAAAACTTTCCCGTAACGCATAAATAACGAGAGCGTATTTCCGGCGCAATAACCGCTAGATCCCATGATAAATCGAGGATATTGGCTGAAATCCAGTATCATTATTGCACCGTACGCGAATTCTGTTCTCAGTTATTATACATCCCGTCCCTTGAAAGCGAACCTTTACCGCCATTGCGCCACTGTCGCAACGGTTTTATAGATACTCGACGCTGTCAGTATTAAAGGAGATAGAGTAGGCCGAACCTAACTTACACCGGAGCTTTTTACTCATTCACCTTCATCCTTTATTCAGGAAAATCTGTATTCTCTTTCCGGTAAAAAAAAATATATTAATGAACGTTAAGCCCTTCACGGCTATACCACTGTCACGTATTTTTGTCCTCCCGTGCTTTAAATACGGTTCAATCAAAGTGACGCGACAATTAAAAAATTTTCAAACAAACGTACCAACGTCCGTCATCTGCAGGCTTCGTTGAAACTTTCGAGAATGGCTGGTGTTGTACGTACATGCTACGAGCATTTAGGTATTTTCGAATTAAGGCGCCTTCAGGTAAAGTCCTATCGTGACACATAACACAAGTGGCTACGAAAGACGAGTCTAGCTGGTAAGTGGCTGTTACGTTTAAAAGGTTCGCAGGACGATGTACCCTTAAAGCCCTTGTGGCATCGATCCGACCCCTGCGCCTCCTTCCAGCATCAAGTCAAACACACAACGACGCGTCGCACGCGCGACAGTGTCCCCGCCGCTCGTCGCGCGGTACCTATCTGAACCGAGCTTGAGAGTTTACCACGGAGTAATAGCGAGAGAGGGCGCAGATAGGCTACCGTTTTCACGCTTCTACATTCTCGCTTCACCGCCAGAGCGACATCGAAGAGACGCCGAGTGTCACTAGGACATTTTTTTTTCATAAAACTTTTTGACTTTTTAGCTCTCTCTCGATCAGGAGTGCTTTGAATTTTCGTAAGGACTTATCAAAGAGCTCATTGCACGTACGAGCTAGTGGACGATATTTTTGTTTAAGGATCTCTCAGGAAGTTGGACACTCGATCAAAGGGAGAAACGAAATTTTATAACCTCGAAGAACGCCTCCGCGTCTTCCTTTGTTACCTTTACGAGTAAAGGTACCTCGAAAGGTTCTATTACGTATATGAATTACGATGGAAATAAATTTTTCTTTTTCTTTAAATTCTCTCAGTCCTCTAGATCGTCTGATTTTATATCGTTGCTCCTCGTATGAAAAAGACGGTCGACGAACTTTATGCTTATTTGGATTTCAGGTTAATGACCTTAGTGAACGTAAATGCGAACCACTGACAATGAGCATGGGACTGATGGTAACTAGGACGCACTCAAGCAGCAATCATTAGAACTAAAACGGATAAACGAGACGGGAAACCGTAGTTAAAGCTCGCTTCCTTATAGGGACGCACAGACTTCCTTTCATACGGCGAACCTTAAGCTCCGTATTGGCGATTAAAGTTACATGATAGACGTCTCTGATAGCGGACATTTAATAGGATGATAGATTGCCATAACTCATCCCATCGGAGTTTCGTTTGAGAGCGTCGATAGTCCATGGCAAAAGTCAAAAGCTAATGGAACCCCTACAGCTGTAGTATGTGGGTTGCGCGGACGTCGACGAGTTTTATCGTCACTTGTAAACGAATTAAATATCTATCCCGTGGAGTTTCAGCGACCGGACAAATTATCTCGTTACTCGTAGAGAATGAGATAAAAAGAAACAACGGAAAGAAAATAAATAAAAGTCTCAAACTAGAATCGCCATTTTTCTTCTACACTCGGCAATCAGCAGCAGCGAAAACCACATTTTCTTTCGCTCAAGATCTTTTTCCCGGTACCGCGTGGCGTTCTTATATCATAAATGTTGTGTTTCGTCGTTAATAACTGACTAAAAATATTACGTCGTTAACCCACAGAGATTGCTATCTCGTAATAACGTTGTATCCACGAAAATTGTACTATCGATTGGGATCGCATAATTACCCATAATTCCTCGACAAACGCACGCCTTCTCTAGATTCACTCGATATATATGTGTGTGTGTATATATATATATATATATATATATATACGGTTTATGAACAACATACTAAATTCACTTTTATTCATATGTAACAGCGTACCGACCCGTCGCACGTTCGAAATCGACTTTCGTTCGCAATTGAAAAAGATCCGCTTACAAAAGAACGTCTTTAACCGACCGAGTACGTTTTTATTCTTGGACAACGTATGTACAATATCCCAGGACGTTATTGTATCGTCGCATAGGATCTTGTAGAATCGTATTTCTGTGCAATTGAAATTAGGCCTTCTACTGGATCGTAAAAATTCATTCGTGATATTACGATTAAATCGTACCGTGTCACGTGCGCGTATATTTGCGCTAAAAGACTACGCGCATTTTAAAAACCTTTTTTTTTTCTTCTATTTCATCTGTTTATACTACGTAGCGATAGTGCGACAGAGTGTACGGCTTAGTATGTTTAAGCACGCATATCATTGTTCCAAGCCACGCGAGCATGAAAAAGTATTGTTCAAATGACAGGTGGAGCGAAGGGAAAAAAATATGGCGAATATTTTTACAGCATTCTTTAGCTTTGCAATGACTGCCTGAGGCGTACAGTCGCGTGAAAAAAATATCCCCAAAAAATTTTAATCAATTGACCATACCTAAAATATCGGTTATCGATCGTCAATTAATTTCCTAATAAATCCTACCAATCGCCTGACTCCAGTGTGAAATCCGAATAAGAACACTAAATCTGACCGAACATGACCGAACCTAACCTCACCCATAACGCTAGACTGGGACTGGACATAAAACGCAGAAAGTTCAATCAATCGTTCCGCATATCGAGTGGAAAGTCGATAACGGCAAAGCGTTGGGTTATATCACGACTGTACAAACCGGAAATGACAGTCTACAGACAGCAATAACGTGGCAGCAAATCTATTCCTAGAATTCCCATCTCTCTTCTATTCTCTACTGATACCTGAGATTCCGAGGACATTTTTATTGCGCTCTTAAGTAAATTTATACGCAACAACCTCTCATGAGGTAAAAGATCCTGCGTCGTTTTTACGTTAAAAAAATATACATATACATATATATATATATTGACATTTTACGAATCTTTCTTTATCATCCCTACACTCGTGGGTACAGCACGTGTACTATTCGTCTTGGGTATTTTCATGAAAGCGCACGAATTCGTGTTGTCGCCGTTTCCTGGAATCGTATCGGCCCACGTGCTTCAATGCTCGTGTCATGCTGCTTGGGTTTCTGTACATGCGACAAAGTCCTTACGGTTCTCTCGTATTCCGGCATGTATAATGCTTGTTCGACGTGTAACGTAACATGATGCATGACAACGCGCCGGATATACCACCGCGAGTTTTCCTGCAGCGAATGAATAATCGTACAGCCCACGTAGGCAGGTACGTTGGGTTCGAGTCTACATTAGGTATACCGTGTGCATCTATTGAAATTTATCCGTGGTGCCTATGTATAAATGTCTATGTACTATGCGCATACTACTGTTGAAAAAAAAATATGTATACATAAGTAAATAAGATTTTGAGCATAGCTCTTTATCATTGAAAATTTCTGACCTTGTCTTACGGTTAGGTTGACTGTATATATAGATACCCGTGTGTGTTATTGGGACGTTTAAAACTAGAGGGCTGGGTTAAGAAATTAGTGAAATTAATGAGATAGAAAAGCTGCACGAAAGCTCATTGAGATTAGAACGCTTTACAGGTGAAAATTACTAAATTCTAGGAGCTTGTTTTGATATATCCAAATGGGTATGTGATATAAGAATGGGTTGAGCTATATTAAGGGGATAAAATGGTGGCTCGATTTACTATATTTATAGTGATTATTAGCTATAGTTATTTTTGATTCTTGATTGGACGCATTGAGGCAATGTTTATCTTTTTAATAGAAAAAAGTGTGTAAATTTGGATTTTAACGATCGGATGGGGATTATGTGAAATTTTAATATAATTTACCTGCGGTGTAACATATGGCAGATAACGTGATGACACAATGGCATATATACACGTGTTACGCAATACTGTTCTAGAATTCATAGGACATATTCTACAGTGTGATAACATATAGATAATTATTTTATCGATGACTGCCTCCTACGTATTAGATACAAAAAAATCAAATTTTTTAAAGACCAGGGCTTATACTTGATTGAAAGAAAAATTCTCGGGCAATAAAGAACAATCGGTGAAACACGCAATGGGATGAATTCGTTCCTTTGAAAATATACGAGATAGGGTATATTTTATCGTCGTATACCGTTAGAAAGGATAGATACGGTATGCGCCCCCAAGAAACAGCAGCCACCCTGTATAGGTATTTACTTGGATGGAATGAAAGTAAGGGAGAGAAAGCATTTCACTCAGGAGGCTGCTATGGCTCCTGGTATTTCGGATAAGTTATATTTATATCCGGCCTGGGGTAATTGCCTTGTCTCTCCCCTCCATCAGCCCACTAACCTATTTCGGAACTCATCAGCTGATGATAAAGCCGCATTTTTTTCCTCTCCTTCAACCGAGAAACTCGAGATGGGCGCGATTGTCTCGTAAGCTACTGAATTTATTTCCAGGCAGGACTCTGCAAACGTTCCTTCGCCACGAATTTCGACCTCCCTAACCTCTAACGTTACCTCTGCGCAGTTCCTAATCTAGCCGCATTATGATACCACTCCACGGGGGATATAGTGGTCTTTGATAAAGTTGCGAGTACAAAAACGCAAGCGTTTCACTATTTAATCCCGAAGATTGTTTTGTTGTTGATAGAAATTTTTATTTTTCCCTTTCGCAATAGCGGAGAGACAAATGTGGGACACGCAGAACGGAATACGTGAGGATAATGGAAAACGAGAAGAATGATCGTTATCGTACGAAATTTTATTTCCGACATTTCGAATCTACGTCGTATGTTTTATGTCGATGCTTTCTATTTATATTCGAATTTCATCGTGGACCGTATTATTACCCAATGCCGATATTTCATTGAATGACGAAGACTGATCAATTTATTTTCTTCCTGCACGTTTTACGAGAGCAGTCTATTTACGCCGTAACAGTGGCGGCCATTGCATCGTATTAACCAAATACGGTATCGTTTATTACGGGGTTTATGAGACAGCGGCCAAGTAGAGAGGGTCTCACGGTTTATTGCTATTGTACTGTACTGTCCCGCGTATAGAGTATAGATATATGGATATATGTACGTTAAAAGCTTATCGATTTCAGCTACATGCATCGGGACAGCTTTAACCTTCAATTTAACCGTTACGTCATTACGATCCTAACCCATAAAACGTAACTGTATTGTAGGAGAAAAGTAGTTGTTTACCTGTTACGAACTTCGAGAGCATTGTGAAAAATATGTGAATGAAGTAGCATACCTGTGAATGGATTTACGATTTTTCTTTGTGAAACATTATTTGAACTTATGCGGAAGTCCGTTAGTCCATTTTCCGCTTCCTGTTTACGCTTTACGCACCCTCGTCCTTGATACTGTCTTTGGAATGATTTGTTTTTCTCAGCGAGTAGGACACTCTGGCGCCGCGATGCTCCCATTTACAGAGATACCGTGTCGTAGACGCTGTCTTGTCTGTAGACAGGAATATATTGTTCTCTAGGTTGCACTATATATCTATCGAGGATATTTCGTGGCCTGGAGGACGCGAAGAAAAGGATAATTTACTCTAAACGCAAATGCGAGAAGTTCGTTTACTGCATTATGAAAGCTAACTGACTCTAACCGACTCTCGTGGCGCGCTCTGTGAGCGAAAAGAGGAAACAACAAAGCAATATGAAGTCACGTGGTTAACGCGTATTTCAAAAGGAAGAAATTCGTTTGACTGTGGCTTAGTTTGCCGTGTGTGTAATTAAAAAAAAAATGGACGTCTACCCTTCATTCAAAGAAACGTGTCTGCCGCTTGGGTGACTGTATGTACTAAGAGGAAAGACTCGAAAAGTCATGCCTTTTTACACCGTGCGAAAACAGTCTCTGAAAATGGCAGGGTTGGCTTCCTCGTAAACATCTGCTTCTATTTGAACTTATGATTATGTACGTCTCTCTCTCTCTCTCTCTGTTCCCTCTTGCCATCTTTCTCAGTCTAATACGACAGATCCTTCGTAGCCTCTTAACATCCCCTTGCGTTATAATTTCAACGAAATCATTCCTGCAGACTGGAATCTTCTATGCGTACCTCCTACTCTACGGTACTTAAGACCAAGAACCAAGGAAGGATAAGAAACTCGCCGTCCCCTTAACAACGTTTGGTGGTTCTTCTTTGGGAAAAGTTCTCGAGAAAGATCAAGCGTCTCTATGGTGTTTTAATGTTCTATGGCGAAGATGGAAAAAGAGTAGGAACGTGGCCCACCCAGTTTCTATTATATCCACGACAAAGGAACCTTTTGCTCGTCGACGAACCTACGGACAGAATGAAAAGCGCGAAAACTATGGCCGTGACTCGTTGACATTTCTATGCTGTGTATACCTACTAACTGCACGGGCTCCGTGGAATTCTTTGAATAACAATAAGCGGATAGAAAGGGATATGACGTATTATGGTTTCGGTCGCTGAAAAGATTTTTTTTTTTTAACGTGCTAATGCGGGACGTCTGTATAATCAAGTTAAGAATGAAACACGTCAATAAAGCATCGCCGTTTGTACAAAGTACAAAATAGTCACTTTTGAAAATCATATTATACATACCTAAGGAATAGGGGATGCCAGGAATTAAAAGACTATTTACAAAAAGTACACATAAGAATATATAGAATGAGATATGCAGGTAGGCACAGGGATTTTGGGACTCTGAGAAATAATTATTTTAATATGATTTTTTTCATTGTGTTTCAGGATGGAGGAGTCCTCGCGGGGTCTGCTGCAGCACAAACAAAGGGCGGAGCAGTTGAAGCAGGAAAAAGCTGCGCTCACCCTTTCCTACGAGGTGACTATATTTTTAATTTCCCTGAATCATCGAAACAATCCGTTTGATTTGTCTGACGTGCAAAACCCACCGCAGAATTCGTATCTACACACGCGTCATAACCACCGCAATTGACGAGCGCAGAGACAAAGCGGATTTTCGCGAATGAAATAAAATACAGCGAGGTCTCTTTGACAGCCGATATCGCGACAGATACAATTTACCGCTTCGGTAAACAGAAAAAAAAAAGAAACCATCAACCCGATACCTCCCACTCCATTGCCCCTTACAATATCAAGTACCACGTGTCCATCAGGCGCTTCGTTTTACACCAATTAACAAAATTTTCAAAAAGTGCATCGTCACAGCCTGAAAAAAAATTGTCCCGGGTGAACCATACAAAAATTAATTACGAATTTGATTTTATATTTTATATTTATCCTCGTGTCGCTAGGCATCGAAGAAAAATTCCTAATTTCACTATCCTAATAAAATATTTGATTTTTCATCCAATCTCTTCCATAATAATTTTACACGCGCACAGACCTTATCGCATTCTCGTACTTAATACGACAGGGGTGGCGCTCAGAGGTAACATCGTTATGGCTGACATCACGCATGAGGTGACAAACGGGTCTTATCTCATTCACGGGCTGTTTAGCTTGCAAGGAATGATAACTGCTTTTTGGAAATAGCAGCAGTCTTATATCTAATCTAGTATACCTATAGTCATACGCTATTACTGAATATATTTGAAAGTGACGTTCCTGGTGCTAAAGAACAAAAAAATTCATCTAAAAATCTTTATAGGAAAATTATGACATAATGAACTTTTTACTTTTAAGTTAATTACAATGGCATTCGTTGTCATCTAGGTGGGACCCTTCTCGAAGCGTTTCAAAAGATAAAATGTTTTGACCGTGACAGCAACACGAATTTATGGCAGACGCGTGTTTTACCAACAATACGTATTATATGTATATTCGCTATTTCAGGAAGTACCTCCATACATTCGATTCCACGCACGTATTCACCAGATTGTGAATTTTCGACGAGACCAGAAAACGCTTCTCGTATATCAACGCGAACCCTATCGGAAATTTTCTCCTTGCCTTTTTCCCTTTCCGCGATATTTCACTGTTAACGAAGCCCTTGCTCTTTTAGGTAAATAGGAAAAATAATATACGATACACTGTTTAGCGGTTAAGTGACTAATAATGATAATGTTAACCATAAAAGGATCTGCGCTTAGAATAATAATAATAACAGTATAGCACAAGAACAAGTTAATCTGGCATCTTTCTTACGATTTAGAGTAGTAGGTAGTGAGGGAGGTAAAATTTACGTGAAAAAAGTGAAATTCGTGGAAACGATTTCACAAAAATGGCCGGAAACATTCCGTTAATAATACGTTGAATTCTTTTTTTGTATTTTTCTTCTTATTCCTTTCCTCTCGCTCTATCTCTCTCTCTCTCTCTCTCTCTACCCTCTCACCGGTACCCCGTACTTTCTTCACCCTATACCATTTCACCCTTAGGACGAAGTTTACATTCTTCCTTCATAGTCTACGGAATGTCGTGGTCTCCCCTCGTTCGCGGGGGTAGACATTAGCAGGAACGGCTGGGTTGGTACGACCGTTATAAATCAGAGACACGCACCCCCTATTAGCACCCCTGTCTCTGACAGGTCTGCAACCCTAATTTAACGTCAATGCGCCTTGCTACTAATAACGCTGAGCCGCGTTATTAACTCGAACTCAGCGCACCACCGAGTCTGAGTGCAAGTGCAACAAATGCATTTGATTGTTTGGCTGTCAGTGAGACCTGTCAGAAATTTTTATTAATTTTTTTGTTTATTTTGGTAACAGAGAAAAAAATGCATGGAACGAGAATGAAAATAACGGAGCTTCGAATTGTACTCGTGTAACGAATTGTGAAAATTTTTGAGTTTTTATTTTGACATTTACTATGTTAAGTACTGCATAGTCGTTTATGCTTGCAACTCCATGTGCAATGCTTTCTTATCGTAGCTCGAGCAGGCTGTGAGGAATTGTCAAAAGTGTTGGATAAAAATTCGAAAGAAGAAAAATGATGAAACCCAGAATCATAATTTTTGAAAATTATCAAGTTGTGCTCGTGCAACTTATGAATAGGCTGAGACAGGATAGGCTTGGTGGAAATGAAAAATTCTATTATGCCATTTACTATTCTATGTGTATAGTTGTTACGCTTACAATTCCATATGTGGCGGCTTCTGATCGTAACTCAGAGTGACTGTGAGGAATTGTCAAAAATTTTGAATCGTAATTCTCGCGGTAGGCAACTATCGTGGATCTACAAGCTAAAGGGGAACAATGTGTAGTGGGCGAGCGAGATAAATTGTGGCTTTATGCTTTCCGGTTAGACCGATGAATCTTTTTTTATATACACGCCTTGCATATGGATATACAATTACGATTGGTCTATAGTCTATTAAAGCTAAATGTGCTAGAAAATTATACCGAATAGAGCATAGGGTTTCTTAAGTAAAATTTTTTATTTACTAAGATTTATGCTTTTGCTACCCATTTTATTATTATATTTGTATACCATTTAAATATTTATTCATAGTCACGTTTTGAAATTTGTACCTTTTTTTTTTATTAGGCTCGAGTGCACCAGTACCAGGCGCAAATTACGAAGCTGCAGCTGGAAGGCGAGTCGATGCGCGGCCAGCTGCGAGGATTGGAAGCTGCATGTGCTGGAGAAGTACACGCAGCCCTTGTCGCTCGATTGGCAGTCCTGGAGACGGAACACGCGGCACTCGCCCGCGACGCCGACGCTCAGCGTCGACAGTACGAACGGTGTTTGGACGACGTCGCCAACCAGGTGGTCCGCGCCCTCCTATCCCAAAAGGTTCATCGACATGCTCACACTAATGTCCTCCTTTTTTTTTTAACCACTTTCCATCACGCTACTTAACTATGGGAATACCGGCTGTTTCAAAATTTTTTTCTTTTCTTAAATCGTTGACTTGAAACATTCCAAATTGCTGGCTTGACCTTTAGCTTATTGCTAAACATGATGAGAATTGACTTATTAACTTGAATGAAAATTTTCAGTGATATTGATAGTTGGATTATTTTTTCTCAGAGTTAATTTATGTAATGATGTTTCTGATTAATAATGGTTACTAGTCGTGCCGTGGGACACATTTATTTAATTATATTTTAGGGTTTGGATGACTTAAGTAATTTTAGGTAGAAGCAATTTTATTAATCAGATGTGATTATGGAGTATAAGTGTAGATTGTCTGAATTTAAAGGTGACTGTCCAAAGTTATATAATTCTCTCTTGATAGTATTAGCATCCTGCTTTGAACTTGGGATGTTACGACAAGGCCTATTACTTTGATGAAGTAGGTTTAAATGAATTTTAATAATCATTGAATCAAGCCAAGGTATCCGTTCTTATTAACAAATCCTGAATGTTGGGCCTATACATATACTCCTTGTGAATATAGTATCCATTTTGTTGCTGTTAAACTTTATTTGAAATGCAATATTCCTTTTTAGGGTCTCAGGGAAGAAATTGGTGCTCTTCAGAGGCGCATTCGTGAGCTAGAGGCACAAAATCGAGCTTTGTCGGGCTTATTAGCTCAGGCTACTAGTCCCGGAAGTCCTACTGATCTGATACAAGGAATCCTTGAAGCTGGACCCGCCGCCTTGGTCGCTGCACTCAGTCTGGACCCTTCCTGGGTACCACTTTCCAGACCACGTTCGCTCAATCTTCAAATACCTGTAATGGCCACTACAAAGTGTCGTCGTAACAGACCCTTAGGTATGGTTATCGCTATTAAGAAGAAAAAGATGTACGTTATAACCGTAACCATAACAGAAACTATTATCCCCATGATAAAGCCTATTCAATACCATAGTGTACAAGATTATTAGGCTCATAAAAAAAAATCTTTTCCCTTCACTTATCATGTACCGTTAACAGGATCATTTCTATCGTATACTTCTTGCTATTGAGGAACACAAACTATCAGACTGGAATGAGCTTTAAGAAAAGCAGCTTTTCTCAATCCGTCTTTGAATGATTTTAGGTCAGAAGCCTTCAGAGGAGGAGGGTAGCGAGAGTCCCGAGAGTGGTAATCGGGATGAAGGGTACTCGACAATGTCAAGCGACGTACAAGGCGAGGGTGCTCGACAAGGTGAACCGCCACGAGGACTTGAAGATCTAAAGGAGGCAACAGACGAAACGGAAGCCGATATTTCCCCAGATGCAAGATTGGTCGCACTCGATGCCGCCGATCCAGACGTTCTTTTCTTTCCATTGAATCTGACTGTTGGGATCAATCCAAGACACAGCTATCCACCAACCAAAGATCTCCTTCCATATCAGCACGTGATGCGCAGCTTCTCCGACAGTCATCTTTGCCTCAAACTTACAACCACAGCTAACGTGACGCCTTACAATATTGCCAGCCCAGCTGGATCGTCTTCGCTATTATTAGTTGACGAGGAAGGTTGGGACGCTGAATATGTTCAACAATGGCTTAGGTTTGTTATTATTGGAATAATAAGTGCGGTCATTGTTGGAATTAAAAATTGATCTCTATAAGTTATATCATTTCTTTGTCAGTACAATAGTTCACTTTTATAAATTCTGGAATTTTAATTGATTTGACAATTTAATTTATTATTAATGTTTTAGGCTAGACGACACTAGGAGTGCTCAGCAACATCGAGACCTACTCGAATTGGAATATGATAGAGCGGAACTCGAAGACTGGAGCTTTTCCTTGTCGACGGAGGACCTAGTGCAAAATGATCACTCCACGTGGAAGGAACCACCTACGACTCCTGCACTTCCTGCTATCAAAGAACACAATCCTCTTGAACTGGAAGAAGATGCTAATGAATGTCTGTGGAACGGTGCAAGTTACCTGGCAGATAGGACTGGTGGCGAACTGGTAAACTTCTTTATTGTTTATTTGGATGACTTAAATAAATTATATATATGCTGTTTTTGGGAAAGCATTATCAAGTGTCACTGTACTATTGATAATCAGGAGAATTTTTCAAACCTGGATAAATATGGCGTCTTTTTTCTCACTATTCAGGTCGCTCTTCTTATGGATGCGAGAACAGCGGGTCCGTGGCCCTATGCCTCTAGTCCTGGTGCTTCTTGGAGCAGCGAGGAAGGCGCTATGGAAAATTCAAGTAAAAGATCCTCCGCCGCCCTTTCAGGATGTAGCGACGATCCTGATTCGCCCTCCGTAGGCACGGATTTTACCCGTGACTTTTACCGGCTCGTCAAATTTGAAAGTACCAAAAGTTTAGCAAGCACCTCCTCGAGGGGCGGAAAACCACCGGGAGATAGGGAACAAGCACTGCAAAGTGTCTTATCATTTATCGCCGAGCAACAAATGTATCTCGCTGAATTACCAAACAATTCTCCGGATCACATTGCGGAACCTCTTTCTACCGAAGGTTCGTATTAATTCTTTATCAACAGCGCTTTTGAATTTTTCAAAAAAACTTCTGTATATCTTCTACCGAATTAAAAACTCTAAAAAAAAAAAAGGAATCGAATAGTTCATTTATCAATAGAAAAATCAGTTTTCGAGTGTACAGAGTGAGAATTCCACTTGAACTTTTTGTTGCACTACAAAGCCGAGTGGACATTGATGAAACTGTAAAAATAAATATTCAGTGAGCATTGCACAAGAGGTATAAAAATGGTTTATATGTATCGTATGACGTATAAAGAATTGATGAACCTATATAAAACATATTGATAGCGTGACAGATAAATATTTCGAATATTTTGCACAGATTATTCAAAATTCGTTTAATTCATTCAGTTCTAGAGGCAAGCGGGAATAAGAATGAACATCTAATGGAGATACTTAACACCGAGACTGGGGAAAACATAATTCAGGATCAGGAACATATGGAAAATGTCCGACCACTTAATTCCAACGAGGAAATACTCGATCAAATTTCTGTTCCGCCATTGGCGCCGGAAGAGCGACTAGTAAGTGCAGTTATATGCAACGAGGGTGTCTCCTACACAACTGTTGCACCTTCGGAATTAGGAGCGGTACCTGAAGAAGACGAGGAAGCGGCAACATCTTCGACACCCAGTACAGTCGTAAGTATATAATTCAATATTTGAAATAAACTGATAGAGGCATTGATAATAGATCAGATAACAATAGCAAATCAAATTATGAACGATAGCGTTGATAATAAATTTCATATCTTTTCTACGTTTTTCACGACTTATCGAATTTCTAGGTGAGTCCCGCAAGGGCGCCATTACTGATCGAAGGACGCGATCGATCATTGAGCTTCCACGAACGTGCAACTTCCAAAGACGTCATTGACGAACTTAATCGAATGATTAGAAAAGGAGAAGACAATCCCGTCGCTCAAGATACTCAGATGGTCCTTGAGAAACTTGATCTTGCTTGTTGCTGTCCAACTGGTTGGGTTCACGTTGAACGCGATATCGACTTCACGGATCCAAAGGTAAATTTTCGTGTACTTCACGATACGTACGATTGCTAATTATTATTATTATTATCCACTAAATATTTTTTTCTTTACTTATTCAGGCAAGAGCCAACCTTCTAGATGTGATGCTAGCAAGTAGCGAAAGTTCCTCGGCAACTTCTAGCAGCGGTTCGGCAGGCAGCGATTCTGGCGATGAACCACCGGATTATCGTCGTTTGCACAGGTTGCATCGTTACCGTCGTCAAAAGAAAGGTAGTTATCTTTCACAGGGTATATAACTAGTTTATCGCAGCAGACTACTTCTATTGTCTCGAAACTGAGGGATTTACCATCGCGCTCTTTCACTTTTTGATATACAAAGGAAATACTTGGCTCTTCGCGGCTTACGTTTAATCTGTTCAATTAATACAGTAAACATACCTACCATATTTACAGAATCTTCCTTACTAAAGGTTTTGCTAACCACACGAAAAAAAAAAAAGTAATAAACAGTAATCAATATTTAGTCATTATAATTGATTACGAGTAAACAATTATCAGATGCTTTTTCGAATTTATAGAAATTGCTATTTCGTCATGAAAAACCCTAACGAGCAGTCGCTTCTCTCTAACTATGCTTTTTATCTTGATTTACTAATTATCATTCTTTTTCATGATAACGTTACATTTTTTTTTTCACTAAAAGAAACCCTGCACCTTTCAATCATTCACACAATCACTGCCTATTATCTGAATCAGCACCTTATAGCATTATTATAAAGATATCTGCTAGTTGCCTTCGCTGTATATAGCTTCTTTCATATTTTCTGTTCAGATGGTAGCTCCTACGCGGTGTGCTTTGATTGTCACAAGAAAAGCTACGTAGTTCGGCTTAGTGACGATAAGTTTTTATAAAAAAGAAAAAAAAACCGACGCGCCAATGAGAACGGACAATCTTTGAGCTTAGCTTAACGATAACAAATTGCAAATGACTTTCCCGCATATAATTACTAACCGAAAATTAATCGTGGATGAATAATGATAAATTTATTGAACCTCGGTACGCTGTATCGGCATTTATAAAATTCCAAAAAGCGCCGCAACGCTTCTGTCCGAATTCCATGAGCTGTTTAGAGATCGTTGAAAAGGATCGGGCGCGCGATATTTTCAAAATTGACATGAGAAAGAAAAATTCAAAGTATACACAGAGAACAACAATCCCGTTCGATTTGGACGATCGGTAAAAATTGTGGAAGATACGTGAGTTTGGAGAGGTAGAGTGCTAAGCCGAGCTACTCTGTGTCTGCTAGAGCCGGTATAGGAGAGAGAGCAAGTGAGGTCTGAGGCATGTTGACCTGCTGCTTGGTTTCCCAGCCTCGGCAGCGCAGGCCCATCGGGTTCTACGACTGCCATCTTCTTGGGGAGCTTCGACTCGGCCGTCCATCATCGGCAGGGACGATTTCTTCGTTCGTTATGGAGACAAGGAGCGAGAGGCCGTAGCTTCATTTGATTTCCTTGACGAGATCACACTTTCTTCGTCCATCACGCCATCCTCTGCTGAGTCCGAGGAGTCGACTGCAAGCTTTCTCGACCTCGATGACATCCCCACGTCGAATGCCAACAGGAACCTCATGAAAATCTCCCCACTCTAGACGAACGACGATGACCTCACTGGATAATACTGATTGTATTTATTGGTGAGGCGGTCCGATAACTCTTCATGCGATTCGAGCAGGATCATCCTCGCTGAATTCTGCTGGTGCGGAAAATCGTCCAGAGTATTATTTTATGTACTGATTGTATATATAATATATATATATATATATATATATAAGGACGATGCGGTGGGATTTTTGACAGGGACGCGAGAAATTGTAGAATAAAAACTTCAGCCTGGGGATTGGCGTTCGGCCACTTTTATTTAATGCTAATTGGATTTGTAAATTTGGACTTGAAATTTTTTTTTAGTGATTACCACTTGTGGAGTCTTTGATATGATCTGTCTGCGAAGTACTTATACTTCTGTTTTCGTTGTGCTATCAAGCTTGATTTAGGCAACGATGATTTTAGTTATTTTTATTTAATATCGATTTTGTTACATCGTTTTTCAATTGTCTCAACCCGATGGAATGTAAATATTGAAAAGTTTAAGCATTTCGTTTGAACGTATATTCTGAAATGCTATTTTTTAGGAATGAGGATGACCTGTCTTATATTTTTCCTCGTAAATTTGCAGTCTTAACGCGTTCAGCTCTTTGAATGCGTTTCATAAGTCGTAGCTAAAGATTTTATCAAACAAAAGACTAATGAGAATACCTAATCGGAGTAAATTATATTAGTAGGACTGATAAGTATAATGAAGAAAAAAAAATTGTCTCTAATGTTTACAATGTAAATTTTCACGGCTATTATACAGTCATTCGATCGTCGTCATCAGTATCCCCGTTAAAGTGAAAACAATAACTAAAAATGTGGTGCGTCGATATAGACCACCCTATAATAAAAGAATGATCCTATGTACATTTACAGCACTGTGCAGAGAAAAAAAAAATTGAAAAAAATTTTACGTTTATCCGTGCATTATTTTAATCTCGTAAGAGCCTTGAACAAAGAAACACCAAAAGCGTATAAAAGATACGCCGGCTAAATGGTCATAGAAAATACTTTGCTAAATGAAACGTAAGAGAATTCGATAGAATTCTATTCCTTTCAATGGAATTCTATTTCGATTTCTTCGCCCTGGTAATATTGCATTCTATCACAATAACGACACAGTACTAATTATATGACATTCAACCATAGAGAACCCAACGAATTCACAAAATTGAGCTTAGAAAATCTAGATTAGGTCAACTCGTCGACTTTTATATGAATCAAGGCTGCTGTTCAGTTAGATTCGTGGGTGCGCACGTGCACGGAACTTTGAGGTTAGAAGCCAGGAAATCTTTACAACAATTATGTTCTCGTTTTTTAACTAATTTCATTATTAATTCACTAACCTGCCTTACGCGACAAGTAAACAAGACCATCTGGATTTAAAATTCATAAAAATCTTGTCTTTAAGAATAACATCCGAGACCTGTCAAATCCTAACGCCAGCCGCCATTAAGTCTGCTTCATATTCTTACATTTTTCTTTGAATCAGAATATTCGTTACACTTAAACGCAGACGACTCGTCTTATAAAAAGAATCAAAAATTAAAAAAATTCTTGTAAACGCAGGGGATGAATAATCGTAAAGATTTTCTTGCCTCTGAAGTCATCGTCGTTGTGCACGTGCGCGCGTATAAAATGACTGGAAATAAGCTGTAAGAATCGTTATTTTTCGTCCATCGTGTCACGATCGTCGATCGTCGTTCAAGAGTTCCTAAGGAGAAGCTTTTTCTTCGTTTGTAGTAAGAAAATCATGGAATTACGAACGAACGATAATATATATGAATTATAAGCTTCTCTTCGTAGGGACTCGTAAACCTGTATATTTTGCTTCCGAAATTATGTATAATAATATCGAATTTCAATGAATGAGCCTGCGCGAGCTTGCGAATGCGAGAGAGAATAACGAAGAAGGCACAAGGGCGAACGAAAGTAAGAGTAGACATGTACACGCTAGTAAGAATTATAAAGTGGTAAAGAATGAAAAAACTATAGGGAAACGTTAGTTATGAGAATACGCACTGGACGCGCGGCGTATATGTCTGTATTTACGTATTACGTTTCGACGAAAATCTTATAATAATATCATTAGAGGTAAAACGTTTGTTAAGATAACGAGTCGATAGAATCAAAATATTTTACATGTATATTAGGGAATATTTTCAATATTCAAAATGATATTGTGTCAGCGGGGGGTAATGGTCCCGTTACTGGTGCGCCTTGTTGTTCTCGTTGCAACAATTAAACAACAATGATAATGGCTCTGTGACGATTGTGACTGTCTTATTCGAAATAACGGTCCAGCGAAACCACTTCTCTTGTGAACACTGTGACGCAATTCAATCATATAAATGATGCTTTGTTTTGTAAATGACCAAATGAATAATTTTTCTATTGTTTTATTAGAAAATAAAATATGGATCGTATCCGTACATGGCATAAATATTTTGTGAACGTTTAGTGTCTCGTGAACGTCGTACAAAGGACATAATATGGATATTGAGCTGTGTATGGATATATAACAAGAACCAACCGTATATCTTAACAATTCCTCAGATTGTGTATAAATTTAATTTAATAACTAAACAAAAAATGAATTTCGTACAGTTAAATAGATAATGAGATTAGTTTACTCTTTAATTTAATAAATCGGTTTGTCGACTGCAGTAAACGCTACTGTCGCGCCGAGTGATGTTAGAGTATTGAGTAAATTTTCAAAGAGCGTTTTCAAGTTCAATAACATAAAATAAAAATGATTTCCAATGTCTCGCTGCGTTCTCATAACCAACCGAATATTAATCGAACTTATTGTTCTGAGCAAAAATCGTACCGATTAAATCGACTTGAGCATTGTACATAGTATGTATTATAGTATGATGGATGTAAGTTATCCTCCCTTAAACTTAATAAACAATAACGACAATATATCAACGAAATTTCAAAGTTTCCTTATTTCCATGCCTAATATAAAATCATACATATTATGTGCAGGTAGGTCAATGTCAAGGAATAAAGTCCAAAAAATATTTTTATTGAAATATGTAAAAATTCGTTGAATGAAAATATTATGCGCTTTGTACAAATGAGAAAGCACTTGTGTTTTCACATTTTTCAAATACAATGGTACATCACTTTAAATAATTTTCACGTCGATCGATATTCGTTTACGTACAAACATTTAGAAGTACATCACCTAAATGACAACGTTATTATAAATTATAATGTATTTGCAATTACGAAAAGTAATGTGTTTCTTCTTTTTGTCTCTGTTAATATTCAGTTCCAAAAGCGATTGACGCATTCGATGCAATTATTAGACACGATATCCTCTTCTCTCGTCGTTCTTAATCGAATTAGCTAAGCACAAGGCGAAGATGATACCGAGAAGCTGAAAATAAATGCAAAATGATAATGAAAAGAGTGACACAGGTTAAACAAAGAAAAAAAAAAGAAATTATTCTACCAGATTACTTAACACAATATGCTATGTCTTTACAATTTTCAGCAACTACAGACTCACCTGAACGGCAGCAACACCAATGGCAAAGCCACCAAGTATATTTCCAGCGTATGTAAGGAACTCTTCAAGTTTTTCAACACATCCAGTATGGTAACTGTTATTTATAGTGCAAGATACACCCTCAGAGTTATTACAACAGCTCCAGGGAATATTATTGGTGAAGTCAGCGGGTGAGTGTATACCGCAGCATTCCCACTGAAAAAAGTATTGAAAGATTGACAATTTAATTCAATATCAATTATTCGTTAGGACTTACACCAGTAATGCTACCCTGATGGTGCATTGATAATTAAGATTGCATTTTATTATATAACTATGTACTCACAGATAACTGAATGGCGTCGATCGTGGCGGCACTCGAGTTACTGGTGTAGTATTGATCGAAAATGGTTTTGTAATTTTCCTGAACATTTAAGTCATCCGTGTTCTTGAGAAGTACAAAGGCGTAGATGCCAATAGCCACTTGGATAATCAAAATAGTCAAGAGAAAGATGGCAAACTGAAAGAAGCATATTTTAATTATCACTTAAAGAGTTCGTGCAACGAGACGTTATGGTTTTGAAAATTTTCATTAAAAAAACTCACCGTTATGACCATGCAGTGACTCTCGCGAATTGCACCGCAACATCCAAAGAATGCTACTACAAATATTATACTGCCGATAACGATAAGCAGTATGGATGGGAGTTTCACATTATGTGCCAGAACGTCTGAGAATTCTGTCATTTGTAAGTGTATTATAACACCTACAATAAGAATGCCAAGGCCGCATAACTGAAAACAAAAATACTCCAATTATTTCAGGAAAACGTAACACAGTATTCTTACAAATCCGATTTTCCGTTAGTTTCTTTCAATATCCACCATAAATCACGTTCCGCATTTTCAAATAAAACTGTACAGAACGCGCGGTTTAAAGCGTTTTTTTTTATTTTTTAAATACGTTTCCGCCCCGAATACAATTATAGTTTTCCTCATTTACTCGCCCCACAACACACTCATGCATTTAATCAAGCTAAGCTGCCTGACTCACTGATAACAGTCATAGTGATAAGCACGCATGCTATATTTGTCAACCACTTCAAAAATTCCCAATATAATAGAACGGCTAAGTTGTTATGTAAGCTGCCGATAAATAAGAATCGATTAGTCAAATGGAAAAAATTATCTTTAACCCTTTAGAGACGATAGTTTCATGGCACTAGCGGCTACGTGAGTCGGCGCATACGCGACGGCGAAACTTCAATACTGAAACGGTTAACGGTAAAAATAAAAGTATTGACATCACGAATAAATGCAACTGTATAAATTTTGAATGTTACAACATTTTTTTAATAGCACAAACTCGGCATACCTGAAGAATTAAATCATCTGTACTTATGTTCAATTCAGTTACAATAACAGAGAACAGTATGGCGGCTATTAGAACTGCAGCTGTTATATGGCTAGACAATCTAAACGTACCAGCTAAAGTTATATACGTGTTTCACATGTGTAATGTGAAAGTGCATGACTCATCGAATGACTTCTCATCGAATCCTAATCAGGCTGACACATAAACGCAATTCCGTTGTGCAAAATACATCAGATAAATTACAGCATAATCTTTATGACTCTTAAAAGAATTTTCCGGTTAAATGAGTAATTGGGATACCACATGCATTCGCACTTTCGTCATTGTTAAAGAGCATTACGTGTTTTGACATTTTCAATATATATAGGTATATACTATAGAGGTGTGTCAAGCTGACATGGTTTAAGTCAGCAGAACAATCTGAAATAAATTTAATAATACTTTGCTTATTAAATTTTATTTAATTAAGTTGTTTCTACCAGTTTTCAAATAAAACAGCAGAGACAGGTTACAATAATAATAATACTGCAGATATAAACATCTTTGCCTCATATTATTCTCTAATTAAATTTTATCAAACGTCACGATCGTTTCGTGTTCCGAAATCGCTCAACACTGGAGATACATATGTATATCATCCTTTGAGCCAGCCAAACTATTGTGCATCGCTGGTTCGAAGGGTCGCATGTCTAGGGTGGAGGGTGGATTTTGAAACATGGAGGATCATCGTCACGTTCGGCAGCGTTTAATTTGGAAATTAGACCTAATTGTAATAGTCACAGGTCAAGAATAAAACCGTTCCTGAACACATTTCTGGTTATTATCCGGTATCCACAGGAACACAATCTCCCGGATACCGGATAGACTTCCTCTCACGGTTACACGATAAAATAAATTGTACAAGAATGACAACTTAAAAACACGTAGGCTCTCTCGGGACTCGTGGAAATGAAACTTTTACCGGATAGTTATAATGACTTTTTAGCGACCAATTCATTGCGTCATTCCATGAATAGAGGTAATTATGCAAAAACGCCCAGCTTCAATAAATGACATCCTTTTGGCTTGTATCATTCAGGAGTTTTCAATATTTAAACCGTACGGAACGTAACGTGAATAAAATCCCCTTATAAATGACAGCTCTGTTCTTATCTGTACAGTGTACAGTTTCGGTCAAAAGTATATGTTCGTCGCGGACTAAACTTCCTTAATGTCTATTAAAAGAGAAAAAAAATTTTTTTTATCGATATAGTATCTTCAAATTGATACTTTAGAATGTAGATCACATGATTTGCACTGTGTATGAGTCAGATATATTGTTGGATTTAAACAAATTTACTTTTTAAAGAACATTTTGTATTAGTCAGACTCTTATTGACGCATGTGGTTATGACGTATGTTCGGTGTATGAGAACTTCTGGGATTCCCTTTGTCATTTATATATGAAAGGAAAAACAAGACTGGGATTACTTAGTAAACGCAATACTTTCTTGGAAACCGTACCTTACGTCAAACAGTAACAATTCCAACAGAAATATATGAAATAAAAATAATCAGAACATTCTATACGCAGGTAGTCAGCTTCTCGTGTACCTTCAGGTAGTATTTTATATCAAGAAATTATACCTGTATAATATTGCACAATAATAACCTTGAAATTGCATTGCCTTTAATACATAATTATTGATTGATAAAAATAATTACAAAATGACTTTTAACGTTTTCCAATTTTATACAGTCCCCGCTGACATTTAATGCTGCTATGTTATATTGTAGGGGAAGAGAAATTTCTATGAAACGTTTATAACCCACACACTCTGCAAAGAGCTCGATTCTTGCGCGTGTGTAAGTATATCGATGAGTTTTGCCGGCTACTCACAATGAGAAAATCTTCCGCGCGGCTTCATGTAATTTTCGTCCTGTCTCTAACTGGGGGGAAGCTCCAAGGTCAAACAAAAAATAGGCAGACTGCAGGCGACTACATTGCTACCGGCAACTGGATTAGTTTTGTGTAGCTATGATGACATAGGCTATGTGCGTCTCGTTTGCTAATAATTCGTATACATAAACTTGTTTTTGAGTTCATGCTACCCATTTTATTATAACTTTTTTTGCACGTACACTGAAATACGTGTCTAGATACATGACCTTGTGGCGCACTTAAACAGCAAATAACACTATAGGAATTCATGCAATTGCGACGTAATTGTTATACGGTAAAGTTGACTGGATAATTAAAATTAAATTCTGCATTGTATACTTTATACCTGACAAGAGGCTGTACCGAATCTCTCAATTCACAAAAAGCGTTTCCAAAAGCGTTAAGTGAAATAAGTCACAAGGTAGCTAAGAAACAACGATTGCCGGTACATAACCTACATAGTCGCAATCTTGCAACAGTAAATACTACTCTATAAATATACGATATACAAGCAATTTATTTTTATAGTTAACAGTTTGAATCTTAGGGGTCATTGAAGAAACATTGTCGAAAAATGCCGAACTGCACAATAGCGCTTTCTTAATTTATAGCGTTCAAACGTACTGGGATTTTTTGACATAAAATCTAAACAGTGCGATCGTGCTGCTCGGGACTCAAACGGTTAAGATCTTAAGGAAACGTAGAAATTTTCTAAAAATTTGTTAGAAATAGGTTATATGATATGTCCTTGTAAAAGTGAGATCCATAAGTCAAGTTATTGAGTATCGAAAAAGCGGTGGAAATCTCGGATTAATCATAAACAATTTTGAGGTTAAACCAGCAATTACGTTTTCTAGGACAAACCAAATTTAACGCATGAACACATTTAGATTCGTTATTTCCAAGAAGCAAGACTACATTAGGATATACAAGGCGAGCAACTTGTATATCCTTGTAATACGTAATGTACAAAAATATCAGTCACAAAGAGCATACATATAACATATGTGTCCTGCATAGCACGTATGTATTATCTCTGACATCACTCACCGCAAATATAAAGTTAAATATGAAGAGGAGGTATTTGATGCACGCTATTCCGCAATTCATATTGATTAGATTGTCTCACTTCTTCCTTACTGGTAAAAATTTATACGATCGATCGATCTAAATTTATCTCAATATCACAAATTGCGCGGCAGATTAACTTTCAATGCGTCGTACGAGAATAACAGTTCACACTCGGCGTTCCGATTTCAACTGATGCTTGTAGCGGCAGTGTTCTATTATATACGACCCCACCCACCTTATCTTCTACAGTACGAAGAATTGAGATTCAAAAGTGAGAAACGCGTTTATCCAACCTTTCCAAATCAATCGAATTAATTTATAAGTGATTCCAGTCTGAAGTATCACCTGAATGACAGCAGAATCTCTATACCGATTCCTATAATCGCGATAAACTTTATCAAATTATTTTTATTATTTTACATATCAGTATTCAACAATATCTTTTTTCAATGATTCTTTTTTACTTTTATACACCGAATTCTTTTTTTGTTTTTGCACTCTAATTTTTACTTGATCATTACGCATCACTTTTGTAGATGACTTCTGTTGCGTAGAAAACTGTCGATTGAACGAAACAGATCACGTTTGGTATAATTCTCTTGGTACTGTTTTCTATGAATTTATTATCTTACACATGGCCAGAACCATATTTATTTTTAGTTAGTACAATCGAGGAATAACAACGTTACAGGCAGACATGTGTCAATAATTTGTTACCCTTATACAATATACCACTTTCAATTACAAATATTCTATGGAATATATTTCATTTGACGGTTATCAACTGGTCTTGTAGATAATGTTTTTTTTTACGAAATTCAAATTTCTTATACTAGATACTTATTAATTGAAATAAGCTCGAAGTAAAATTTGACAGTTTATATTAACGTATTCCAAGCTATTAAGTTTTGACTTCGTTCTGTTTACTTGTGCCACCAAGAACGTAACAATCAATGAATTTGAACAATATTGACTTAGTACGTGACATGAAATTTCGCGTGCGCGAGCCTCGTGCAAGGTAACCAAGATAGGATATCGGTTATTAGTCACATAACCTTTGAATAACAAAAAATAAAGTTTGTATGAAAAATAACATTTCTAATTAACACTAATAAATGCACTGTTATCATCAAATCAAATAAAGAAGTCTTGAATTGTCATTTACCAAAAGATAGTTTTACTTACACTACCATTACGCTATTATTGTAGAGTCGGAATGTAGAGATTTTATTTTGCGAATATCATGTAATCTTTATTGTTTAAAAGGGACGTCGAATTAAAAATAATTATTATTGCATTAAAAGTATTAATATGCCTTTCGATTCTTATTGATATTTAATCAGGTACTCTTACTCATGCAAATTGTAAAATATGTGTGAGCATTTGTTAATTTTTTTTATAGTATAATTTATGATAATCATATCTCAACGGCTGAGTCATGTAGTCTGCTTCTCCTGCGATTTCATTAACTGTGTTAATTTTGTGCTTTAGGGTATCACTTATTCTCTAGAATAGTATATCTTATCAGAGATAAGTGCTAACTTGCCGTTGATAAGAACCTGCGTATAAGTGAACTGTTTTTAAACACAACCTGCCTGTGGCTCTGAGAACGTATTTTTAATGATTAAATGTAATTCGTTTGACATAACTTGATACGTCGATACATTTGAACTCTGTTTTCTACTAATGCAAAATTGCTTGTAGAATTTCCATGCTATCTATTAATTTTAAGACAACAGACACTAGTGAATAAATATGCCCTATTAATTCCCTGTTTATTATAAATAATTATAAATTATGTCCACTTCTCGATGTTCGATAAAGAAATTCCAATACAATGCATGAGCATCAAATAAATGATACAACTTATGTATATTAAAACAAGTGTATTTGCATTTTAATTAAATTGAACACTTGCCGCGTTTTTAACTAAAATCTTATTCGCAAATGTATCATCATGTCGTTCCTTATATTATTATAATTTTACTTAATGTCACGTACGGAATAATAATATTAAAGTCTATAATACAGTTATCTAGTTCACTTTTGCGAAGGAATATTTGGTAAAGGCTTATATTTTTTTGCAGGCTTTGCTGGTGAAATAATTAAATGGTCATTCGCTTCCAATTCCGTGATAGCTGCCTGTTTCGGTCGTGGAATCGTTGACATTTCTCTTGTTCTTCTCATTCCTTTTTTCAAAGCTTTTGAGTAACACGTAGCCACAGCTACACAGGTAATCTATTTAAAAAATATATAATTTAATTTATAATACAATTAATTGATGTGATTAAAAGAAAATCTTAACCTGAAGCACAAAGGAGCCAAGTGCGAGTAAAAATGTATGCAGCAACAAGGAGCGTGTTCGATTCAGCACAGGATGAAGGCAACCCCGAGCGTACATTGTTGTACAAACACCTTCTGTTGTATCTGGACTTGCTAGGCTACTGGTATCACAACAGGACCAAGGAATTGATTCCGTGATACGATAATCTGCAGGTCCATCGATTCCACAACAGCGCAACTGAAATGATATAGCGATTATATAATAAATTAAATATAGCATTTGTATTACCCTTCTGCACGACGGGTATCTACATTTAATTAATTTAGACAAATTTTATTTTGCGTTAATCCGTACGAAAATATCCCATTAACAATGATTTTTGTCCAAAGGTGATGAATGGTTTTCCATTGAATTTAATTCATTTACCACCCGTCATCCTTGCCAATGGAACTATTGGCAATGGGAAATTTTCTTACGGAAGACGATAAGCTTTGAATTACGTCATTGGACGAGACTTGGGAAATTTCGATAACAACGTTCTATCTAGATTTGAATGTGTTAATCTACAAGAATGAGATGGCATCCAGTATTATTCTACCACGTTTAATCGCGTCTGATTTAAGATATATAGTTTTCATAATTTATCATCGAATATTATGATTCATCCGTGAATTAGTTATTTGTACCGGTCCGATAATTTAAATTCAGGAAGATTATCTTACGATCAAAAATAATATTAAATTGTATATTAATCAAATATCATTACAGCACAGTCTACATAAGATGCCAAGTATGTTGAGTGATGTCATGGCGACGTCAAACGTCCACGCAAACAATACCTACGTAGGAACGTTTCACACATCCAATAATGGGTGAAATGAAATTACCAAATCAATTTGATTTTTTTTCTTATTGATGAATAAAAGTAATTTTTTGTCATACCCTCATTTGCATACGATCCCAGATTGGTTTATCAGCAGCAATAGCAAGGGCAAATGTCTCCTGGAGAGAAGTCGGTGTCGGAGTGTCAATCTCCTCGTGTCGGACAACCGCCCAAATACCAGCAATGATTTGCGCCAATGCAATAAGCGTCAAAGTCACAGAGAGCTGTAAAACGATAATCAATTGAAAGTAAGGATCTCATAGCTCGTGAAAAATTCACTGATATTTCATTATTAAAGATTTACAGCCAAAACAGCTACTGTCAAAAACTGATTGATAATTTCATCATGCAGATATTCTCATGGCGGTACAAGTCCTTGAAGCAGGACTGTCTACAGAGTGTTGAATAAAATCTGTTTATAAAAAAAAAACGAGTATCATGCTGCATCTAAAAATATCATCAAATAGAAACAACAGCCAGATAACTTATGCGTTGCGTGTCAGTAATTTTGTGGGTAAAAACGGAACAAAGAACCGTCCATGTTTGCTTACTCCCATAAATTCTTTGTTAAGCTGGCTGCGTTGTTAGCCCGTAACTAAATTAATAAACAAAATCGGCATTGATAAAAAAAAGTTCTTACAATTATCACTTGTACTCTTCTGGTAAGTCCCATGAATTGCCAAGCATAGATAGAAATGCTAAGGGTGAGCAACCCCATGACCACCAGTATAATTGCAGGGCCGTAGACATTTTCCGGTGTCAGTGGTCGATATTCTCGCAGCTGATAAATAAAAATGCCCGCACCAATGCTCACTAGCAGCCCTGACATCTGTGGGGAAGACAAACATTTCGTATATCAGAAAGCATCTAGTAATTTTAGATAAAAAAAATGTACCGGCTCTTGATAAGAGGCTATAACGGCTGTCTCGACAATAGGTAAAGATTACCCGGAATCGCCTCATCCTTTGATTGTTTGAGTTTGGTACGACTAGATAAAAGATAAGAATGATTCCATCGGGACATGTCATCAATAAAAAAAAACACATGGTACTGATAATAACGTCAAGGAAATCCCTAAATCGATTTTATATGATGTAACATTAGATTTAATGGAGCGTTAGTTTTTATATCAAAATACTAATGTTATAAAAAGTGCTACGAGATTATCAATGGTTCACTTCTCCTAGTAATATCTATCATTTTTTGTGTGTTATAAGTAACTCAAAAATTAGTCATTCCATCTGACGGAATATGGATGATATTGTCAGGAAATTTTGACAAGGCATAATCCTATACACAATAAATGTCATACGACGAATAGAAGACATTAAATAAAGTCCAAAGATTCAATTTCCATGTTTAATGTTGGCGGATATCTTGACCCGTGCTGTGAACCTGTTCACATCAGGTCACAAGAAATTAGTCACAAAGAAATTCACGTGTAAAAAGTGCACTAAGAAATTGAATCACGCGCGTTGAATAGTTTTACGAAAATAGCGACGCTCTAATTGGTTGATTCCATCGAGCCAATCACAAGTAAACAATCAGCTGACGAAAAATAGATGATTCTATTCGTAAGGTGGTCGATCGAAAGGATTCTTTTTTCGTGTTCTTAGGTAACAGGGGTTCTCCGTCACAGAAATCACAACACAAGCACCACTGGCCACTCTTGATTTTATCCAACACAAAGGGGTATAGGGTATATAACACTGCGTGATACTTAGTAGTCAAAATTCATCCTAGATAGAGTCAAACGTTTGCCTGCTATCGCTGGGATTATTACAGACTGTGGTAAACTTACGGCGAGAACAACGACGCAGCTCAGGAGGAAATACCGCAGACAGACGAGCGTCCGTGCCATCTCGGATTTATAAATACACGGGAAAAGAAAAAGGACGGGCCTAGTCGACAGTCGACGAAAGTTCGGCTTGGCTACGTTGCCATTACCGCCGCACTAACAAAACCTTTATGCTGAGAATCGACAATGTGCTACGCTCGGGCCCATTCACGATACCGAAGCACCAGCACCTGCCTGTCTATCCAGCTAGTTGTATTTCTTATCGGTACACGTTCCTCGATTTTCTTTCTTTTTAAACTGGATACACTTTCGTGCGATTACAAAGCGTTTAGTTTTAGGAAATATTTCGAGCGACGAATGTTAACGTAGTACTTGGGTCTAATTTTGAATGCAAAACACCTATTGGTAGCTGGTTAAATATCTTTAATATTTTTATTGATATTTGACAGACATAAATTTCGAGGCAACAAAGGTTTATGTTGATAAAGAAATGTTTGATGCTGCTGGATATTTTACAGTGATTTTGGTTTTTTTATTTTTTTAATATCAATCGAGTATTCTGTTTACAGTTTTGATTTTAAGAACTATTCTGTCATGGATACGTTGGAGAATTAAATGAAATTATCTTTTCTTTTTATGAAATATCTCATTCTATTTGTGTAATCATTAACTGATCAGCTTCTTTGATAGTTAAATATCTTTTGAAAGTCAATTTTGTTTTTGGAAAATTTATCATAGCTTAGTCGGCATCAAAGTTACGAAATTATTATTAATTTTGTATAATCAGTAGTATAGGTAATTTTAGTAAAAATAACATTTTCGGACGATCTTAATTTTGTTTATCGTAAACAAAGATAGAATAGAGTTGACTAATGTTTCTACAAGAATAAAATTAGAACACTATTCTTGATCGTATCTGTACTTTCGAACAAACTCTAGAGTTCTATGTAACATGACGTTATTTGCATATCATATTCGTTATCAAAACTACCCAAAAGTCTATTAGATTTCTATTAGGTAAAAAAATGTACAAAATAATGTTATTTTTGGGTATTGAAAACTCAAAACTAAATTACAGCTCAAAAACAGCTTTGCTTATATCACCTTTCCGAAGCTCCTCCAAAGCTAATCTAAATTGTGATAATTTAAACATCCTAATTCCTAATTTCTCATACTGAAGATAAGAATCCGACATCGCCTCAACCAGCGATATACCTTTGGGGAACGTATAAGGATTTATATTAACTCCAACAATGGTCAATTCCTTCATGTAGATCTAAAACAAGAACAAAATAAAGTTTGTGAATTTTTGAAAAATATTTTAAATTCTACAAAAAACATCAATCACCATATTGAAAGTATTTAGGATATTTTTCATTTCAAATCGCCCTACCTGAAATGGTTCAAGCGTTAATTTTGCCTGAGGACTGGTCACACCAAAAACACAAAGACGTCCCCCTTGACCAAGTAACGGTACTGCCGATTCCATAGCAGGTCCAGAACCACTGCAATCTATAGCCAAATCGTATTCACGACCCTTCAATTCTGCTGGAGCCTTTACTTCGTAGTCCAATTCTGTGAAATAGTTCAGTGATTATAAATGCTTTTGATTTGCTATACCAAAATGCCTATAGCAAAATAATTTATGTGACTCGATTAACCGTTAAGATTATACATACCTAGACGTTTAACGATTTCTCTTCTCGTCGGTTGTGGCTCGCTTACTGTTACGGTTTTCCGCAAACCGTGTAAATGAAGAGCCGACGCCCATAATAATCCAATAATTCCAGCACCTAATACAAGAACTCGTGAACCTACGTGAATAGGATTTATTTTGTCCCATCCATGAGCAAGACAGGATAATGGTTCGGTGAGAGCAGCTTGAGGTAATTTTATTGCATCCGGCACCAAGAAAACCTTTAATTAAGAAATTAAGTAAAAAAAAAAACTTTCAGGCAGATGCAGAGTAATTTTGTATAATTGAGAAACGAGGAGGAAATATTTCGAGTAAAATAAAAAATTATCTATTTTAAGGATATCTATACCTGAGATTCAGGAATTATCGCATGTGTGGACCATCCGCCATCTCTGAATATTCCTATAGTGTTGTGGATACCACCTCTTTTACAAAAATGATAATTTCCATTGTGACAGAAATTACATATATTGCAACCACTATTAGGATCGATCACTACTCTTTGACCAATTTTAAATGTAGTCACTTCCGGTCCGATGGCTTCTACAGTGCCGGCAAATTCGTGCCCAAGTGTAAATGGACCATCCGATTTGCAGGGGAACGTGCCCTGATGATATAAAGAAAAAATTACTGCGTATCTTATAATTCACAAGTTTACATATTGATATATCAAATATATGTATAAGCTTTTAATGTTCACGTTCACTTTACACGAAATTTATGGTTCAATGTTTTTAATTAATAAATTCTCATTATATTAATATATGCGAAGTGCGATAAACTTAATTAAACGAAAAGATTCATGCAACGCTTAATTACATCGTTATTATATGTCAACAAATCTTATAAAACATCGAATTTACGAGATAATACGAAAGAGAAAATACACTCTGTTGTATAATAAAACAATAATAGCAACAATGAAACAGAGTAAATTCAATTTAGAATATATAATCTCCATTTTGAATTTTCATTTCTAAACCTTTTTTTTTTTAAGTTTTGCAGCGTATTCAAATGAAAATGGCCTATATATATTTTCAAGGTTAAAATTTTCTAATCAAGAATAAAATAAATCTTTAAATACTTCATATATGGAACTGATGTAACATTTTCTCAAATGTAATCGTTACTGTGTATGCTGGGTAATTCCGTTTAATGCTACAAGATACGTTAATTTGGAAAATAAATGAAAAACGTCAAAGTACAAATTTTAGTCGTACTTCCAAAATATGAAGATCCGTGCCGCAGATTCCTGCATATGCAACTTTTACAAGGACTTCACAGCCCGTTGGTTTTGGAATCGGCGATTTCTTCAGTACCAGCGACTTGTCACGTGGATCGAAGCTCAAATGTTCCATCATCATGAACGGCCAGAATGACAGATGCACTTGTGATTTAAACTCTGAGACTGCAATTCCCATTCTCATCTTTGATACTCTTATAAGAGCAACTCTCCTCCCTCTGGGTTACATTGGTGTCGTGCGCCAATAATTTACATCCACGTCCATAGCTGAATGCTGTGATTGACATTATTTTCACCTTATCAATCCATAAGCTCTGCAGCATCTTATATCTTTAATGGAACACAGAAACTACATATAGCTCTTCAGTAAAATTAAGAATACATTTTTTTTCGAAATTGTAATTTAAGTAAATGAAATTAATAAAGAGAAACCTGGTACCGTTGAGTAAAAATAATTTGACCAATCAAATTTGCTTATTCTTGATATCAAAAAGTGGACTAAATAAAAAGTTCTATTTTAAAGATTGGATTGTGTAACACGCGATATCGCCAACCATATGACATTATAAAATAAAAGGAATAAAAGTGTACTATATTTTTTTGCTGTGAAATTCCGATGTATTATAATATCAGCTGATAGAGATAGTTTGTGCCAACCTTGTTGCATTAACCTTTATATCTTATGACGCACTGAAATTATCGATTTTTTCCCAAGTATCTTCCGAACGTACTTCAAAAAGATATTACGTATTAGATATTCTATTTATGAAAATATAAAAGACAGATTTGGACTCTATCTCCGGCAATGAATTTTTTTCTTTAAATTTAATAGCATAACGAATATTATCGTCATGTGTTATCATCGAAGAAGACACTCCCTCGTGAAATATTTATTTTTCTAATAAACAATAAATAAAATCGTTTTTTTTCTTCTACTTCAAAATATTACGCCCGTTTTCCAATTAATACAATTAACTGTAATAAGTAAAATCTAACGGTAGTATCAATTAGAGTAAACGATAATTAGTTTATCCTTCCTATGCTAAGTCTAAGATATCAATCGGTACAAACAGTTGGACTGTAGAAATTTTCAAAATTGACGTTAGACCCTGTCAACGCCGTTATTGAATTATCCCTATATCAAATTATTTAAACGAGAAACGTTACTCCCACCACATGATTGACATTATAAAAGGATACGAAGATTTTGGAAGGACACACTTAGTCGTTCGCACGATAACAAATAGAATCGTTTGATAGCACTTAGTACTAGTTTTCTTATAGAATAGCATTCCAATCACCATGAAGACTCAAGTCTTGTTCTGCATTTTATTCATCGGATTTTGTGGTCTCTGCCAGGCACAGGATATTACACCTTTATTGAACAACAGAATTTACGTTGAAAGACAAATCAGCTGCGTTTTGGGACATGGACCATGCGACCTTGTTGGAAGACAAATTATTGGTAAGATATGATAAGAAATTTGAAAATTATACAGCCAGTAGTGTTTAGCCAGCAAACACAAAGGAGCTGTTAGATATTGACAATATTAGAATAGAATATCATACCAAGAGCTGTAATATTAATACAAATCAATGATTTTCATAACTACTACATCTCTCAGTATGATATTTCTACATCATCGATACTTTATGTTCCCTGGCCAATACGTGCTTTGAATGGTTCTTCAGAATTTACTTTGGCTGAATGCAGCTTTTCTATTGATAGAAAAGTGTATCTGCTTCTTAACAAAACAATTGTTGTACATCTTACAGCTTTACTGCCAGAAGCTCTGAACAACAACTGTGCTCGGTGCAATCGTCAGGAAGCTGCTAATGCTCGGAAACTCATACAATTCATGATGCGCAACTACCCTAATCAATGGCGCGAGATTATTCAACGCTATTCTGCCGGTCAGGGTTAAGCATTCTAATTATGCTTGTTTTTAGTATCTACATTGATTCATAGATTCAATAAGGATATTTATTTTCTCAATAAATTTTTTTATTAGATTGTATATTGATTCTATCTGCTAGTGTATTAATATTTATGTTAAAATATTTACAAATTCTTGTTCCTATTTCCTGTTCTATGTAATTTGTATGCCTATATCTTTGTTCCTAACTTGTAAGAATTTTTGACAGGGATGTAAATTATGAAACGTTAAGATTACGCAAGTGTAATTGAATAAACTTCATATAGAATATTTAACTCTATCGTTTAGCTTATCAAATATTTATATCGTAAACCTTATACGTATGTCAGACAATGAATCTCGAATTGTTTTCGTAATGAAACAGTATTATTGATAATAAGATTAGTTATTTATTAAGTAAAGTAGAATTTATTGCGAATAAAGGAGAATAAACAAGATTTTTTTATTCTGAAATCTGTATATTATCATAAAAGTTAACATGGAGTGTGTACAATATGTGTTGCAATGTTCAAATACTTGCAATTGCTGTTCTATAGGTATATTTATACATTTTTTTTACCACGTTGATTTGAACGAGTATAAGTTATTAATTCTAGTATATTTCAATCAACACAACTGGTTTCCAACTTACTATGTTTTACAATGAAAATTGTAATTTATTTGCAATTAAACATATTCTGTTCTTGATATAATTTATATGTAGCAGCGGTATAAAAAGAATAAGGTGAAGGACTAACGAGTTAGATGTTAAATTTGTCTAAAACCTATGCCCATAATTTTTAGAAAATTCTATTCATGACAGTGTGTTGATATTTATCATTAGGAACAACAAATACATTATACAGATTTAGTTATTTATTCATTTATTATTAGTTGGCCTAGCTTTGGCTCTTTCGCGAGAGCAATGGGCCTGACTGTGAGCTCGGAGTGAATTGAACACTTTGTTGTTTAATTTGACATCAAAGCCTCCTGTATCACCTGTACGAATACCTGGTGGAAATTCCAGAACACGACAAGCATTTATTCTTGAAGACATTAACATATCATGTTTGGTTACAATCTTCGAATCCTTGCCAACCTTCTTGTAACCACACCTTGGCATTGAAGCATATTCCTTTTCAACGCTCTGAATAACAAGGTCATTTATATTAGATTTTGTATTAATGTTCTATACATATAATTACTTTTTGTTTTAGTTTTATAATATAACTTTACCACGAATCGATCAAAATCACGTACTGCCTCATCTACATCTGGTTTTTTATCCTCTAATTCAGTATCGGAAGATGCTCGAAACTTTAAATATGAAACGCCCACTAAAAATAGAGTCAGATTGTAGATTTCTTCCAGCAATAATTATTAAAATCAAATAGTATTAACTATTACTAATTGTAATAAAAATGTGTAAAGTATTTACTTGCATACCTTTTGACTCGCCATTAAATTTATCTTCTATACGCTTTAATTCAAGATCATGTTCTCGATTGTACTGTGCCTGAAGCATATGTGCAATAACTTCATCACTATCCGTACCATCCAACTCAAAGAGTTCACAGTCTGCTGGATTTGGTTCAGGAAGTACAAGGTCTGTGTGTCTTTGAATTTCTCTATAAGAAGACATAATTTTTCATCATAATTCCTTTTAAGCAATAAGTAATATGCAATATTTCTTTATGAAAAAATAAATGAAAATGACCCATACCGTTCTTGCATTTCTTGAGCCAATTGTTCAGATTCTATCTCGGTTAAACTCATTGGAGCAGAAACAGGCTGAACTGCTCGCCAAGGAGAAGACATTTTCTTGTGTCTCAAATTATTAACACTGGAAGATTAAAAACCTACTTAAATAAAAATCTGGTTTGCTTGTCACTTAAGTTTAGCTTATACATAATAACACGTATATTTATTATTGACGGGTTAGGAAATGAATGATATTCAGGTTTATCAATTAATGTAGATGAATAGAACCACGATACTTTAACAATAGAATTATAATAAATCTAAATTATAATTTTATTAATGTTTAATTAAATTTCGACAAATATTACCTTAAATTAATACTCCAAAACTACTGTACGTACAAAACACCTGAAGGTTGTTCGGCGTGGGTAGGTTAAGTTTTGTGAAAGAGACAGTGACGCAATTCGCAGTTTGACGTTTACAAAGTTGCATACCATTGCGCAACAATCAAATCATTGCATAGATTCTGGCGACATTTTGATTTTTAATAAAGTTGTAAATAGTACAAATTCTATATTAAAATATAAAATTCATACTTAAACGTAAAAAAGGAAACGACAGGATCATTCAAGAAATACATAAATTTCGCATGGTTTTTGTATAAATGAAATACACTTATTGCATAAGATATAACACGTATGTTGCAGATTGTTTACAGTAGGTGTCATATACAGTTCATTAAATAAAAAAGGCATAGGCTTTGTCTCATTTTACTTTTCAATTTCTCCCATATATATTTGTTTGTCACTGGATCCAGAGCAAACTGAAAAAAGAAACATAATTAAATGTGATATAACAAAAGTCTCATAAAGCACAATTTATTATTACCGATTGGTTCCTTTGGATGAAAATCAACATCATTTAATGAGCCATTATGCCCTGGTAATTTGTACAGTATCCGACGACTAGTTGTGTCCCAAATATAATGGAATCGATCTGAAGAACCAGCTGATACTTTACTACCATCTGTTGACCATGCACACCTCAAAAGATTCTGTGAATGAGACGAGATATTTAAAATTCTGGTTGTATTTACCTATATTACACACAAGAAATTGAGTGAATATAGCTTTTTAACCTTTTCAAAATTGTGCTGATGACCCAAAAGTATTTTTACGCAACGTTCATATGGTGCGAATGGCCGTACATCCCAAATCCTTAAAGTATTATCCATCGCATTGGACAAAATATAGGAACCATCTGGACTTAAACTCAATCCAGTAACAGTGTCAGAATGTCCTTTGAGTTTATAAAGTACAGCATTTTTTCGTAGGTCCCAAACTTTAACATCATTATCAATTCCACCACTTATAACTTGTTCAGCAGTATCGTTAAAAGTTACAGCTGTTACCTGTTTTGGTTAAATAATATATATGTTTCATATTAGCAGATGCCTTATCACCTAAAAGTCAAAGTTACCTGATATGTATTATTAAGTGTGTAACATTGGCCACGTTTTCTAGGATCCCAAATACGGATGGTACTATCATCACTTGCTGAACAAAGTTGCGTTGGACCACGACGGGCACCAGAAACAGAATTGACAAAGGAAGTATGGCCCTTAAGCTTCTTTATTCGAGTTCCCACAACAACGTCCCAAAGGCCCAGAGTAGAATCAGTACTAGCAGTATATAAATGGCCACCGTCAGGACTGAAATGCAGTTCCATCACAGCACCGCTATGTCCAGACATTACCGACACATTTTCACATTCCCCATAAACGTTCCAAATAACTGAAATCAAATAAGAATATAAAAGTATGCATCTTACAAAGTAATATTTCATAAACTCTATAAGTTATAAATCAGTATTCCTTAACGTATCATTAAGAATATTTTATTATCATACATATATTATGATACATTATTATCTAACACTTGACTTACATATTTGACGATCAAATCCTGACGAAGCAAGATATTGTCCCTCGGGATGAAATTCAAGAGTAAATATATCCCCTTGATGACCCTCTAATAGCATTATCGGTGCCATTAGTCCTGATGTTCGCGTTGGACCCTGTATTCAAAAAATTGTAGTCAGTAACATGACGATTTTTATTATCATACAGAAAAAGATAAATATTAAGCATACACTTTGCACCACTGCTTTCTCTCTGCTACTAAAAACAACTTCATTCTTCGTTCTTTTTGACGCAGGCACCAAAGCCAATATATCGTCGCCCTTTCTCTTATCCAAGATCGGCATTTTTCATTCAATTATAACAATCTTTTAATATCTACAGCTTAACGATTGTCAGTCAAACCAAGTCACTCAAATTATAGGTTATGCCAATTACAATAAGCTACAATACTCTGCATGTTGCGTCCAAAATGGCAACTGAACATCCGAGCATTCATTCTTTATCCTATTATTATCAGTCGATAAAACAGTCGTACAAAAACATTTAATAATAAATTGTAAACATTTTGTAAATATTTTTTATCTAATAGTATACAATAAATTAGTCAGAGTACATTGTCGTATGTTTGAAAGATATTTACGCTATTCTTTATGGGTACTATAAACTCGAAAAACACGGGAAACCTAAACAATATAATTACACTAGCATAGAATTGTTATTACATCGTAGAAAATGGAAAATAGTTAGTAAAATTATCTTGCATTCGTTGGTTTGGCGACGTACAATATTTTTTAATAAAGTATATCGACTGTAGATCTTAACCACATGGAAAAACATAAAAGATTCTACGGCTGATATCAATCATAAATGACATCATTAATATATCAGATATGCGAAGAACCAAATACATATGACTATATAAATATCAGTTATGAGTGCTTATAACTTATATTATTTCGTTTAACTTATATCTTTTATGTTTTGCGCATTAAATGTTTGTAAATGCATGAACGGTCTACGCAATGTGGTCAAAGATTAGATCAAACTATACATAATATCATTAGAAAAAATATTAATTATATTTCTTGCCAGTCTATATTTCACGAGACGTAATTTTATTTTGGAAAACAAACGAATGGATCCTGAAGTCCAATCATAAATTGCAATATACTTCGGAGCTTAGCACACTTATATTGGATATATACAAAAAATATATTTATTTTAATTGCACATTGTAACGTATATTGTATAACTAAATTCAATATAACTCTCGCTAGTTTGTCTCACAACATACGTATTTATAAGAAAGTGCTCCTAGGCCGAGCAAGAAATAAATTATATACATAATTATTCGTTACATCAATTCCAAATTCATAAAGCAAGTAACAGACTTTCTTCTTTGCTCAAACATACATAGTTCTCTTTTATTAATTGTGTTATTACTCGTTCAGAATAGCCAAGCTATTATAAAAATGTAGAGAGCAATTATTTTATCCAATTGTACGGTTCAATGATAAATCATAATGGAGCAAATTGAAATATCTACACTGTGAAAGATAAGAACGTTACCAGGCATGACAACTCGATCGTATTAAATTTGTCTAAAATTCAACATCCCAACGTGTGCTTTAAAATAAGATATATACATTATTTAAAATATGTATATATCTTTAAAAATTTTCACGCGGAAATATAGATATTGCAACATCGTCATTCTTCGTAGGTAGAAACGTAAATTTATACCTGACCATATTTATGGTTGAATCTGTAGAGTTATAACGTAATTTTTACACGAAGATCCGTCTTAGGGAAAATATTTATCACAGACAGAGTCAGATTCTACAGAGTTTATGGTGAAATCGTAATGAGGATTAATGTAAAACATCTTTGGTTACTGTCAATATAAGATTATTTTGTAAAAACCAATTACTGTACTGTGTAATGCTTATATAGCATTTTACATTTTTCAATAATGAAGTCTTTCTCAAATAACGATTAGACATGTATTTTAGAAATACTAAAATTCTAAAATTGTATCATTAGAAAAGTACACGTTATGTTCCTCATTGCGATTTTATATGGGAATAGCGAGGAATGCTAAGCGCGGAAGAGAAACACATACCCAACACCTGATGAATTATAATCGCTACTTAACTTAATTGAAAGCTAATTACTATGTGATGTGTCTAATAGTGGTACTTGAAAAAAGTATGGAATACCTAAGTAATGCTGCGCTATCTCATCATTTGACGAAATTTATCCAATTCAAAGATGCTTTCTGATAATCTATAAATGAAAATTGTAGTAAAATTAACGGAAAACGTGAAAATGATATTAAATATCGTATTTAGGATATTGAAAAACATACCTTCCAAAAGAATTGATGAGAGCAACGATTTCGCTCCTTTCGAGATAAAATTGTTTCTTATTGAAAGTCATTAACGTTGATTCCCATTTTTCAAATTTTCCTGAGAACAATATTTTTAATGCTGTGCCAAGGCCCTGGATTTGGAGTTTTCCCCATAATTTACACTTGTCACATCCTACACAATCCATGATGCGAGAAATATTTCTAAAGTGCTGTCTAAATTCTTCCTTCAACAGCTGTGCTTCTGCGCCACCATTGAACATAACGCTTTCATTAAAATGATCTGGGAATGATCTGTAAGCATCAACATTAATACAATTTTTTTGGTAATATTATTGAAAATTTATGTACTAAAATTACTGCAATACAGAAATTTCGTTTTAAAGTAATAGTAGTTACTTACTTAACAATATTCAGGAAATCATTCACTGCGAGTCTTGTATCTTTATCAATTTCATCGTTGCCAGTGTAATATTCTTCCCTTTCTAGATAAGGAGCTGCTTTGGCCAAGGCTCTTAATTCAATTAAATATATAAAGTATAAATTTTTTAACCAGTTAGGACCTTCCCCACCGGTCGTTTCCGGCGAGAACCGTCTCTGCAGTTCTTCCAGGTTTGGTCCCCACTGGCCACCTGATACTACATCCAAACTGTCTTTTGCTGACAGTAAATATTTTGCACATAAATGGATATTAATGCTAGCATGTAAGCCTGATATGGCTCTATAAAATACTCGTTTTTCCAAACACATTCCTGAAAAAGAATTTGAACATGTAACATTAATAATAAATCACACCAAATAAGTATGATCACTTGATATGATAGAAATTGATATCTAATCAAGATTAATTCATCATGATAATTGATTACTGTTAATGTTCAAATATAAAGTGTATACACACACATATATATATTATCTTATGATCACATGTGTGAAAAAAGGTTTGACCAAAATATATACTTACTGTTCATTTTGGACGATTGAATAAAATTATGTGGTGAATTTTCTGGCCTAAAACAAAATATGGTATTGATATTTTTTTTCATATTCTGTATGTTTAATAATTATTTAATGAGCAAATTAAATGTTACTTGAGAAGTTTTATACCTGAAACAATTTTCCATATAAATGCTTCGCCATATTCTATGAGCACTAGGCCCTTTGTATCCTGTATATCTTTCAGGATTAAGTAATAAATCTACATATTCTCCAGGACTTGATTCTTTTACACAGAAATTATCCTGTGCATCATCATGCTGTTGCCAACGTTGAAATTCCTTATAATTTTCAGAGCTATGAAAAATTTGCAAGCGATTAACTTCAATATCGTAACATATTGGTTGATTTTAGTAACAAGGATTCTCATATCCATCTGAATCACATATTAGCATTGAACAGTAAAAGATACAAATTATTACCTGATAGTTGTGTTGATAAAACTTAGTTCAACATTGTGATCACGTGCATTTTGTTCACAATTAGTAACTTGCGCATCAGCACTATATTTATCAACAGGACTCTCATTAAAATGATTATGCCTTGGTATCTCTCCCTTTAAACCAGGAGGAATATCTTCCTACAGATAATAATTTTGTTGTATTAGTGATAATTATTTATAAACATTAAATGGAAGCTAATGCATATAGCCATATAAATAAAATTATTAGTAAAAGTTCTCACCTCTTGGCAATGCTGAACATGACAGTATCGTATAGCACATTTACTGTCATCAGCCCAAAAAGGACATTCTTGCTTCAGATTAACTTTATAAAATCTAAAATAATCTTTAATAAGGAGACTCTGTAGCCTTGGATATATTTTCATATTATTAAAATAATCCACTGTATCCACATTGCAGCTGCAGTCATCTATTGATCCTTTAAGCTAAAAAATATCAAAAGTATTGAAAACATATTGAAAACAAAAGGAATATAAGACAAAATTGACAACCATTGAATCATTAAGTCGTTGATCGGCTTATCACATTTTATTTTCCTTTTGCATCTGTCTCATAAAGGTTATGTGCAACAGTCAATTTCAAACAATAAAACACCATAACAAAGGGTTGATTATCTACCTTGCAGAAGCACTGGTCATCTTTTTTAGCGTTGGTCCCAAAATAATTTCCATTAACTGCTGACAGGCCGAGCAGGAGTATCAGGACAATCCTGCTCGACACTGACATCCTTTCATGAGACTTGTGTCTCATCGTAATAATCGAAATGCTGACACCAGTATTTTCCTTTCGTTATAAATGCTTGCCTAATAAAATGTTCTCAACAACACAATCCGCCCGTCACTGTCAATTACCAGTCCCAGAAAAAAAATTTACTTGATACACTGACAGGTACAGTGAACGGCATCGAAAAACATTCCCTCCAGCCTGACGTACTGATATATACTGAAAGGCATACAACCTTTTTCCTAGAGACCGTTAACGAATCCGTATTCTACACCACTGTAGTTTCTCGAAAATCCATCTACTCTTTAACCAGCACAAACAGTTCTAATGGAACAACCAAATAATTATTGGTGCAAAGTTGACAAGCAACATCGGAACTTGGTCCACGACTATTATAGTAGGTTCAAGTTAGAGCGAATTTAAACGAGTTAATTACTCCCACTCCAAACAATTAATTTTCGAAAAATACGCGAATGTGATTACTGCACATAATTTACTTGCTCGATAACATATGTTACGACGAAATAGCTTTTTCGTAGACGTAACTTAATTATAAGCTCCAAATAAATATATATTAGACGTTAAAATATTTTGGAGCACTTCCACGTGCAGTATTTATAGAAAGCATTATACTGCGTTAAATTTTATATATTGTTGTAGATATCGTTTTCAGGAGGCGTATGGAAAATGCAGGAATTATAAATATAAGATTAATAGCAAACGATTATGAATTGTACGCATTGGCTACATTTAAAGAACAGGTCGTGGGGACTAAACGCCCACTTGAAATATTTTTGACCAATCGTATATGAACTCGTGGTTTCCTTTATTAAGTGATAGTTCGAATTTGTATTCCTGAAATCTTCCACGTGTTTTTCCTATACCGTTTTTATTTTGAATTTGGCACGTAGACACTGATTTCTACGTGTATAAAATCACGTCATTTTTATTTGTCATTCTATGAAAAGTTGATGTGTAGTTCCTTCATTGGTAGACTTTCTGATACCGTTATACTAGAAAGCTTATCTCCTTTCATAGCAGCATATTTTGCGGCGCTATTATATACGTTATAATCTTGGCTGTATCCACATTGCATTATACTCGCTGTGAATAGTGCAAAGATTATACTAATTGCAACATATAATTGTTATATTTATCATATGTTGCAATTCGAACAGACAATGATAGTAATGACAAGTCGCACATCCAGATGTTTTTTTTCTTTTATGAAGATTTCTATTTTTTAAACCATTGTATATAGTAATAAAGATGGACTGTGGATAAAATATTCATATAAAAATGTTTAGTTCAGATAGAAAAAATATATTTGACGTGTACGACTTCTTATCAGGCGTTTTCTCGTTGTGTGCAAAATATATGATTTAGAACTTTTGATAATATCAATGAACGTCTGTGACGGTATATATAATAATACAGGGAATCATTGTAATATTGAGCATATAAAAAAATGTTATAATACTTTTCATATATCGTATACTTTACAGAAAACCCACGCTTTATACCAGAAGAACTATATTATTACTATGCAAACTAAGAATTTTTAATTATGATCTTTCATTCTAGGATTACTGCATTACAATTGTCCGTTACTCTATGTGATTGTATTCGTACGTTTCATTGTAATCATATATTTCTGTAGCAAAATACATATGCATATATAAATTTATATAAGACAGCATAGAACAATACCAGCGATATACTGCTGCTAGATTGGTTGCCTAAATGCAGGCGAATTCAAACTCTTTTGCCACACATAGCAGCCTGTGCAGAGTTAAATGTTACAGCAATAAAATATCGCAAAGACTAGTCCTTTATATTTTATACAGTACGGAATTTATTTCAGAGATACATTGTTTCATTACATTTTTCTCGCAGGTCCAGTCTATCGCGTGATATTTAAAATCGCTAGTCTACAGTACAATATTTAAATATTAAAAAAAAAAGAAAGGAAGTGAACAGATGAGAAGAATCAGGGAAAATAAAATCAGATCCGATACTAAATTACGCTTCTCTAAATCCTGCGCGTGAATTTGATCGTTGCACAAACTTTAAAACTACCATAGAAAATGTTCACACAACCCGTATATAGTTTTACAGAATTATTTACACGTTGATTGTTACCGTACGTCGACATCGGATTACTTATTGGGCTATTATCGAGCTCCTATTACTATTTGTATTTAACAATTCTTAATATTAACAATACTTAGGGGCTTGAATGAGAAGAGCGGACGAGGGCCGATCAAGGACCAATACTCCAGTGCTTCAAGGGAAAACCTGAACAAATGTCATAAAGTACACTTATCGCGATATAATTTAGCCGTATAACTGGTTGAAGATTTAAAATCATTATAATAACGTAATTATACTAAATTTAAACATTAAAAATTTCATTAGACTAGGAAAATGTTTTTCTTTTTTGCCCAACGTTCTCGAATGGACTCGATGGATTGAGATATCGGACATTCGCAACATTTAGCAATTGTCATTAATCACTTTCTATAATTGCTTTTTCTTTTATTTTATCATGAAGTCGTTGTTTCTTCTAGCAGAGGAGGTCGTTCATTCATTCTTGTTATTCCTTACTTGATATCTGCTGTCGAAAGCTCCATACGAACTTCGAATATTTGTTTTTGCAATGGTACTTGCTTCACAAAAGCAAAATTCCATGGTTAAACATCGCGTCCTGCACATAAAAACAATTTCACGGTTCTTCCCTCCTCGAGGATCATTACACTTCAACCTTTTAGAGCAACAGCAGATAGTGGGAGGTGGCAGTTTTTAATCAAGCTTTTCTATTTTAATTGAACGTCTTCTCGACAAGTTTATATTAAAAATAAATATTAACAGAAACAATGAAAAGATTAGAACCTAGTAGCAGCAGTGATCTTGATTTTAAGATGCACCGCCAAAGCTTAAGTTCTTTAAGATGAAGTTAAAAAATTGATTAATGAATCTACGCGCGTTAATTACAATCATACCTCTCGCGGAAGAAGTAATCTATGAACTCCTAAAGATCCAAACGGCATTGAAATATTCTGAACATTTTGTAGCGAGTACTTTATATCCATTGATCTTCTTGGAAAATCATTGCTATACGTGATTGCGTTCACGATGAAAACTTTACTAACAACAGATACTGTGTAAAGCTTGGGAAAAAAGGAGTTTTTAAACTTGCTCCATCCTTTATACCTCCAAGAAATCCTTGAGCAATGTGACTCGTCGCTTTTCAGCGATGTCCATTTGATTTTCAAGATCTCCACGGTCTGTTGTCTCAGCACGTTCTATTTTCCATGAGAGATTTTCAATCTCGGCTTCCAATTGTGCTTGCTGATACTCGAACTAACAACAATGCAGATTCACTCAATGTTACTTTTATGTGATGAGTACTGTGTTGCTTCAGTGATTTCTAACATACCAATTCCTTCCGTGGTCCCGGCTCCATATAATATGCATATGGATACGTATACTGTAAGGTATAACGACAACGAGCCAGTAAAGAAGCAGCTTCGTAAAGGTGTTGCCAGTCAATCCAAGTTCCACTTGCATTCATAACCTTTTTATTGATACGCATCTTTATTCCTTCCAGAGTCTGTTGCTCTAATTTCAAAGACTTACTGTGATTTTCCCACTGAATTACATAAGATGAATTATTATGTGTATGTTTATGGATCTCATTATTTTGTTATGAATATTTGGCTTTATTATAATTTTAACTTACCCTTTCATAATAGTGGAGATACTTCTTCAGAGCTTCGCGTGCCTGTGCGTGAACACTCTCGTGGGCGATATTAGGATTTTCCTTATATCGTGAACACTCGTAATATTCACTACCGTGAGCTTTCCAATCGCCTAAACACATCCAGCAAAAATCATATTTGCAATTGTAACACTGCATGTGATTACAGCCACCATTTTTCTCTATACAAATATGACATTTTGGACACTGAAAAATACATTGCTCGTTAACAATTAATTGTGCAGTGAAAAATCAAACTATTTAGTATCTGTAGTTGGATAATACTGACATCTTTGGTGTGAGCACTAATATAATTGGCTGTTTCCGAATCATCGGCACATTTGGTTAACCATTTTTTAATCGTACTACAATCAGTAGGAGCATGGTAATCCATGCCACATCGGAAGCTGTGATATAAATGATATTTTCTATTATTCAAATAATAATACGAAAAAATTTTTAAAAGCATTTCACGTACCAAAATATTGTTTTACACGAGGAACAAATAACTCTTTTTGCGCGATGTTCTTTAGACCGCATTACTATTTGACAATTAGGACCAGGGCAGAATCTTAGCTGAGGATGGGATTTAACATAATCCCGAAAGGCGAATTCCTGATATCGTTCTCTCATACTGGGTTTAGTAAGAAGAGAGAGAACAAAATCTTCTGGAGCTGAAACTTCACACTCCTGTGCCATGCAGCTAATGCCTAAAAAACAAAATACATAGTAAACATTAATATTGCCATACCTTTAGAAACTTATTTTATGTTAATTATTCTTACCTGTAGAGATACCCTGCGTGATTTGAACTTCAAAGTGCATGCACCAGCAGTCTTTGCAAAACGAATGACCACAGGTCAACGTAGAGAAACGTTCGGCAGGTAAAATTGTGACACATACTGAACAAAGTCCACCTCTCGCACCCTTTGTGCCAAGATTAGGATCAGGTGGATGCAATGGTTTAATTTTTGAATTAACCAAAAGGCTAGTGGCATTATTTCGGTACTTTGTGACAATATCTTGCAGTGCCCAGTTATGTGCATGCAGGAGAACTTTGGCTAGCGATGGTGTGATGTGAAGACTATTACTTAACACTTCAACATTTTCATTTAAAAGTCTTTCAACTTCTTCTACACGAAGACAGTCATGTACTGCATATTCTGGATCTCTTCGAGTAGCATCAAGATCTATATCATTATCAGCCTCACTGCCCCATTGTTGGGTATTATAGTAATCCTCATAACCAGTATCACCACAGTCCGAATCGGAGTAGTCCATTTCACTATCATATTCTTCCCCCGACATCTGTATCACACAGATAATTGCATTAATCAATCATAACCTTTTGTCAAAATCAAAAATACAAATAAAAAATCAATACTGCATAAATTTTTTAACAAAATCAATAGATCATTAATTATATACATAATCAAACATTTTCTGCTTACACAACAACATACTTGGCCCATGCAAAAACATGAGTACCCAAACTTTATATGCAGTCAAAAACTAACTCTATCTAATTACGATAAGACCAGAAATTTCAGCTTTCTACTAGTGAATTCTTTATCCACAAATATATATATAGATTAAAGTATAGTTGGTGAAAAAAATCAAGTATTATTATTTTTATATATTCCCAAAAGTTGTATCTTCAGCATCGAATGACGTTTCTTTTAGAAACACAAGAAACCTTAATGAGGCACCCCATAAACCCTGGCTAACGATTAGAGGAATAATCACGTCAACCAACGTACCTTTGATACTTTAAATATCAGGAGAAATGCATCTATGTTCAATCTCGTGAGCAAAACAGTTATTGAGAGGCTTTGGAAACACCACCTCGTGTAACCCGTCTACGCATATACTGTCGTATGAATTGGTGTATCAGTGCATGTGTGCAGTGTTGTAATAGATGATTTAATTTCTATCTGGAAGTAGATGATAATAGTCTTGATTGATACGTATTCATACAACAAAACTGATCACTTCGTAGTTTCCCAAGAGAACTAGCTTATGGAAAGTATAATCGAGTCCAGAGGGCCAACCTTGGCCGCAATAAAATGTACAGCTTGGAGTTATCAGTCGACAATTTTTCTTTGTTACATGATCGGACGGAATGAAGAATAATGAATCGAAATACTAATGTGATGTAAATTATTCTAATTAAGTAAAATTTATTACGCTGATCGTGTCAAATTTTAATGTAGATTAACATTCGGTGAGATAAGTATCTAGATTTTTCTATCTGCTGATCTACTCATGAGTAGGTATAGAAGACGTAAAAGAAAGTGGGAAATGGAGTATCTTCGCAAACATCCGAATATTTCCGAAGGACCGTCGGAAACAGTCGGAAACTAACGAAGTTACACGATCTTAGCCGATAAATTTAAAAAATACTTCGCGCATGATTTGCTTCGGTTTATCGACGTATTAGGAGATTGTTTAGTAGATACTTTAATAATAATCTATGAGGTTTATTGGATCTTTATAAATAATATATTGTACATATTTATGTCGCGATTACGTCGATTAGTAAATGAAGAAATTGGTTACGGCTTATGATGATTCTATGGCTCCACCGGAGTCAAGTTGATAGGTGAAATAAGTGTGTGTGTTGCATATCTACATATATATTAATTCCAATGTGTTTCCGTTCGACTTCGGGAGAAACATAACCTATAAGAATAAGTTGTATTAATTTAAAATGGCTAGCTCCAAAGATTTTCTCTTATCTGTAACTCAACGTGTTTTAAGTAATTGGACAGCATTGAAGGTTCGATATAAATGAATATATTATTTTTTATTATTCTTCTTTCATAATAAGTTTTTATCTATACAACTGCGAAACGTTGCTGTCGCGTCCTAACCTAAAATTTTTCTTCAAAATACTTTTGAATAATGTTTTGTTAGACTCGTATGTATTATATTTTTAATATTGCTTAGATGGCAGTAGAACATGGAATGGGTTCTAAGGAACGTGCTGAAGACTTCTGTCCATATATTACTGAAGTTATGTTTATGAATGGTAAATTTAATAAGTTATTATTTCAGTAATATACGTACCTAAATGTTTTATATAATTTATTTAGATGGATTAACTGCCAACGAAATTGCTGGTGAAATAGAAGATTATATGGATACTGAATTTAATACAGAATTGCAAGATGAGAGCTCTGTACAAGTAGCAGAAGAATTACTTCGGTTTTATAATTACTGTAAAGAAGGAGATGAATCAACTGCAATGGCAGAGTTTCAAAAATTACCTCCTTTACAAATGTGGATCACAGCAAAGCAAACGATAAAGCAAGTAGGAAATCAATCAATGGCTGAAAACAATGGTGATAGCTCTGATAGCAGTACAGAAGAAGATGAAAATATGGAGGTTTCAGAGCCAGGATGGACAGAAGTGAAAACTAGGAGAAAAAAATGAAGTAAGCATGTTTCTTCAAATTATGTCTTTATTTTTACCATTGTATGTAAAAAAATATGACATATATTTAGTCAGTAATTGACATCAGAGTTGGTTATTTATTATCAATACCAAGGCTTATGTATTACAAGTCTTGTACGTATAAAAATTATGGTACCTAAACAGTCTTTGTGTTGTTTTGCCGCTTATCCTTAATGGATAGATCTGAAATCACATGATTAATCACTTAAGTGTTACCTGATATATATTAAAATAGTATATTTTTTCTATTAACCTTCTCCATTAGAAGAAGTATGAACATTCCAGCATCCATTTTGTTTCTGTGAAGTAGAGTTTTTCTCATCATTTATCTTCTTCCTTTCTTTGGGTCCTAATAAACTAAGAATTACTGGTAGAAAAAGTAATCCATGGTAGAGACCAAAGACTACAACGGATGTAAATAACTGCATAAAAAATTGAATGATTAGCTATGATCGATTAAACAACTAACTTTCCACATTTAAATCAAGAAATAAAAAATTCATACTTTGAAGAAAGTACTAAAAAGATAGGCCTCACTCGCGCTTAATAGTACAAATGCTAGGAACGTACTAAAGCCCCCATTAAATACAGCAGGTCCAATAACAGCAAGCGTAGTAATAGTTCGTTCTGAAATAAAACAAATTTTATAATGAAATATATAGGTTCTAACAGAAAATTGGTAATTATCTAGCAATAGCGTGACTGTTTAATATCCAACCGTTTCTGGTGCCCGTCGCACGCGTAAATTCCAATCCAACATGAGCTGCATAGTCAACAGCCAGTCCAGCACAAAGTAGAACCATGATACTTGAGGAAATTTCAATAGTCAATCCAAGATAATACATGGAGCCCAATAGATCAATAAGCGTAAACAGTACGCAACAAATCACCCAAAATGATGCTTGCAAATTCCGTATTAACAATAATGTCACTAAAGCCACTGCTAATACTTCCAGACCTAAATTCCTTATTAGCTCCTCCCCAATAATCTTGAAGCAAATTCATTGATTTTTATAACATTGTTATTCCACTGACAACAGAGATATTAAAATCAATTTAAACAGTAACGCGTGTCTAATACAACTTTTCTTATTACCTTATTTGCTGTCCAAGATAGATAATCTGGTGAAAAAATGGCAACATGAGCATGACTTTGAGTGAAGTTTACAGCTTTTACAGTTTTCCTGATTGATTCCATAGCCTGTACTTGATCAGACGTTGTATTAAGCAGTATATGCTGTATTTGAATTTGTGATGTCTGGAATATAATTTAATTTATTCTGAGATACTTAACAGAAACGATCATAAACATTCTCGCAGCGTCAAATACTATCATTCTAACTGGTTTTCCCACTCACAGTAATATTGTAATCAACTGTTGGTAGTCGATCAAATTTGATATCCTTAATAAAAGCTTGGCCTTCAACAGTGAGCAGCAAATATTCTGAGAGGTATCCAAAATATTCATCTCGATCGGCAATCTCTGTAATTAAACAAAGCAGTTGTTGAGCAGTGATTTAAATTAATATCATATGATGCCAGCATGTTTATAATTGTCTTTGATGATTTTTGCATCTCATATAATGGGATAATTTTGAATACCCTTATTTGTCTTGAAGAGCCATTTCTGATATCCCTCGAACCAGGAGTCAACTGTACGATTATTAACGTAAGGATTATGTCGCAGAGCATCCATCAGCGAAGCTAATTCTGTTTCATCTTCATAGTAGTCGACACCTGCCATATAAATTCCAGCTCTTTTGCCATATTTTGGAAAATATTCCTTCAGTTTGTTGTGAAATTGTATAGGGTAAGAGTCTTGATTTAAGTACCACAGGGGATCGAAGTTCTGTTCCAGCTGAAATATTCCATAGATATTTACAGTTAAGAAGCAGCCAGTCAGAAATATCACAATCATTTTAACTGTTGGATTGATGACAAATGGTCCAATGTATCTCTTAAATATTTCTTGCTGTGTGTTACGTTGGCTACATTCATTTGGTTTCCATTGTTGCTTTCTTTGACAGCAACAACCTTCTTTATTTAACTCCAGTCGTCTCTCATCGAAGACCAGACAACTTACAAAGAATGTTATCTCAAAGGCGTACAAGAAGAGGATGCCCAATGTGGCAAAAGCACAGAATGACTCAAGGAATGGCATCACAGTTGTAATTCCAATGGCAAAGGCTACTATGTTTGTGATGGACGTTAGTGTTATTGACATTCCTGAATGCTGCAATGCCTTTGCTATTCTCAATGGGATCTTCTGTGATTTGTCACTATCCGATAAATTCTCCAAACTTTGCATAATAACAAACATGTCATCCACACCAATACCTAATAAGAGGAATGGCAATATTGGATGTATGGGACCATAGTAATATCCCATATAGTAACAAAGCCCATAGGCAGATAAAATGGCTTGACCAACCACTGATACTCCAACTAGTGATAAGTAAATTCTTTGCTGCACTATGTTGCACCGACCTATCATGATTATTATGTAAATTGCTATTAATGACAATCCACAAAATAGGATTGTCATATTGTTATTGAGCACTTGGTGAAGAAAGTCAGTAAAGCTCCTGGAGGCTACAGCATAGACATGCATCCCCTCTGGTAAACTGCGATTCGAATATAAAACTTTCTCAATGAATTCCAATTCCCATTCTGCAGAATGTGGATTTGATTTCTTCAATATCCAATTGAGTATCGCGGCTGTCGCACCAGTTACTCTTCCAGATTCGTCAAACTTTATATCAGAGAGTAACGCTGCGATATCCAAAAGCATGTTGTTATTTGTCCTGGAATAAGAAGACATTGCTTAACGAATAGTCTACGTTACCGTGAGTATTTAAATTGCATTATTTATTACTTGTTTCTGAATGCTTTGTTTACGTCATTTAATATTTCCTCCTTTGTCAAATTGTGAATGTTTTTAAGTTTTTCATTGGACCATATTTCTAGAATTGACTGATATATACATTTATTCTCCAATGAACTCATGTTCAACTTATGATAGAGTCCATCAATGAATTCATGGTCGATCAAAGGCTCCTCAGCGACGTCGGATTGAAACCATGTAAAATACCTGAAATTATTTACATTTAATTTTTCAAGTATTGATCAAGTCAATTGAAACAGCTAAATAGAAGAAACATAGAATAACAAGCTGCTGGAAAATCATTCAGAAGTTTTATTTATAGTGCTCACCCTGCACACACGTCACGCCACGTTTGGTTATTCACTACTATATCTTTTACAGCATCTTCCATGTCACTGATCTATGTTCAGAAGAAACAAAAGAAAATAGATGGGATAACTAAAGTATGGGTATAAAGAAATAATATTACTTCTCTAAATAGATTAAGAAAACTTATTCAATTAAGATCATTAGTCAAAGATTTTCCTCACCGCCTTCAGAACTTCTGGATCCAATACATTTGGAGCAATGACAATGATACTTTCGTATCTGAGATCATGATGGAAATGTTTTTTGACCCAGTCTGCATCTGCACGAACAACTGAGTCCAACGGGATGAAAAGCTCAACATCGTCGATCTCTTCCTTCCATAATAATATACCTGGACCGCAGACTCCACTCACGCACAGTGATGCTATTAACCATAGCCAAGGTTTTGTACCTATGCTCAGTCCTATTCTGAAAATGTCATTAGCATTATCAATTATCACTATATCATTCTTTCATACAAACTATAATTAAACATGCACAATTATTATACTGATATCGCGTTACTAAAATCAAAAGGGCGTATAAACATAGGATAACCCCAGACATATGCCCTTCTTTTTTACTATGAATAAGCAATATTGATTTGGTTATTATATACCTAAAAAATTATCTTATGAACTTTATTGAGGTATAAAAGAAATTGAAAGATTGAACTCTTCTTGGAATTATTTCGTTAATGTTGCTTGTAATTAAACCTTATAGAGAGTCATAATATGAAATTTACAAGGTTGGGGGAGGGGGTTCTCTGACCCCACATGGTTTCACTTGAGGATTAATTTTATACGATTAAACGCTATATACAACTATTATACGTGTTATTTTATCAAGAAATATTTAAATATGTATAATTGCTTATCTCGCTAGGATTATAATTAGATGTAGATTGGCTAATTAAGAAAAACTTATTTATGATTAATTTTTAAAAGCGGCCAAGAAACAAAGAAGGTACTAAGGAGTCTAACCAGTCCATGCTCTTTTCTTGTTACCCTCTTGCTTCCAAGAAATTCTAAGACATTTCAAGTTTAATTAATCATACGTGGTCTAGGTTATTATAACTATAGGGTTGATATACGAATAATTATTGGACAATAGTAATAGTTAAATAATTAAGCGAGCCACGTGCTATGTCAGAAAAAAAGCGACAGTCAGTTCTTATTGCAAGGCTGACCACGTCTTCTCTACTTAAATACGTAATTGTTGCTCCATTAAAGGCGGGCATATGCCGGGACTTGTCGGCTCTACTTACTAACTAGAGTCTTGGAACATTTCGCACGCGGATGAAAACGTCATCTCAGAATGCCAAGTACATCTAGGTCTAGATATCAATATATAAAAATATAATTATAAAATTTATTGTATAAATATCTTAAATTTCATTATCAATCCAGAGGGTGTCAAAGTTGATGTTTAAAATTTATAAATGAATTTTCAATATTCAAATTTTAGAGAGCAAGTAACGCTTATGCGAGTAATAGCATAATTTTTTTTGGATTTCTTTCGTCTACACTACAGTTATTTAATTGACTATAGGATTCACTGTTTTTCCCTTACCGATTTTGATAAAAATTCTATTATATGCAAAACTATACGCAGCTTCACTTACCGATAAAATAAACAGTCCAAATTGAGATGTACGTTCATCAGCAGATCCTTGCATTGTTTCCACACGGTTTTCTTGGCAGCTTCTTGCCCAGGTTCCATGACGAGTTGTCAGTGCTCCGTATCCAAATGCTGACTGAGCACTAGCGACGACCCTAGCAGCCGCATGTGCTACACGAACATGGTACATACGGTAGACGATGGAAGTAATCTACCATAATTATATGTATAACGTACCGTAGCTTCGTTTCGCCTCTATAGGGACGTGACTGATGTCAAGTCAAATCAAGTACCCATAGCTAAGTAAAAATACCATAAGACTAACTTGATACAATGATACCGTATAACGTTAATCCTTAATATGATAAAAAAGAAGTAGCTACAGGTACTTTAAATCAATTTTGTAATATACATTTATACAAGTATCTTTTGTATAAAATAGTCTAAAATATTAATTGTGATAATGTACTTATTTTATTTAGATTTAATAGACGTGATTACAATCAGGTTAATATAGGTATGAACATTTTGAGAAATAATTCAAATGGAGCAAGTCAAAATTTTTATTCGATTTCTCACGTCCTACCCTTGTGACTGTATGAGCTTTCTCTTGGCTTAGTGTAAAAGCGGCTATTTGTTATTTTGTAGGAAAAAGCTAAGAGTCATTGCATAGCGGTACAAAATGAGGATGACTGGACACGAGTCCATGTACAGTAACGTGATGCAAGTCATTCAGCTGTTTAAATACGATATCAGGTAACTGAGAAGTTTGAGTATTCATTTTGAGTCCGGTCAACTGACCTTTTAGTATTTTTGACATATATTTCTGTCGACGGTCTCAGTCAAGTGGAATAGGTGCCTGCACTAGTTACTAGACTCTTTTACTGGCTGGTATTGCATAAAACATAACAAACATACTTTGAAGGTCTGATTCTCACTAATTGTTGGCTATGGTAATTTTTCAAGGATTATTAACAACAGTTTTTATTATAATTTAAGACGCACTTTTGCCAACACGGTTATTTCATACTTTCTGTCATAATCCTTATTTTAAAATAACCGCCTGACACTTTTCTATCTGCTAAACTTATGTTTACAGGTATTAACATATAGTTGTATATGTATTAATACTCGGGTATCTGATACACATACAAAATCAGATATTTGTTATTCAAAACCATAAAGCACTGTGCCAATATCGAAATTACGTTTATTAATTGAATTAATATGATTTTATGTGCGAAGTATTTAATTAAATGTGAACAAAAAATTATATTTTAGGTCCTCATTTTAACATCAAAAATGTCCTAGACAATTTTGCGCTATGTCTCATCGTGCCAATCTTGTGTGCGCTGCATGTACTAATTGTAAGTAGGTAACCTATTCGGTGTCTGCACTATGAACACGCAACGGTAACTTGTGTTTTTGTTAATATGACTCTTGGTTATTTCTATTTTATTGTATTGCTCTTGTAGGGTTATGCCGGTCAGCAGACACACACTTATCTGTAATTACTGATAATTAAACCGGTTTAAGCTTTCGTGCCAGACAGTCTATTGAGTTTTTGTAGATGCCATTAAAAAAAAAAAAATTTTAATACTCTCAAACGTCATCGTCATTGCCTATACATTTAACTTTATGAAGTTTACTTTTACATAACCTTATAAGTGTTTCGGATCTAACGAAGCACGTAGAAGACTATCATTAGCCAAGTATAATGCAATTGATACGTCAGTATGGCATTTGGAAAGTGAAGTCTAACGAGAAAAGATTAATTTCAGTATTTACTGCGCTCCTTGGTGACACGATGAATTATTAGATGATAATATAAATTACTGAGCGCTATAGTCGCTTATATGAAAAGAAGGTAATTACAGTCTTATCTATACAACGTTTAACGATAATTTGAGAAAGTGAATTTAAAAATAGTTGGAGCTGATGATTATTTTTCAAATTTGCTGCGATTTCCGTATCCCATCACTCTTTACAGCGTCAGTGACTTTAACCTTGACAATATGAATGATAAGAAAGAGAAATATAAAATTTCTTCATTCCGTTTCAAAATCTATTTGAAAAGATAAATTAGCAGACGGTTTTAAAAAATCGTTTATGTTAAGTATCTTCCTTCTCGTTATCATATTCTGTATGACTTATAGTACGATGATTCTCTTGTATTCATGTAAAAACAGAATCTGATAATACACATTTTTTATATCTGTCGTCCACTCTCTCGCTTTGCTGATTCAGAGTATCCATAACGGGCGAAAGCAGATTACCTGCGAGTGTGGTTTGACTTTCAACTATTAAACACCAATCCATAGAGATGGGAGGAAGATTCAGTGTATGGAGTCGGCGTGGGTTTGACGTTGGTGGCCTCAAAGGTAGGGAATTTATCGAGTGAATGCCTTTCTCACAATTCGCAGATCCCTCAGTGTGTTCGCTTCCTCTCTGTCCGATGGACGTACTCCCATTTACATTGGGAGAGCATTCTGGGACGCGGCTTTTCCAAATCTCCAAACATCGTGAAGTCACGACAATTCGCCATTCGTTGTCTAGTCACGGGTTTTCAAATAGTTCCCAATCGTCTTACTCATGTACGGCAAAAGCAGACAAACACTGTGAGTACTATTTGTAATATTATTGCCAGTACCGGAACTTACCTGTAAATCAAACGAAAGTTTGAAATAATTTTCAATGACAAAAAATTTGTAATTACTATATGCGTTACCTGTTGTCATCTTTATCATATTTTTTTTTCCTTTTTCAATAATTATATTAGATAGTACTTTCTTTGATCACTTGTAAATCAATTGATTCTGTAATGACTGACTGTGTCAAAATTTGTACTGTAAGTAATGATATTCGCTATACATCCTTATTCTTGCAGTAGGGCGTAACGGTGAGCCAGAATGACTGGGAGATGATTTATAATAACGCAAATCTATAGAATCATTACGTGCCTAGCACTACAGTTATATTAAAATTTGAGGAATCGTACATTTAAATCAGACACAGAGTTCGTAATGGGAATTAACGGTTTTAGAAAGTCATTGACTATGCAAACCACTACGGGTCATCAAGTGTTCCTCATGCCGGATCATGGTGCACGTGGACGTTCCATCCTTTTTTTACCATCCTAAATTATGTGTATTTCAACCGTTCCGTCCTTTTCTACTCTCTCCGTTTTGTTTTCTGTTTTTAATCTTTCATTTCTTCTTTCGCTTCTTTCGATTCTGCTTTCCTTTTCTACCTTCGTCTTGCACCGTTTTAAATTCTCCCACGATTTCGTGCACCTACGTTTACGGATTTTCAACCAAAAATCAATGACCCAGTTGAAAAGTGTCACACCTGCTAGATTATTATCCTATAAAAAATCTTGCCAAATTAATGACACGACTTATACACTTTCACACGAAATGCATGGTGCTACGTAACAAAATTTGCGCAACTTGTCACCTGGAAGTTAATATAAGTTATTTTATTTATTTGACAGATCAAGGAAGTGTATAAAAATATGTGACGAACTCGTTGTAAAATTATTTCTGAGATTCGTCATCTTTGCAAAAATCTTACGTCAAACTGACACCTCCTTATCTATATACGCTTGTGAAATTCTTAAGGATTTCGTATTTATTTCAACGGTGAGATTTGTTCTTCATGTAAATATTTTAACAGCTCCAGAATCTCATTACGTACACTCTATGCTAATTATGCTGTATGTACACATACAATATCGTTATATCATACATAAGATATATCAAAACGTTTACAGCCTCCATACTTTCCACTGTCAGTATACACGGACATGTCGCACACTCTGCGAATTGTATATATTTTTATGCACGTCCATTCACCTTGACCGAAGAAAGTGTCACGCCAGCTTGAACCATGTTCGTACAACTTGAACTCGGCACTCCATCACGAACAATGACCGCACCAGATTCTATTTTACTTCATTCCATTTGGATCCTTTTAGGTTACGTTTTTTATTTCCGGCTAGAAAATAGAAATTCAAGGTACCCGCCGACAATATATCCAAACTACTTACTATATATATATATATATTTATTGGCTGTCATTCGCATATTCTCGTTGCATCGTCTGATCTTCGTCCTCCAAGTCTACTTAATTTTGCCACCATCCCTATTTAATCTTTTTCGTCTTCTTCATGCAGTAACTCGTTCTCATTTACGCACGGAAATTCCCTCCTTTCGCAAACACGCAATAAGAACGCACTTCGATCTTACGTACGTATCTGTAGCTCACAACTGGGTCGCTGGAATATCGACCATATACTATATATTAATCCTTATATTTTGTACAGTAACGTCAATTAAGTATGGTGACTCGTGACAACTTTTAACGACAATAATTTCGGTCCATGACAGAGAGGTTGATGCTGTTTACTGGGACTAAATTATGATTCGGGGAGATCGTGCTATCCTTTTTTACATCTTCAGCGAAATTGGTTGTCTAATGAGAAAAAAATTACAAATTTATATATTCATAGAAAAATACTGTTAGCTCTAGCATAGAAGCAGGACAAAAATTTAATTTGAAAATTGATGGCTTTACACTTAAAATTGGAAGCATACAGCGATGCGCAAAATTTAGGCTCGAACGGTGTTACTATAACGCAGAAAACGGTTTTTCAAAAACATGCTGTTCTATGGATAAAAGATCAACTATTTTGAAGCTTCAATAATTATAGGTCTAACGGTTATACTTTTTTTTCCGTCGACCTCCTTTACGTCATGCGTTCTATACGCGTTACGCGTTTCAAACTTCGATCCGTTCCACCAGTATTTTCCGATTTAAAATTCATTGTATGGAAATCTTAAAGATGTCTGAACGTCTCTTCCATACAAATAAGAATCACTTATGCGGTATCCAGACGTCCTAGAATAAGTGAATATTATCAACGCAATATCTTGTACAGATGTTTTTTTTTTATGTTGACTACTAAGAATGATCATTAACCTTGTTTACTTTTTTTTTACAGAGCCATGACGAGGCTTACATTATTCATTATCCTGTCGCTGGCGGCAGTCGATGCACAGTTAAATTTCGATGGGAATCCTTTAACGGATGACAACGTATACACGGCAGAAGAATCACATTTGTCCGAAAGATCTGCAAGAAAGAATTCACTGAGTAATAACGAGAATGAAGAAAATGTTGATTCTTACTTGGCAGCGGCAAAGAGCTCTCAGGCAGAGCATCCTCAGAAGATTTATCCTATAGATGTGAAAGAATCTTTTGAGGATACAACAAAGGATATGTTTGCTGTTAATCAACGTCAGTCACAGCCTAACATTAATCAAAGCGATTATTATAAAAATATTGAAATTTCTGTGACACCTGCTCCAGAGAATAAGCTAATTTTTGTGACACCTAGAAGCGAATTGACTCAGTCACGTCTGTTACAAAGTATGGTCCCACAGTCAAATCTAATCAGTTCCGGCCAACAAATACAAGAATCGCCCATGACACTGAGCGATATTGCATTAAATTCTTTTTTGAATTCAAAGACACTCCAAGAGTCCCAACAGGCACTGGAATATTTTTTGAGCAGCAGACAACTGGCATCTCAAGCTGTCCAACCGAGAGTCTCGGACATTGTTCTTCCTCAGCAGCTGGATCAGCAGCAACAGCAAGCTATCCAACAGAATTACAATATTGGTCAACAGTTGTCAAATCCTTTGGAGCTTCAAGGATTTTCCAATCCTGCTCAATCAATTTCATTGAGCGAATTGACATCAAAAGATATTCAAGGACCGTACAATCTTAGTCCACTGAATCCACATCCTCCAACGATTCAAGCAAGAATTGATTTTTATCGGCCAACAAGATATCCAGGTTATCGTCGACCAGTCAGGAGATATAATGTAAAACCATTTAATGCTCAATCAAGAATCGGTCCAGGACCATTTTATAAAGGCGCTGCTCCTCCAGGTAGATTTCATTCAAAACCGATCGAAGTGATCTACACAAGGCCACCCGGAATTGGCCACAAGTCTCCCTATTTCAGCAACCCACCAGTTCCTTATGAAGATGCCAGTGCTTGGTTCCCAGACGCTGATCATCCTCCTCCAGACAAGAATATTTATTGGTCTCAATTGTACGCTCAGTCCTACGATCCTCATTATTATAACTACATAGCAAAGACTGGCAAGATCAAGCCCCATCTCTATGGAAAGTTTGACAAGCACGAGGATGGACTTTTGGCTGAGCTCTATAAAAATTTCAAAAGACACGGTCTAAAGAATATTATGACCCCGACGTTCTTATTGGGTATGACGATCCCAGCAATAACCCTAATGCTCTCAGCTTTAATTCAGAAGAGGTCTCTGGGTCGATCAAACGACAGTGACCTTGTCGCTGAGGAACAGATTAAGGAATATCTGGAAAGAGTGCAAAAAGCTATCAAGTGCTACGATAGAGACTCCACAGACAGTAAAGACGAAGATACGGAGTGTTAATAGTGTATAATATAAAAGTCAGGTATGAGCATTACATGAACAATGTAAACTTGCTATTCAGGTTCTATGAATCTCTAGCGAGTATTATATCTTAAGATAATTTAAAAGCAATACATCTATACATCCCTGTTACACGTATTTTCCTATATATTATTGCTATCCATCAGATGATTACCAATCAGTGCTTCCTTGTTTACATAATGTCATGGGCAGATATATAAGCACCGCTAATTACAAGCTCAACGTTTATAAGATGAATCATGCTCTACGACCTTCACTAGGTATTCGCACAAACCACTAAGATAAAAGATCAGTTATTAATAGCAGCAATATCCACGTGATGTCACTTATAGAAAAACACTTTGCTCTCTTAACCCTCGTTACTTCTCTTACTATGCTTAAGTAAGACGATTCCCTAACGCAAGCTCCTGTCATATCCTCATAACTGCAAGTATCATCAACAGGCATTGAATACCTCGAGAATGGCAGTGAAATCTTATACTGCCGTTCATCGTCGGGCATCTTTCATTTGAATGCTGCGGGAAATTGAGTAAACGGCTCAATCTACGCTCAGAGCAAGGACACACGTTCCATGACTTCTGTAGCTCTGATCGATGTTCATTCAGAGTGAAAATTCTTATCAAATATTTTCACAAATCAGCAACACACCTTAACTACTTGAAACTCGAATGATAACAGCGTTGCTTCTGCGATTTGTCATTTTACCCTGTAACAAAATTAACATACGTATATCACTGTTGGTTCTGTTCAGATTCGATAAAGGAATTAGTCAATGAGATACTAAGGATAATGATTGGAGGTGGTCAATTCAATTATCGGATACTTATTCGAAGCAATTACTGGACCGGGCGTCATTACTGTTACTCCGTTACTTCCTGGCAACTGCTATATCGACGTGGAACGAGTGTTACACGGTTTTGCGGTCATGACGTCGCATCAACGAATCCAGGACAGGTTTAGTAGGTGGAGCGATCGATTTAATCAACCTGGTCGGATCCAATGATGTATGGATAGTAAAGCATATCTTCGATCCTTAAACAAGTGATCGTCATACGATCAAAATTAAAAAATCTAGATCATGCATGAAATATATTGCTTTCCGAATTTTAAAACAGTGAATGATCCAACTCAAGTATGAATGATCATTCGACTACATCATATGAGTATATCAACTCAGAATGCTCATACAGCTTTTTTAAAATTATACTTTTCTCATAATAACCAACAATAAAGTTTATCTAAAAAGAAACGGAGATCCGGATATTTCGAAACTTTAGAAAGTAGGAAAAATAACCTCTCGCGTGAGATACAGTAAGTTCGCACGTATCGGCAACACTTTTTTTTTCTCTACGAATATTCTTACAATGTATAAAGAGTTTTCTTCTTTTCTTTTTGCGAATAAATAAATGAATTTTCTCAGGAACCTTCTTCGTTTCACTGCATCATTTATGTACTACGTAATTGAGCAATGTACTTTCATAATGTATTGTTAAGTCAGTTGATCCTTATATTCTTACATAACTGTGTATCCTCGTTATGCACAAAGAACTAAGCTGTTCAGCTGCGGCATTGTCAGACGTCTCGGTACAGATTTAATATAATCGAATTATTTAATCGAACAATTGGCGGCTTAACTCGCGGGTCATGAGATCCGAAACGATGTGTTCCACGAGATAACGGCCAATTAGTTTCTCTCAGAGATACCATTAGCGCAGAGATGACAAAATTCTTAATAACATACGGGCGTGAATAACGTCCTCGACGTTTCGTGATACTTCAGTCCACTGCAGTATATGTCATTTTTAACAATGAGTCAGTAAGAGCTTTGTCTTCTGGCCAATATGACATTTTTTTCGCACTTGGCACACTTTTGCTTTTTGCACTCGTTAGCGCCATTAATTGACGCCATTTTCAATGATACGACAGTTCACTGTGATAATATTAAATAATAAACGTCAGACCTTGTAGATATTACATATAATTTTTTAAATATCATTATTCTAAGTTCATAATATTTCACTGTGTGTATTACGATATAATGGACGCCATTGTTATTCAAATATTTAAAATTTAATTATACTTTCGTAACATATCTAGTATGTCCTCTGAACTTGAGATATTTTATTCGTAAAGGTTATTCATGGAATTATCAGGATTACTCTTAAGGTGCTGTTCACACGGAGGAAGAGGATTTTTTTTTTTTTTAATGATTTGTGTAATGTAATTTTTATTGCTTGTTTACTATCAACGTTATATATCTTGGCTTCCATAAACTATACATACTACGGTACTCGCAAAATGGAAAAAAAACAATGCACTATTACTGTGCTTGTTCATACAGCTTATTGAAACTTTATATTATGCGGTATTTAACACATCTTAAGCGGGAAACGTTTAAACTCGTTTCGTGCATATTAATTATTAAAGCGCGGAAGCCGGCAAAAGTCGTTTCTTACGTATTATCGGTGAGGTGTGGGAAACGGAATACGGGCTTTAAGGAAGTAAATATTACGTAGGTACCTGACGATTTTTAGAATTTGGGACAGAAGAGAAACCATAGTCGCCCGATGTATGGTGAGAATTTAACGAGAAAATATCCGCTTAATATGTGTTAATAATAGAATATATATTTTTATTGTGTCTTGTATAAACATAGTTCTGTGTCTATACTCCTGTACAGTTTCAAATTTCTAGAGCGTACGAAAAGATTCAAGATTCTGGAAAGAGCACTTATGTCTTTCGTTTTAGCATCTCAGTGGATTTTGAATAATGGAATTGCAAATACGAATATACAAAAAAATAATTCAGCAGGAACGATGTCACGTGAAGTAAAGTTAAACTGCTACATTAATAAAACTTATTACGTTCAAAGATCATGGTCACGAAAAAACATTAAAAGAATTTTGAAAATACGTCAAAAAGACATAAGACTAAAAAATGCTCAATAGTGGGGGAAAAAAAAGCGCATTTCATTTCTACACTGTTTCTTGGCTCATAAGGAAAGTCTGGCTGAATAAACGCTATGTAAGCAGTGGCGTAGCTCCTGAGATATTATTAAGAGCACCATTAGACAAGTCGTAATTAAAAAAAATTTAAGCAAAAGTTTGATTCTGAACTGCTACAGCTCTTGTTCCTAGGTCTAACTACAAAATACGTAATGTTGGCAATAATTTGTTCAAACAACATTGAAATTTGTAGTGTAACAAAACAGCCTTGTGTACTTACGAAATTTCTTTTTTGTTCTTTATTTTATTTATCTTAAGTATCTTTGGCAGTGACGACAATATTGACGTGTCTCAAAGAAGACCAAACGTTAAGACACTTTGCAAATGTTATATTTATTTAAATAACAATCAGCATCTCCGAAAATCTTGAGCCTTTGATCGCACTTGTCATTATTGGTAGAAATGACTACTTGTCAAAATACTACCTAGGACCTTGAGGAAAATCAATTCTAGCTAAACAAAAGATTTTACAAGTACGTAGTTTATTTCTACATTTTAACTATTTCGCTTCTTTTAAGTCTTAAGAGTTTCCGGTTCGAAGTTATAAAAATTGGCAAAAATATTGCGCTTTTTTGGCGCCTGCTTTACAATATTCTACACAAAATAAAAAATCAAACGGTATTTTATCATTTCTATTTGCATTGTTATCGTCTATCTATTTATACATATATTACATAGCACACCGTACATATACTCAAGTTTGTAATTAAAAAACAAAATTGCCAGGCATTCATTTTGCACTTTTATCAGTTACATCCAAAGTTTGTATAACCAGTGTCTACTGACTACAGAAAACCTTTTGCTTTCAGTCTGATCTTTACTATTGACACTTGATTAGATTACTGACTCATCGAATCATATCATAAATAAAATAAAGATTTTCAAAATTTCTTTCTCTTTATCATAAATCATATCATATCTCAAACCTTCCATTTCTCAATTCTATTTTCATAACATCCTGGACATAAGAAAACAATTTTCAACTATCGAATGATTAACAACAAGGACATTTAAATAAATCTCTGTCATCTTTTTCTTGTAAAAACTAAACAAATCATAGGTTTCTCTAGATCAAATATGCCTCAATAAAGCTAGCCCTGTTTTGCAATTTTGTACACAACTAATTACTAATTCGTTGGCTTTTTAATTGCCTCTACATATGGTGGTCTAATTAAAGAATGTTACATACAATGTCGTGTTTCATTACTTGTACTATCATGAGGAATAATAGAAAAAAAAAATATGTCTACGCTATGAGATGTGAACTTTACATATTGCATTATTTTCAATTATGCTAATCATCTCAATAAGCATATCTGCACTATCAGCGACTGATGTACAGTCGATAGTGCGTACGAGTAACCTCGGCGGGAGAAACAAAGAAGTATTTCTACATAATGTAATACTCTTTGTCTAGTATCTATCTAACTCAGTATCGATTATTATAATCGTGAAATAATATATTTTACATTAGGCAAGTCAATCAAACGCTTCTTCCTTGAAAACAAGATCAACAGCATAGCCGACGTCCTTTACAATAAAAGCTGGTTTACACAATGCTTCATCGATTGGTAAGAAATCTCGTGCACTGTGATCTGGATTGAATTCTGCATCTCGTTTATGTACACCAGTTTCTACTAGAATACTTATACAAGCTTTTGCTCTGGGAGTATCAATTTGCGTATCCACAAAAGGGATAGGACGTCTTGTCTTACTATCTTTTGGAGAATAGTGGCTGGATAGATATTTATCATACAGATTTGCTCCAAACACGTCAGTATTGATGTTATCACTGAAAATAAAAGACTTATCAAAGTCACGAGTTAAGTAATCATATCGAAGAGAGGTGTGGATTTAATTCAATAATGATTGGCAAATAATCGCGCTATTTATGCATTCTACTTGTAAGACTGAAAAAAAATCGATTTTGGCCATTTCACTTATAGGGCATTGAGACTAAAGAAAAGTGTAAGCGTATTATGTTACTCAGTCATATTTGGAAACTGATAAAACAATGATGATGTAACAGAAATGTTTGTTTAAGACAAAATTTACAATTTGATTGCAGAATCTAGAAGCTAATAAGAATCAGCAACATTAATAATTGAAAATCGAAGAGAATATGCCGATGTGATATATGCATACATATTTAGAGATATATAATCTCTAAATATTTTGTCCATCATGTGACAGTTTCAATGAAGACTGATAGATGCAGTCAGATAATATATATTGTGCTACCTATTGCAGACTCTATTTTCGGATACACTTTCAGGGCTAAAGACAACAAACAGGGCCAAATGATTTATGCAACTCTCTTAAGAGAAACGATAACACGTACTGTTCAGATTAGCATTGTATAGATGATATTATATCTCTTATCAGAAAAAAAAGAAAGATAATTCCTTAAGTAAAGAGTTGCTACACAGTAAATATTAAAGCTGCTATCAGTTAGGCTTTCGTCCAAATTAGAGACTCTTAGGAAGAGTAGGTCATGGAATCGAATGACAGTTAATAAGCGACTTACCCGATTGCGTAGATAGTATCAATATTTTCATTAATCCCGATCGATTTAGCATGTTGAAGGAGCATTCGATTGGCATGGTGATATGTTATTTCACTGGGTTTGCCAACAAGGGCAGTGTATACAATATTTTTGCTGGTAACCTTCTTATATAAATTTTCCAGGCAGCATAAATAAGCACCATGGCCATATCTAGGAATAGGAGCTTCAGACACCCACAGTAAATCCATATTGCAAGCGATGACAGGAATGTGAGGTTGAGGTATTAAGCTTGGTAATGCGGATGGCATTCCATTTGTCATCAGTAAATCAACCATCAATTGTAACGATGTTTCCCAATTTATTGGCTCACTGAGTAGTATGATACCTTCTATCTGCGGAAAGGTTGGATCTACTGGACCACATCTAGGGTTCCTTTTTTTCACATTTATGTAATCTAGAGAAGGAAAATTTTGCACGAGTTCCTCGATTGTCGTGGTTTTCTTAAAACCAAGCTCTTCTGCTATTTCTCTAACTGGTCCTTGCCCAGATATAAGAAACTGTTTATTATGAAACTGTTTAAACATCTGCAATGGAGAATGAGCCATTATCACCTGATCTTCGGATACTTCAAATCCTATCCATTTGGATAAATCTGCAGCCTTTTGGCTACGCAGTGCACTACCACTGTTAGTCACAAATACAGTTGGTACTTTAAATTTTCCATTGTCACCCTGTAGTCTTTTAAAAGCTTCTGGAACTGGTGGTAGCAATTTCTTCCCACGTAATATCACTCCGTCAATGTCAAAAAGTAATCCAAACTTTGGCTTAGAACTTAAATGCTAAAAAAAATTACATGACAATTAAATTATATATTTTTTATGGTAAATATTTTTAAAGATTACTGAGTATACTATAATACATACTTTAAACAATGATAATAACACTACCCACTATATATATTTTAATAATTTGCTATAATAACAAGATTATCCACATATGTGTTTTGTTAGTATTGAAGATAAAGTTAATAACTCATATAGTATTAATTTAGCCAACAACCTATATAATTATCTGTCAAAAATAAACAAAGAAAAAAAAACCGTTGTTACGTGATTAAAATAAAATATCACGGATTTTTAATATTTTTTCGAACGTCCCAACATTTGCAAGGTAAACAAAAAGATATCATGAATTTAAATATTGACGAAAATCAATTAAAAAAGCCATAAACGATTGAGAATTATGCTGACATCTCTTCCACAATACTTTATTATACCATAAGACAGTGATTTATCACTTAAAACTAAACAACAATAAATATACAGTATTTAATTTGTTTTAAATTTATTTCAATTGTATATTCGAAAAAATTCGTATATAGATAAGATAACATTATACAATGTTTAAAACATGAGCATTTCTGCTGAATAACGTTCCTTAGGGAAATTAAAATATCACTAAGGAAGAAAGGCCTTTACAATACAAAAGTAATTAATTATCGTGTAAAGGGAACAATTTACTCTGTTACTCGAAAAAAGTAAACACACGTGATTCACAAATTAGATCAGAAAATTCGCGCATAATACGGTAAAGTAGATCGAGACACGTGTGTAATGAGATTTTATATTTAAAAAAAAAAGATAAATACCGTAAAACAAGAGATGTTTCTAAATATATACAAAGTCATGCGAGGTCATTATCATTGAGCAATGTAAATAGATTAAGTGTGCATGTCTTGGTTACTTCCAAAACTTTGATCACGTTGAATAACAATGATTCACAAGGTTTTAACTCACTCTGGCTCCGGAGAATTTCTTCATATCAGGCCGCAATAATATTTTCATGATTGCCATTTTCACAAGAGCTATTAAATAATGTATTTTCAAAATCACAACTGAAAACTAGACTATTTACAATTAGCGACTAATCGCGACTCGTGCATAATGTTACGTTTGCGGGGTTAAAACTGGCACAACCACAATACAATATCTATAGAAACTGTTTGATTATGGTTCTCGCAACCGCCCCGCCAGATGGCACTGATATTTGCTTTTTCCCATTTACAGATTAACCACAATATGATGCCTATTTTTCCCTATGATTTTAAATAAGTTAATGCTCAATACACAATCTATTAGACATTTTATAAATTGTAATCAACATTTCTTGCTATAAATTCATCTAAATAAGTAATGGTTAGACTACACATGCTAATTTATATAAAAGTACTTGAACAAAATCTTTTGCTACATGAACTAACAATTGAATTCATGATTTGAGAGTGTGTACCTAGCATAATGTAATATGCAAAATTCTACCTGTGTGAAGTTGCCCGGTGAAATATTATTTTTTAAACTTTTTCTTATTACAATTGTTTGATAGTGTTTCATAGTTAATAGTTTTTTTCAGAAAGTTAAAATCAAAATCTAGTGTGAAGTTGGCCGGCACTCTTTTGTTTCTAACCGGATTTACATAGATTTTCCTGGGCTAAATCGATGCACAATGTTGTTGCTGGTTTTACAGTGATGTTCTATGCATTAGCTACACGGGGACGCAGAAACGAATGTGGTGAACCTAGGTTGGGCTCTTCTGGCACATCTCCTCATTTGAGGAGTCAGCCATAAGGAAAGGAAGTGAAGGAGGTTGGGCTCTGGCTGGGTCCACTACACTTGTTCTCACTCACCTGTAATGATAACCTCAACTTATTATATATCAGAATTTTGGGCTATTTAAGGGTTGTCGAATGCGCCTAGTCGCAATTAAATCGGACCATTCTTTCTGAAAAAACCGTCCCCTTATATACTTTTCTTATGTTTTTCAAGTTTAATTGCTTTGGAAACTGTTCTTTATGCATTATAAAAATATATCATGCTAGAAATTTCAATTTTCAAATCTTTTATATTTTTGGGCTGCACCCTTTGGCCCTAAAAAACAACCCCTAACACAAGTATAAGCATAAAGTAGTTCTCTGCTCATTAATGTCCGTCAAGTTATACGTTCCTTCCTTCCTTTCCTTATGGCTGACTTCTCAAATGAGGAGATGTGCCAGGAACTAGTCAAGTTATACGTTCATGATCACGTTCAATTCGGCTACCACGGGATACGCATTATCGACGGAGACGATGATCACAAAATCCTACTTCTCAACTCACCGCTACGATTTTAACGCCATGTTGATGGTATCGCCTAAAACCGTAGCGTTGCGTATCTCCCTACTCGTCTCTGCAAATGACGTTTGTTTTGTATATCTTCAGTTATTTAGTTTTGTTAATATGAATATAGAACATTTATACAGTTTTCTTGTACTGTTATTCACGTCGTGCAATTTTTATATCGATTGTTGAATCACAGTAATTGAAACAATCTTGTACAGTTTTCATCTTTATTGCTAAGAAGACCAACATGCCAGGACGTATTAAGATCGGTAAATATATATAGATTATATTAGATGAAATAAATAAACTACTCTATACAGTATTGTCATTGCATTTCACAGTTGTTTTTTTTTCCATTATATCATTGATATTGTATATGTGTATGAATAAATATATGACTTTGTAATGCAGCCTTAGTAATTTAATTATGTTATAATTGTTCTATAAGTAATTTCAAATAAAGATAATTATTTGTTCTCTTGTATATACCATTCTGTCAATTAATTTCAGATATAATACCTCAGGATTTACGGCAGGAGGAGACAATAGTGCAAATAGCAGAAGCTTTGGATAATTTGGATTCTGCTGTTTCTACTGTGTTTGACTGTATCACTAACAGATTGTCTGAAAATAGTAGCAGGTAATTATCATATTAATAATAATAATTTATAGTTTAAAATATTTGAGCTTTATATTTTTACACTTGCTTTCAGACTCTCGAGCATTAAAGAAAGGGCCATAAAGCTTCAGGGTCGGTTAAATTTTTTACAGACAAATTTAAACCTAAAAGCTGTAAAAATGTATTCTGCAGCAAAATATCCTGCTAGTGACACATTTAAAGAATATTCTATAGCTGTGCAAGTACAGCCAAAATGTAAGGATTCTTTAGAAACAATATACAGAAGTCCAATTCCAATAGGAGAATCGTCAAAGGCAAATCCATCAGCCAATAACAAAATGAAGAATGAACAATATCAAGCAAATATGAATCTAAAAGAAAAATTGCAGTTTTATCATGTGAAGACTAATTCTTCTCAAAATGTTGACAACAAAGAATTACTTGAGGATAAAATACCACCACATCTATCTTCTGTCAGTGCATTGCTTCTATTTAATAGCACAGATAATCCTTATAAGAGATCCTCTCAACATGCTGCTCATCATATTGATGATAGTCAGAAAATTGAGGATGCACCTGATTCTATTCTTCAACCATGGCATTTGACAGAAATGGAATCACCGTCTGGCTACCTGTATACTCCAACATTGGGAGAAGTAAGTTCTATACCTCGTTACGATTAATGCAGAGTATAAATTGAAGTTAAACTACAAATATATTATGATTTTTTTCAGTTACCAGTAATCAATGTTCCGCTCACACTCCCAGACCTGCCTGGTATTGTAGATGACGAACGATTTTCACTTGATCTAAATTCACAAACTCCAATAGCACCTTCTTCAGCAGTAACAACACCGACTGTGCGACTTAATCTACCATCACCGCTACAATTATCAGTCGATGAGAAAGACAATATAGAAAAGATCAGGCAAGAAACACCAAATTTACCAAATCTAACCGAGGATGTAACCTCGGCACAAACTATTGGTCCACCTCCATCATGTATCATAACAAATCAACCAGAACCTCCTCCACCTCCTGAACCTCAGTTACAGTCTAAAACGCAAATTGCCCCACCACCACCTCCACCACCACCGCCGCCGCCACCACCACCACCACCACCTCCAGCATCAGAGGAACAATCGCAACCGGAAACATCGTCGAAGAAAACGAAACATTCTTCAAAAGCAAAGGTGGAGACTGTCGATGTCCATTCCAACTTGATGGCTGCCATTCGTGACGCTGGTGGACTTGGAAGAGCGAAACTGCGACATACAGCTCCCGATGAAAAGAATGAAAAGCGCTGGTCATCAGCCTCTGTCGGTGGCGATCTTATGGCCGATCTTTACGCGAAATTATCTTTGAGACGTAAAGGAATAGCAGGTGCAACTGTTGGCGCATTGGAGAACACATCAACTCTTATTCCGCCAACTCCAAAACCCAATGAAGCTACAGTTTCAGATAGAAATTCAGCTACAAGTGAATACGACTCGCAACCAGATACTGATGACTGGGAAGAATGATCTTTTTTCTATTTTTTTTTTCGGATGTGAAAATACTAATGGTTTCTAAAAATTAACATCTAACATTATTTGGACATGAGTTGGATGGATCAAGCATTGTGATTTTATAGTTTAATCAGATCATTTTAGAGATATCAAGGAGTTACAGAAAAATAGTTTGAACAGAAAATACTAAAAGTTCAATGTTAGGAGATTCGTAAAAAGTTTTAATATGTACATATATACATACATTAGTTATGGCGAATTAAAAATCAAGGCTACTTCTGTAAGAGGATAAATCATACTTGCTTTATGGGACCAAAAGAGAATAATTTGTTATTGAGCTCGATTATTTATGCAAAACTGTTTTTAATTAACAATATATAATTGAGAGATGTTTAAATTGCATCTCTGTTTAACAATTCTAAATTCATGATAGATTATGTGCGCCTGTTTATAATTTAATTTTGACAAAGTTTAATTGAACTATTTTTCAGTATGTCTTATTGATTCTAAAATGATTTGCCTAATCTATGGAATTGGATACTCTGAATTACTTTAATGCAGTGTCTTATGGTTTATAGATAAGAAATATATAAAGAGATTCATGCTATTGGCATTATGAGTGCCGTCATAGCTTTGTCGGATGTGTCTTACGGATTCCTAATTGAGTAAAACTGTCAAATCTTATAATTTTGAAGATTCGTGAGTCTAGTTTTTCGACTAATTTGACAAAGCTGTGAAGGCTACCATACATTGAAAGCAATTTCGTCGAAAATAATTTCGAATGTCTCCTGTTATTCATAATAAATTTATTCGTAAAAAACAATTAAAGAATGAAGAAAAGTAAAGACTCTAATAAAAAATGTTTCCTCGAATTATGAGCTTCCTTATAATTCCTCTAACAAGCGGAGATGAAACGAAAGAGATTATTACAATTTCTTAAATAACCTATATTACTTTTAATTCCTGTGGAATATTAGTCTTATCTGATAAAGTCTTATTAGATAATGTTTTACGTAACATAAATTTTTTCCCCGAATTTTAAAATCATTTTAAATTTTGGCATACCAATGAATACATACGACCTTCTGTTTCGCTGAAAATATAATGAAATATAAAGCACAAATTTCACAATTACCTTCAATTAAATTCTTCGTTACGCCCTATTCACCCCTAATAATTAACATTAATCGTGATCTATTAATAACAATAAAAAAAGAAATATACAGAGATTGCGTCTGATTGTGAGTCTCAAATTCGAAGGTATCCGACAGCGTCTGAACCGACAAGACCCGAGAATCCACGAAGATACCCGAAGTTCCCTTCATACGTCAGTTGGTCAGTCAGTCTGAGTCAGTCATTCTCGAGAGACCAAAGAGGTCGAAGGTTGACAAATTATTCAATCGTATCAGTGTAGTGAATATAAAAAGATTCTAATATCTTAACGAACACGCCCAATGTACGTGTTAACTAGTAAACTCATTTGATAAGCAGAAAGGTGTACAAAACTAACTAGAAAGACGAAGAAAAATGGCAGGGATCTTACGAGGCCGTAGTTGCTTTGGTTTGGCGTCGGCCTTCCTTCCATTTGCTCTACTCGCAATTCTGGCCTTCATGAAAGCGGTAAGCGACGACTATTGAATGCCTTAAATCTAAACATTTAGCATTCTGTCGATCTCGATGTTTATTACGTTATAAACAAATTATATGATAAACGTACTAAATACGACTTAATGCATCAATGAATAACAAAAGTCTCCTTTCAAGCAGACATACGAAACACCTAACATTTTCTTTGCTGATGGTGACGTCATGTCGTACCACTGGCAACGATGGCCTATCGACTCTCGCCTAGTTTATTAAATTTAATTATACCATCTTAACGTTCGTAAGGTCGAGCCAGCTATATAGCCAATAGTCGTGTGACAAATTGAAGATATTTAGACTGTCAATGACCCATGTATCATTTTAGCTCTCCCACCGAAGGCTAAGGGAAACTCGATGTCGGCCTCATTTTATAAACATCTATGATTCGAATATTTCTGAATTTGTGAGCGTCGCAACGCTTTGAGTATCTTATATTAGAAATCTTTAATGCACTGCAAAAAGTGAAGACCTACAATTTTTTAAATTTAAAATTAGATGTAAACCTTCTTTTAAAGACATGTTTTTTTTTCTCTTTGACGTGTGTACTGTGATTAACATGATTCATGCGTCTCCTACAGTGTAATTCATTGATATAATTTTTACGAGTGACACTTGATACGATTCTTCAACTGTGCTGATAGCTTTTACTGACGATTTGTCATTTTGATTCTTTTTTTTTTCCACTCTCGTTTCTTTCACTCCGTAACAAACAAAGACTTGGATGAGTAATACTTACTTTTGTTTTTTCAAACAACACTTGATACTGTTTATGCAATGGGTTCATTGAAAGATATAATTTCTGCCTTTCAAGATCGACCAGAATGACTCTTATTTCCAGGAATTGTTGTGCTTCATGTAACACTGACTGTTAAGGAATTTTTTGTCATTTACGAATAGCATGTCGTCAGGAAATTATTAATTTATCCTTAATATTCCTTTTCTGTTATAAGTTACGTATTTTAAATTAATAAATACAAACAAACAATCCAAAAATACTTTGTCAACATTCGGTAAACATTTTGTTCTGACATCAATCTAATTTCGGATAGTACAATACATCACCCGTCGTTATAAAAATAATCCTTGTTGTTTATACAACATTCAATTTTCAGAAAAAAAATAAAATAAAACATGTCTCATTAGTCATCATCGTCAATGATATTCAAAATGGCGTGCCTACCGAATGATTTAACTAAACGAGTAAAAAAAAACCAGTTTGCAGAATTCCAGTTTCACTTCAGGAATGTAAACTTCCTCGAATGTTCTATACATTTTTTTGTTATCATTTAGATAACTTAATAGACTTTTTCGATCGCCCATGTTTATAATTAATTCCTGCTTATCAGTCGTACACTAATACTTGCTTTTATCAAATAATTAATGATAAATTTATCCTGGGTATGCTTTTGCATTCTATTATGCTGTTCGAATGCAAATACATTAAGTAGTGGTTACTACCATGTTTTTTCTTCTTTGAAGATATAAGATTGTACAGTCCAAATGTATAATTACGAAAGATTTGTCAGCGCAAATATTCATTAGAAATGACTCTCTAATACTAGGTCAGCATCCTCACCACATTGTTATGAAGACAAATTTCTTTACGATTCTTAAAGGATTCGATCTAGCATTCTTTACGTGTACTGTAAATTTCCGATTAAAAATGGCATCCTTTGATTTAGTCTCTTACAGACAGAGGTTGCGTTTCAAATTGCCTCCAATTTTTGTTTTAATACGACGTATTCCCGGTACCAAATGAATCGAGAACAAAAAATAATTAGTTTCTTTTGTTTATTTCTTTTGCAGAAAAGGATGATTTTTTTATCTTTGTTTAGAGGTTTTCTAAACGTTTTGCATTATTCGCGATTTCATTTTGATGCAATTTTTGATGAACAATTCATACCTATCATTGTCACGTCATCCATCCTTTCTCGATAAGCTTGATGATAAGATTATCACTTTCCATTGTATTTACGTCTCTCAGTAATTAAGATATCTACTGGACTTATTCTTTCTTTTCCTAGCAATGCGTATTTTTAAGGCATCTAAAAAGTTGTAGAGCGTCACTGAGCAAAGTTCAAATAATGCCAGTGATTAATGAGATATGCAATGTAAAATTATCAATCTAAACATTTAATTGATGTTTTATTATCTGAATAATACAGTTTTGTTTCACATCATGTATATTATTCTGGTATAAATGAAGGATGTGTGTCTAATCTGCTTCATATATAAACAAAAGTATGCTTGGCTTGAATTTATCTATATTATATTATCTATATATGATAGATGTGCAGTGTCTCATAAAAGTTTCCTATGTTTTTTAATTCTGTGCATGATTTATATGTTCAATACAAACAGGATAAAATATTGATATAACTATGTATGTGATAAATATACTTTGTTGCATTTTTGTGATATAATTGTTTTTTGATATAATCATCAGTCTGTATCCAAGAGCCATTTTGTGATACTTGTTAAATCTATCGATTTGACTATATGACCTGCTATGAACTTTTAAAATTTAATTATACCGATACACAATTATATTATGAATGTATTTTATATTACTGATACCAACGTTTCTTTATATATTTCTTATTTATATTTCTTTTAACACAGGATTAGGAACATACCATGAGTATGTGTTTCAACTTTCACTTATTTCTAGCCTTCAATTAACCACTATAATATTTTTCAAATGTACCTTGTAGGATTTTTTTTCAAAAGAGCCGTTGACTAGTCAGGATATCAGGAAATACAATGCGACTATCTTAACCATTATCAACAGTGAAGAATAAATCAAATTTGTTTCTTAAACGCCTATTTGATGCAATACGAGTCATTTATATATATACATTGTATTATTATGTTTCAATTTACAGACATCAGCTGCAGATGATGGTCATTGCATTTGGTATGGACAGTGTTACGTAGATCCAGTATTACAACATAAGAAAAATTGTGTGTACAATGGCACAGCAAAAGTTTTGGATACCGAAGGTCAAATGCTTTTACACAAATTGTGTCCACACTTACTGACTGACTCTGGTGATGGCGTGCGAACGTGTTGTGATGTTCAGCAGCTTAAGACCTTAGATGCAAACATTAAACTAGCTTCAAACTTCTTAAAACGATGTCCGAGCTGTTTGAACAATCTTCAGAAGCACTTCTGTGAATTCACATGTTCACAAAGTCAAAGTACTTTCATTAATGTTACCAGCATTGAAGAGGATGCAAGTAAGTTTCATAAACCAAACTAAACATCAGAACGAGCACTTATTTGGCCATGATGCAATTTTCGTATCAAATAATAACTCGCAATTGCAATTAATAGTCACTAACTTCTTTTTAGACACAACCTATGTCGATGGCATCGACGTTTACATAACTAAGAAATACTTGGAAGGAACATATAAGTCATGTAGTCAAGTATCCGTTCCCAGTACGGGTGAACTGGCATTAGATTTAATGTGTGGCGAATGGGGGGCAAGTCGATGCAATGCATTTAAATGGTTTCGCTATATGGGAGATGCTGCGAACAATATATATGTACCATTTCAAATAAACTACATTGAGACCGATGCACCACTTAATGGTTTTACGCCAATGGATCCAGCAATCACGCCATGCAACAAACCTGTGAATGTGAGTATTTTGTGAAATTAAGTTAAACAGGAGGTGTTAGTTTATCCATTTGTCGACTTCTTGAAGTTATTCCAATACAACCAACAAAGAAGTAATGAACAATGCAAATGAATTAAATGCATTATTAAATCTTTTGCAATTTTCTCAGGCAATGTCTCCAGCCTGCAGTTGCATGGATTGCGAGGCTAGCTGTCCGGTTCCTCCACCAGCACCACCAATACCAAAACCATTTACTATTGCTGGATATGATGGTTATGCGGTTGTAATGTCGATCATCTTCGTTTGTGGCACTACTCTCTTCCTCATGGCCGTTGTCTGCTTCAGCAAACGAAAGCAGATCGGTAAGTGTATAATATATCAGCGACTGTAAAAACAAATGAAAAAGCAATTACTACCTAAAAGTTTAGTTTTCTTAATTGATTGTTTTAAGTTTGAGCAGCCATTTACATTGTGAATACATTGAGCAATCGATTTTTATGTTGTTCTAACAATATTAATTCCACAGTTGGTTTTGGACTGTAATCATCCCAATTTATTTATCTTATTTAATTTTTTTACGTTACACTTTTATGGACAATGAATTTTATGGCTTTGGTGAAGATGAGCATAAATCTCTATCTTTCTTCCTCTTTGACGCATTGCCTGACGGACCTTTTTCTTTTCCAATATTGTTTACGTTCAGTTTACCACGGTATTTTAATGACAATTAATGAAGAAAATATGAATGAATACACAAATCAGAAACGATTAAGTATGTATATATCCCTCATCCAATGCGTCATATGACGGTGTGTGCTTTGAATTACAACATTTTGTGTGAGGTTTACAGTTTCTGATATATGGGATGACTGCGATTAAACCGAAACTTCTTTTGAGATTGCTGTGAACCAAATTGCTCTCGAATAGAAAGTTGAAATAATAATTTCAAGGTACAGGAGTGCACTTCTAATTGTCAAAGTAAATACTAGATCAATTGACGTTCACGTTATTCAATCTAAAGTCTGTCACCTAATGACTTGACTGTGCTCATTTATTAAAGCATATAAGTGTTTGAAACAATAAATTTAGTCAAATAATTATCAACCAAAAAATGTAAACAGTTCCAAAGTAACATGATTAAAAATTTGATATATGGTTCGATCAAACGATTTCCTCCATAGGAATCTCAAAACTCATTCGGTTTTTTAAAATCATGACAATGAGGCATGGGCTACGACCGACGTGTATGTATGATACGTGTGTACAGTTGCACGAGGCGAGGTAGTGGGAAGACAAGTGGGTAGACGATTAGCGGCCGGGCTTCATCATCCAGGAGACGGTGCACGAATTGCCCTTGCAGCGGACCAGGAGGACAGCCCGCTTCAATCTAAACGTTCCAGTACGTTCCTCTTTCTTTCAGTTCTAATCTTCTGCTGTTTGACAGTACTGTGCTCTCCTTTCTCTTGTCTCTTACATTCATGTCTTCTTTTGTCATTTTGACGCTCGCATAACATATGTTTGTGCATGTCGTTCTGCTTTTAGTCACATTCGATGACTTTGTTCTTTCTCAAGGTTGGAAATGTCTTCGCATTATAGTCTTGCTTCTAGGTGTTGATTTGTGATGTGATCCATGCCCGATTAGTTATTAATTGTGCTCACTATTTTTACTGCCAGTTTCCTGTATTTCCTCCCAATCCTTCATGACTAAACAGTAACCGAAGCTCTGTGTTCTTATGTTATAATTTTGTTTGATGTTGCTTTCATGATTACGTCCGTTTCACTCAATTATTTGTTATTCAACTTTATTTGAATTCATAAGTCATGCCATGAAGATGTAGGCTTTATTTTTTAGCAGTTGTATAGCAAGTTAGACTTTGTTAGAAAGTCATTGTAAATCTCTGATTATGTGCATAGCAAGTTGTATTTAAATGCTTTAAACGATCGTTCAAACTTGAATAATTGTGGTTCACTGATTCAGAATACATTTTGGTGAAGGTAAATATTATTTGGTTCAATCCTTACAAACCTGTGGGTAAAATGTGTCCCATTAATCTACTAGCAGGATGCGACACACTTATACCTATAGGTCTGTTATTGATGTATTTCAAGTCGCATTGAATATTTATAAATGCTACTAAGACGCAATAGCGGTGCAATCAATTTTATTCTTAATCAGTGAAAAACGATTACATCATTTCCAATATTCAAATGTTAAACATGATCTTCTCTCAGGTGTTGTATCTGTTGATGATTTGCCAGCCGATTTGGTTGATGGGCAGCCAAACTGTATCGAACGTCTTGGAGCAAAAATGGACGTATTGCACACAGTTTTTTGTTGGTGGGGAACCGGTAAGTTAAGTAGCTGTGTAAAAGAAGCAAGTAGAAATAGAGGAAAAGAATATTCAATAGCATTTATGCAGCGAATCATTCTTTTTGATGCATGAAATTGTAAAATTGTTTTCTTTATAAATGATGGCTGATGCTTTTGTACAGTTTGTGCTACGCGACCCTGGCTTATTCTGTTCCTGGGATTGTTGTTCGTGATGACACTAGGACACGGAATAAAATATCTGCACGTTACAACAGACCCAGTGGAACTCTGGGCCTCTCCACATTCACGATCGAGAATCGAAAGAGATTATTTCGATAGTCATTTCGAGCCTTTCTACAGAAACGAACAGATCATTATTTCAGCAGTTGGTCTACCGAATGTGAGTTCAATAGTATACGAGCAAATATATCTTGCTCAAACTCATTGAATTTGTAAATAGTAGAACGAAGCTTATTATGTTACAATTGAGATGAAGTTAAATATACTGCAGTTTAGTAATTAGGTCTAGTTTGGACTTAAAATCGTTTTTTTTTTGTTACAGATCGTTCACAATACTTCAAATGGTCCTATTACTTTTGGACCCGTGTTCAACAATAGTTTCTTATTAACAGTATTAGAACTACAAGAGAGCATAAAGCAACTTATTGCCCCTGGAAATCATACTCTTAAGGATATTTGCTATGCGCCTATGAGTGGTCCTTTTTACGGACCGCGTGCTGTTTCTCAGTGTGTCATTCAGAGTATCTGGGGATACTGGCAAGATAGCGTAGATACTTTCAATGAAACTGAGACAGATGAGAACGGCTTTGAAGTAAACTACCTTGACCATTTCATGGAATGTACTGGGTAAGCCTTTATAGTTAAGATTAAATTTAAAATTAATGGTGCCATTTGATATAATATGTTCTTTATTGCTGTAGATGAATAAATATACTTTCTATTGTATATCTCTTGTTTGTTTTTTAGAAACGCGTACGGTCCAAGATGTCGAGCACAGTATGGAGGACCCATTCTTCCAGATGTTGCAGTTGGCGGTTTCTTGACCCCGGGGAAAACTTACAATCATCCACCATATGAAAAGGCTACTGCTATTATTCTCACATTTTTGGTCAATAATTATCATAACAAGACCCAATTGCAACCTGCTATGGAATGGGAGAAAACGTATGTTACCGTTTGCTTTTTAAATATTGTGCTGAGTTACATGAATGTACGTTGGAACAAATTATTAATATTTTTTTCTGCCTCAGCGTTACTGGGTACAGATTAGTACATACTAATTTGCATTCAAAAGGCTGTCTTTAATATTAAACTCGCGTTGGAAAGCAGTGACATATCACGAACATTTGCAATATTATGTATACGTGAGAGGAATGAATAAGATGGACTGATGACATTATTATACACTTTTATTGACTGTCGGCAGTCGCTAAAAATTTTTAATATCTACTTTCTAGTTTTGTTGAGTTCATGAAGAATTGGACGGCGACCAAGAAACCTGCTTACATGGAAGTTGCCTTCAGTTCGGAACGTTCAATTGAGGATGAACTCAATCGAGAATCTCAATCCGACATTTTAACTATCCTTGTCTCCTACATCATTATGTTCGCCTATATAGCCATTTCTCTTGGCCAGATAAGAACGTGCAGTCGATTGCTGGTAAGACAATCAAAAGATATTTGTCAGATCTAAAGATATAAGAATGAAAATAGCTGTAGAAATTTCTCGCCTTATTCAAAACATTTAATTGATTATAATTAATCCGTCGTTTGATGAACTTTCATCTACAGATCGACTCGAAGATAACCTTGGGTCTAGGTGGTGTATTAATTGTCCTGGCGTCTGTGATCTGCTCTGTGGGTTTCTTTGGATTCGTTGGACTTCCTGCAACCTTGATCATTATTGAGGTTATTCCCTTCCTGGTACTAGCAGTCGGCGTAGACAACGTATTCATCCTGGTACAGACGCATCAACGAGAGGGTAGAAGACCCAATGAGTCTATTCCTGAACACATTGGACGTACTTTGGGTCAGGTTGGGCCTAGCATGTTGCTCACCAGTTTCTCTGAAAGTTGCTGCTTCTTCCTCGGTAAGTTACACTTGCAGTACAAGCATATATTCATTTATTCTCTTTAAGCTTCATTTCTTTTGGTTTTCAGAAATATATCTTTCTTTGAAACTTATTGTGAATACAGTTAATGTTAATTAGTAAATAATTGGCTAATAATAATATTTTTCTAGGTGGTTTATCCGACATGCCTGCAGTTAAAGCCTTTGCGCTGTACGCGGGATTGGCCTTACTCGTTGATTTCATTCTTCAGATCACCTGCTTTGTCAGTCTTCTAGCCCTGGATACTATTCGACAGGCTGTAAGTATCAATGGCAATATGCATAAAGGACATTATTGTAAATCAGCGTTTTGAGTAGAGTCTTAAAGTCATATTATTTTGTCTTTACAGAATAACAGATTAGATGTCTGCTGCTTCATTCACGGATCAAAGAAGGATAATGACGAGGAAGTTGTTGATGGAATTCTTTACAAGATATTCAAGGTAGCTTACGTGCCATTACTTATGCAAAAATGGGTTCGTACTGGAGTCATGGTAATTTTCTTCGGATGGTTATGCACGAGTATTGCCGTTGTACCTCATATTGAAATAGGACTCGACCAGGAACTGTCAATGCCTGAAGACAGCTTTGTCCTTAAATACTTTAAAGTGAGTAACAAGCGCATTCAAAATTTAGCTTAGAACTCATTACAGCAGTCTATTTTCTATTAATTCATTTCTTTATCACTCTAGAAAATTTATTTATTACTTTAATGTAAAATAATTCGTTTCAGTTCCTGAACAATTATCTATCCGTTGGTCCTCCTATGTATTTTGTCGTCAAAGATGGCCTCAACTATTCAGATACAGAGACACAAAATTTAATATGTGGCGGGCAATATTGCAACAGTGATTCGATTACCGGACAAATTTTCGCCGCATCCAAACAATCAAATAGGTAAGGTCTTTTATTGTAATCTATATTTAATGAAATTAAGCGAAATACTATATACAATTTTTAACTAAAGTAGTGTCGACAATTTGACTCCTTGAAATGTTACGTATCGCTGTTGAAACGATCGTTTCACATTTTTAAAAGTAAACGTTATGTTTAGATACTATTCTTGAACTCGAATGCTTACATGATGATAGATATACCGACTATTCTGAATAAATTTAAAATTCAAATTTTATTTTTTTCTTTCCTTAGGACCTACATCGCCAAACCGGCGTCATCTTGGCTGGATGATTATATCGACTGGTCGATGTCACCTGATTGTTGTAGATACTTTCCTGGAAACAATTCATTCTGTCCTCATACAGGTAAGCATTATCTGATCTAAACAGCTTGTCAATCTCGTATCCGTTTGAGGGTAAATGAATAAAACATCCCTTTGAAATACTATCCTTCGGAATACTGCAGATTACTATCAGATTTGAACTGGACTTCTAAACGAGGTCTTTTCATGAATGATTCATTCGTAGACTATCTATTTATCAAACGACGAAACAGTTTAAAAGTTTAATCTGTTGCTTGACTCTGCGTTCTTCTATGTATACCAAGTGTTATTATGTCTTTCAGACCTGAGTTGTGAGAAATGTAAAATCACCGCCAATAAATATAACAGGCCAATACCTGAAGACTTTGGCCGCTATGTATCCTTCTTCTTGGAGGATAATCCAGATGATAAGTGCGCAAAAGGTGGCCACGCATCCTACAGCAGTGGTGTCAATTATTGGGAAAATCCAAAAACTCACGTGTCCAGAGTAGGAGCCAGTTACTTTATGGCTTATCACACGATACTGAAGAGCTCTGCCGATTATTACGAAGCTATGAGAGCCGCGAGACGTGTTTCCGCTAACATCACGGAAATGCTTAATAAAAACTTGAAAGCAGCTGGGAAAACTGGTGAAGTCGAAGTTTTTCCATACAGCGTCTTTTACGTCTTCTACGAGCAGTACTTGACAATGTGGCCGGACACGCTACAAAGTATTGGAATATCTCTGTTAGCCATTTTCGTAGTGACCTTCCTTCTTATGGGCCTCAATATATGCTCGTCTATTGTCGTGCTCATTACTATCACCATGATTGTCATTAACATTGGCGGACTTATGTATTGGTGGCACATCACCCTCAACGCCGTATCCTTGGTTAATCTCGTCATGGTGAGTCGTCGAAAATATTTTTAATTCTTAATCGTATGAAATCTCTGATATAATAATCTAACGAATCATTGATAACATTTCGATTGTCATCCGCCATTTGATCAATCACAAGAGATTGTTATTCCATTCATATTGGTTTATAGTACGTAGTTCCACGAATTGTAAAAATTGTAAATTCATTTAAAAAGAAAAAAAAACGGAGAAAGGTGTAAATTTTATTTGCAGATAATAATGGTTATCTTAATTGATTACACAAGCAACTTATTTTATATCCGTATATATTGTATTTTGAATATTTGTTATTTCATGATTAATATATTTTTACAGGCCGTTGGAATTGCTGTAGAATTCTGCAGTCACTTGGTGCATGCTTTTTCTGTCTCCATTCAACCGACAAGAGTCGAAAGAGCAGCTGATGCACTCACCAATATGGGAAGCTCAGTATTTAGTGGAATCACTCTCACGAAATTTGGTGGAATAATTGTTCTTGGCTTTGCTAATAGTCAAATCTTCAAGGCAAGTCACCATGATAAATTAAACACCTTATATAAGTAATTTATACGTATATATAGGACGCAATTGACACGTTGAATGCTGGACCAATTTTACATATGCTATATTCAACGTGGATCGATTACCAGTAAATGCAGTAGGCTATTCAAGGTGTTAATTATTTTTCCTTTCTTTGTGCAGGTTTTCTACTTCAGAATGTACCTAGGCATCGTGCTTTTCGGTGCAGCTCACGGTTTAATATTCCTACCAGTTTTACTCAGCTATATAGGTGAGATATAGTATTTTACACGGGATTATGAGATTCTGGTACAATCGACTATTTATTTCTCTGCATGCATCTTAATGGTCTATCGAATCATCCATTGTCATTTGGGTCGAAGAGCTAATGACACTCTAATCGTAAAAAACATTTGCTTGAGATTTCTAACGGCCTTTCATTCGAGCACTTTGCACACATTTAGCATCGATGTTGGTTATTGCCTCAAATCATTTGGTTCGGTATTGACCTGTTACTCTGCATGGTACCGCAACAAATCACTTGGGAAAAGTATTATATTTATGGGAATGTAAGGCGGAGGTATTTTCTAAACTAAAACCACATGTTTCGTTCATGGAAAAACAGCAATGGAGTACTTCTGGTAGAATTTCAGGTTCAGTACAATTAACTGGAATACACTAAACCTAAATGTTCTTCTTATCTTCCATCATTGAGGCACAATTTAAGTAAAAATACTCGTAAAAAGTAGTTTAAAGTATCACGAGAACTATGCATGTTCTTCAATGAAAACATTTTTCAATTTAACATCTACCTATTATAGGTATACCAGGTTATTCAGCCCAAACTCACCACCTGAACATGGTTTTACCATAAGACTCAAATGGGTGAGCCAACTTCGAGTGGTGCTTTTCTACTAAATAACTCTGTACAATCCTTGCATTGTAAAATACTAAAAAAGTTCATCGTACGCCAATACGTGATATACGAAGAATTGTTATCAGTCGTAGAATCTCATTTTATACAAAAATACTCCATGCCAAAGTGAACGAAACGCTTAATCGCAATGGAACAAAGAAATCTGCATCATCTAGAAGCACTGTTGTAATACTGATTAGAATAATTAATTAAACTATTGAAAGGCGTTCGGAGTCAAATTCTATGGAATCAGATAGTAAAAGTTGTTGTCGATGCTGAGATGAAGCGGATACTAAACGAAATATCCTTTTCGGTATTTTCCATCAATTCTAGGCTCGCCAATGAACCGACAGATGCTGGCCAATCACAAAAGAGCGATCCGTGAAAACTTGGACGGCGTGCAAGAGACTTCTTTGAATCATGGTGTAAGCAAACCTAATTCTCCTCCTACACCTACCTTCCGAATGATCGAATTCGACAGATAGGTATGCAGTCTGTCTACCATTCTCTCTTTCTCTCTGTGTACGTCATACAAACGAACATACTTTTCTCTACTCTGGTTATCCCTTTCTTTAAGAAATTGTACCCGCATGATTATTGATGTCTCTGTTTCGTGATGCATTATTGATTATCTTTGGTGCATTATGAAAATGTAGGTATTTGGTGTTTGGTAATACGTCGATTATGAATTGTTATGTTCGTTTTTTAAAGGTTACATCCGTTTAATTGTTCTCTTGCGATTTGCTGTAAATTCATTTTGGGACATGATATTAGTAACTCGTGAAAGAGAAGAAGATGGTAGATTTATTTTTCTCGCCTGATAACCGTACGACATGGCAACATCGATTACCTCCCATTCCATTATAACATTTTATTACATAAATGATTATGCATTTGCTTTGAAATTTAATCATTCGATTTCTTAATGCTGATGTACGTTTCAGTTGGCGTAGTGACTCGTAAGCTTTTTAATCACCAGGAAACTTGATTTTAATTAATAAATAATAGTCAAAGCCTCTTAACCTTTTCAAGACAACAGCTTCACTTTACTCTGAGATGAATCACTGGTAAGGAATTTCATGGACGTTTACGCAGAGGTGTCAGTGCGAACCTTCAGGCTTTGCCTCCAATGCCGGTAACTGTTAAATGGAGGAACGTGTGCGTTACTAAGGCCATTCGATCGTCTTCCCTTTTATTCATAATCACAGGATATCTCCGGTTGTTGTTGTCTTGAAAGGGTTAAAAACTAAGAAGTTTGTCATATATTCGTATACTAATCTTGAGATATATTTGTCTTACATTCTTTAGTGCGCCTATAATCACATATTTTCTGTTTGTTTTATTTAAAAAAAAAAAATAGATAATATCTTAATAACTGTGGGAATGTTTTTTTTTCTAAATATTATTATGTATTTACTGTTCTTCACAATAAATTCTCAGTAGCTGCTGCTGCTCTATAAACATTGTTTATGTACACTCTATAGTTCATTCGACACAATTTATAAAACAGTCAATTGAATAATGAATTCATGTCAATCGTTGCTAATATGATTTTCTTTGTGCAGGCGCGATGAGTGGAAGTGGAATGTACCGCCGGAGGATCGCGTATGAAGATCGGAGCATCAACCAGAGTGCCGAAGACGAGGATCCCGCAGTCAGAGCACCTCTCCTACGCAGTAATCCCCGAAGTCCGAGTACTTCCTACGCCAGTGTAAACGTCGTAAACTGATAACAGTGGTTCTTGCTTGATAAAGAGAAACAATGAAATGGAAACTTTCAGTCATTTCCAACGTAATTTTTAAGGAGACACAATTTTAGGCAAAAATTTATTCTAATCCATTTCACTGCTCATATCATGAAGGTGAATGGATTTTGCTTGATAAGGTTATAACTTGGACTGTAGCTAAGCCGTTCCAAAGTGTTCCGAGAGACTAACGCAACTGGACTCGTTACAGTATTTATTTCATGGGATCATACGACTCCAAAAAAAAAAAACTTATTTATAGCGAAGAATAAATTTGTCGCATCTGTCCAAGGTGGTTATATCATTAAAATTATTGGGATCTCATGAGCTTATTGAAAATTGATTGTAAATAGATTTGAAAACGGTACACGATACGTTGTTATTAAAATGGGAATGGTTAGACTGTGCGATACTTCGTGTTGAGAAACGCGATTATACGTATTGCATTTTCCGTATCGTTATCTCATTAATTTATGTCTTAAAGTTCCTCTTGAAGAGACGTTATCACCGCAATCCAAGATATCAACGAGATCTTATGATATCGAATTCCTTTTGCCGTCCATTACCGTGTTTAAACCTTACAACTTGCATTGTAACATTTAATATAACGTTGGCACAGTCTTGCCACCTAGTGTAAGAATTGTACATGATTCTTATATGTAAAATTGTATAGATAACTGATCCATGCCAATTTTAATCTGGTCGTAGTTATATCTAATTGTGAATAATTGCGTGTAAAGTTAATTGTGCGTTATGAGATCAAGAAATTGGATTACCCAAAGGACCATCTTGGACAGATTTATTTTGTTTAACTCAATCTCAATGACGTGCGAGAAGTATTTAATTTTTGTCACAGTGCGCCTACGGATTTGATTAAGCTCGATGCTTCGCGTCCGACGGCATTTGAACTTAATGAAAATGCTTAATTTAATATTCATATTCAAGAATAATTTATCCGAGAGTTTCATGACTATGTTGCTGATGTCATTTTTAATATTTACAGTCGCAAAATGTATAGGAAACAGTGTAGGTTCTATGTTGTATCGTAAGCTCACGTCTTTGGAAGGTTTACCAGTGGCATTTATGATAATTAATCAAAGAGGAAGGAACAAAAGTAATTCTAAAAGCATTCACGTTCCAGAGCGACAGTTTTATTTACTTCCAATGAATTATTTAATTTTCGTATCTCCTGTAATATTTAATTCTGTATATGTATTAATGGGAATTGTTTCGTCCGTTGGACTCAAAGTGTTAAAACAATCTTCACCGAGGAGTCATGATTCTTTACGTAGGTGTAAAAGTATTAGAAATTCGAAATTTCTCGATAACTCAAATAATTAGTATAATTTAAGAGATTTCATTTCCTACTGCGCGTGCGCACAGTGTGCATAAGATTTTCGCGATTCTCATCTCTTTCTCATTGATCGTTATCGCGGTCCACGAAGGAAACGTTTTGTACGTAAAAAAAAAAGAAAGATACAATTTTTATACAAACAAAGCCGCAGTAATTAATAAATGATAATTCTCTAGGACGTATTAATAGAATTCGATGGTACTTTACTATCAGCGAGTGAAGCGAAAAGTCCCTGAAACGTAAAGTGTAAAGCGGTTAGATAAATGAATAATACATGTACTCGAAATCTGATTGTTTAAGTTTATATGCAATCGTCTCGAATTGGCAGTGGCATATCGATTTATATGTTCGTTCAATGTCGAACGTGATAATTGTACCATTGATGAAATACAAATACAGATCTAGATTGTGAATAAATCCTACTGTCATTTTACCATAGACATGGCATTTTATTTTATAAATGGTTACATTCAACAAATTTATATCAACTTGAAAAAAGTTGTTTTTCAAAATTATACCAGTTGCTTCTGTGCATGAGTGATCAATCTTTCTCTTCGCAAGTGCACTTTGAACATCGAAATAACTTAAAGGAATCCTGGCACGGCAAAAGCCATTTGCAAGCTTACAGGTATTGTTCTCGGGCCAAAAATCCGTAAAATGTGTCACCTTTAACATCTAGACTTACCAATACAATTAATTAACATTGCAAGGCTTATATCGCATAGGAATCGGCTTTCGCTCAAAGAAGAATTATCGTGTTGGTCTTAATGGAAGATTTTGAAATACGTACAGCTGAAGAATCGTATCTAGCTGCAGCTCCTTTGAATTTCAAGCGATTGGTAATCTTTTTATACAATTAACTTTATCAAGAGACTCGTTCGACTCTCGCGTCAAGTATCATGTATTATTATTGGTGGTGGCATTTAAAGAAATGTATTAATTTTTGATAACGTTCGTATATATTTCATTTTTTCAAACTTTGCATTAACAATTAACATTCAAAACAATTGATAAGAAACATTCGGATCTTGATAAATATCGTTAAAGCTTTGTTACCTTTCTCATTTCATAATATATATCTGTCTTAATGATTATAAAGCTGTTCTATTATTTTTCACTGCTTAGTTATATCGTTTGAATATTTTTTTGTCCTTGATGAACATCTGTTTCCCCTTTAATTTTTTCAATTGTCTTTTTTACGTCCTCTTCGAGCTTTCTTCATTAGGCAGCTTCACGTTAACAAAGTTCATGCAATGGACCAAACAAATGAACTGCTGGGCAGGTTTCGTCTGGATTTCCAAGGAATTGTGCATAGAGTTCTTGATAGCGGGAGAGTGTTAAACCACCACGTCTTCTGTCGTCATCCTAGAATATTAATAATAAATATATTAAATCACTTTTCTTATTTGCAGAGCACAACGTTCAATTTCCTAAAAGGTGTTGATGAAGTCTGTCGACAAGTAAAATGCCTTTGACAGGGGCATTCGTGGTACACACTTCAAATTCAAATGAGTCCCCTGACATCCCATTTTACTCGTCCATCGACTGTAATGACCGTGGAAGACAAATTGAGGTGAGTATATGAAAAGCGATTCTTATGTCACAAAAAGAGGAGAAAAAGGCTAAGAAACATTTTACTTCTTATAGAAATTGTTATTTATCGTCTCTCCTTTTTAGTTGGTTTAATAACAAATGTACGAACAGTTACAGCGATGTACACTGTGGCTACAAGAATTGTAATTTCCTTGAAAATTCGTCACCTTATGTATTTCGCGTTAATCTTATGCAATTGCAAAAACAATATACCACAAATGAAAACATTTACTCGTTTCTAACACTAGGTTATTTAAATTAGTCTACGATTTGCCAAAGTCAGCAAAAACGACGTCCTGAGGAGATACAACATTTTACGGTGAACACGCACGAGCTACCGTGTAAAAACAGGATCTAAATGTACAATAAAGAGCTGAACAAAGTTTTATATATTTGTTGGCGGTAAAAAAAGAAAAATGTAAAAAAAGCTCTGAGATTATCGGACTGCGCGGGAGGCCTTTGAAATACCTATATTGAAATGGCAGTTTTAAACGAGCCCAGCTAGGGAGAGGCCTTGGCAGTTTGTCAAGTGATTGTCTTTTCGAAAACTCAGAATATTGCTAGCAGCCGTTCTAGTCTGGTCAGCTGGTTAAGATAGCGTCGGCTAGAAGAACTAATCCAGCTGGCCGAAACTTCTTCCCTTGGTAATTGTCTATCGCCACCAGTAACAACTCCTTTCTTTCTGGCCACCTGCCAAAATTGCAAGTGGATTGCACGTGTGCACCTGTGGCACATTGTCTCTTAATAACGTAGTGTTACGTAGGAAAGACCCCATTTTATTATTCTTACTTGAATTATCTTTTCATATCCTATCGTAGGAAGGATTTGCATAACCATTATTTTTTTTTCTCTTTAAAAATAATTGCACCGGTAATTCAAGTAATGTGTTAGTCGCTGATATTTGCATTTTTTAAGTATAACGAATACGTGTGCTTTTCGTTAAGACTTGTTAGGATCTATAACAATGCAATTAGCTTATTATCAGGTGGTTACTAATACTACTACTACTGGAGAACATACGTTGAGCAGGTTCTGATAGGCCTCGTCGAGGGTGTCTATGTTGTCCACGGGGATCCTCGTAACACAATTATAACGATATTCCTCGGCTGCGATAACGCCGTCGTCTAACGAAAGTAAATATGTACCGTATGTTTGATTTTCGTATTAAAACCGTTATAGATTATTACCGTTTTTTTTCCTATACCAACTTACACCATTTTTAACTTTGACATAGTTCAAGGTTTAACCTTCGACTCACCGTTTAGATCTACCAGCTTGAAGTGGCTGTCAATGAACATTTTCATTGCTTGAGGAAAATCCCTGTAAGATCGTCCTACGCAACATCTCTGCACGGCCTTTTTGAACTCCTCGATAGTTACAATACCGTCCTATGGAAACATTCAAATGTAATCAATGAATCATAAATACACTAATGAACCTGGAACAATATTAGTTATATGAAAATCCACATGACTATGTAAAATTATAACAAAAAGATTACATATAGAAGATTACATGCATGATATAAATACACGTAGGTATATATTGATATATTAAACCTTTGAGTGGGGAGATCTAGATTTAAACACTTGCGGACACATATACGTCCATAGCACTCAAAGGGTTAATACTCTCTGTATAAGTTGCGTTGCATTTAAAAAATTGTTTAGGTACGACAGATTAATGCACAATGTTTCAAATATAATGCAATACTTTAATGTGAAAATTAAATTAATTATCTGTGCTTTATTATAGGAAATTTTGTAAATTATTAAGCTCACGTTAACTACTTTAATCGCACGATGCAAAAATTCACAAAACACATGACTTTCGGTACACAATGCATTCCCAGAAGATATGTATGGTAAATTAAAGAATTACTTAAAGGAATGCATTTAAAAAAAAACATTTATAAAAGAAACGATGTACCGTGTCGGATAGTGACTTACAAATTCTACCTTATTGAAATCTGCAAGCTCAGTTATCTCTTCCCAGAGAGAGAGCATAATGTGCAGATTTTCCTGATAACGACTTCCATGGAATTCGCCCTTTCCTTCGATCAGCGTCATCTTCAAAGCCATGCATTCGAAATCGTGCTGGTCCAGTACTCCATTATTATCTATGTCTAATAATAAACATATGGGATTGATTAATTGTCTTAAGAAAATTCGTACTTTAGTATATAATTTATTAGCAATTCATTAGTAGTGTCATTGAGTGAATTTTCTAATAGATACAACAGGTGTTAGGCTGGAATTCAATCAAAGAAATTTACAGCCCTTGATAAATTATAGAAACTTGTCAAAAGTTTCTATGAAAAAAAAAAAGAACTTTTACGTAACTATAATCGAGCCGACTTACGAAACAAACGTCGGTTATTTGAAAAAAGAGTATAGCAACGGATTGCTCTATGTTTTTCGTGTATGTGGAACTTTAAATGTTTCAAACTGTAAAACAACAATGTGGGTTTTTTCGTAGTTCGAAATAGCAATACGGTGTAAAAGAACTGAGAGGCGAAAATAACGTTGGTATATTAATAATAATTAATTTGTCAATTGTTATGGTAGGATTTACTCCACCATTGGACATTGATTTATTTTTCAGTATCCCATATATAAAAACATCCTATCTACGTCCAATTAAAATCGAATAACGTTAGTACTTAAGGCACTTAACATGTTTTTGCATACAATAGAAAAATTTGCAAAAAAAGTAAATAGAGATATTTTAAGAAATTTTTATCCAAACATTTCAGAGCCACGCGTAATCATAATTAAATATAGGACATAGATTATTTTTCTATCGCCCGTATTTTAATCTTCCAAAACTAATATTTATTCAATGTCCAATACACAAACTCATATGCATTTGCCTTGAAGAAAATTGTAATAGATTTTAATAGTCTTAATGCGTTTTTGAAGTAATAAAAAAAAAATAAAAAAATATTCACAGTAATTAATCGTACATATTGATTAGAAGTTTTCATTCGTCAAGCTAATTGTTCGGAATTCATGATTTTATGACGTCCAATATGACTTCATTGCGATCCTTTCAAAAGAAAAGCACGTAGCAAAGAAAGACAAAGTAAAAGCTCACGAATACACTGAATTCAAAATGTCACGATCTTTCGTTTAAAATTTCAGAAATAATGAATCTCATAGCACAAGTAATTCTAGTATATACTGCGTTAGGCAATATTAGAGCTTTAAAACCAAATACTGTATAACTAACCATAAAGAAACTTGACAATGAAACTGACACGATTGTCCCAACTGTAGGCCATAACTGAAGACGTCCCTATGATTTTTTTTCCTCTCGTAACTTGACAATTGGTAATTGGGGTATTCCTTGAATCAGTGTTAATAGCTTCGGTGGAAATTAATCCGTATGCTCAATTTTCCTCTCTTCCAGATCCAGTGATGTTTCCGGACCTTCCTTGAGTCTCTTGTCAGGACGGTTGGTTCACACTGAGCTCGAGCTCGCTCGAGCAAGATCTAAGTTTAGATCCCTAGAGCGTGCCGTGCTCGAAATTGGGAGGCATGCCCGAACGCCCAACTACTCGTCACTCCTTTACGTGAGTTTACTTGGTTTCCTTGCCAGCCTTTGGTTGACGCTTCTTTAATGAGACACTTCTGTTTTTTTCACATCTTCCACTTCCTTTATCATCTTCCTCGAGTGTGTATTGTATGTACAGTCATACCATGATTCGACAATGGTTACGTGCGCAGATATAGGGAAATCAAAAACTGGAACACCGGATGTATGTAAAAGCGCAGTACATCTTTAGTTGACAAAAGTCATGCATAAGAATCACCGGTATTGTTTACAGATTCTTTGTACTTTGATTTAACTCTTGATCAGTTAATCGCCAATTTATGTACAATGTTCTTTGAAGGAAAGTCTTCTGATCCTGTAGGAAATAACGACATGTCGTTAATCATCTTTTGCCGACCCATTTTTGAGGATGAGCGTGAATCATGGATTTTAAAAATAATACGCAAATCATTTCGATCTAATGATTTGTTCTTAGTGTGATAACAAACAGAAATACCTTGGATAACCCTGCATCGAAACCCCATAAGAAGGAATAGAAATTTTTAGGTTAAAAACATAAATCATTTGGAAGTCTATAAAGTTTATGCGTTTCTAAACGGTTTTTGATTTCAAGTTATACGTTTTTATATTCAACGTTTCGAGTAAGGGAGCTGAAAGATAACAAGGGTTCGTGTTTGCCTGAAATTAGTCGGTTGGTTATTTATCTGCATGCAGCCGGTTGCCATGTGCACAGCAATAATTAGTTACGGAAACGTACCCGACGTGTTTCTTTGCCAAAGTTCCTTCGCAGTGTACGTCTGTATCTATACATATAACAATGTAAACTATATTATACTGGGCCACACGCGCTTTTGCAGACAATGAAAGGTAACTGCGCTATAGCATTTTTAGTTAAATACACAATCTCATTACATTACACCTTTTCAGAAAATTGATCAGCCCTTTTTACAGTAAAGGAAAGCCGGAGCGAGGGAGTAAAGTCAGACGGCAGGACATGTTGAAAAAGGAAAAATACGTAACAGCTAGAAAAATAGCGGCGAAAAAGAGGAACGAGAAACGCGGATGAGAAGACGAAAGAGTCGGATTGAGGATGAAACTATTATACAAGAGAAAACAACAATAAAAAATACATAAACGCAAATACGATATTTACATTAAATAATATGTAATATGTAATGTACACTGCCATACACAAAACTAAAATATTGCGTATCTTGTATTACTCATTGATTCCTTTATAGTTGTTTTAAAAGATCTGCAATATCACAGTACACTAAAAGCAAAAGGGAAAATATATCCAAGAAGATTTTTACGTGATTTACGTGATTCTATCTCAGAGAAGCTGAAGGCAGTTACGAGGGAGGACAAATGAGGAAAATTAAAAGAGAAAAACAAAACAAGAGGAAATACATGAAGCATAAAGTAAATGAAATGGGACAGTAGTGGCCATTTATTTTCAATATTACATTAATAAATTTCTGATGCATTAATTCAGTAAATACAATATTATACATAACGTATAAGTTATTAGTCTAGATTTTTGTCACACAAATTAACTCATTTTAAAAATATGACACTTTTCTTTTGTACAGTTTTGTACCGGATGTACAAGATGGAGCCAGATTATTTCCGGTTTATGATAGGGTCGTTGTCAGTCGTTGTGTTCGTGGCAGAAGTATCATAAAACCGACAAGATGTACGCGGCTCCAGTAATATCGTTATTTTTATGTATTTTCGTCTCGGTGAATGCCGGCGGGCCTACGCTTGTCCTTTTGGATAATCTCGCTATAAAGGAGACACACTCGATTTTCTTCAAATCACTTCAAGGTTTGAATAACTGTTTACTCTTGATTTATAACCTTAAAACTGTTTTAGTCTGCCCACCTTGTTACTTCAATCACTTAACATTCTTGGATGTTATTTAATGTCATTTAAAGAATGATCTCAACGTCTAATAAAATTACAATGAAATTTTCATTGTTGCGAGCTTGCATTTATTACAGAAAGATTCTCATTTAAGAAATTAGAGAATTTTTAGATCGTACGATTGAAGTTTGTCATGGAGCGTATTTTAATTTAATATTATTTCTTTTCAGATCGTGGTTACCAGCTGACATACAAATTAGCTGATGATGCAAATCTGCAACTATCAAAGTATAAGGAATTTTTATATGAGCATTTAATAATTTTTGCTCCATCTGTTGAGGAATTTGGTGGAGCACTCAATGATGACACTATCGCAGACTTCATTGATGGTGGTGGAAATGTATTAGTTGCTGGATCAGCACAAAGTGGAGATGCTTTGCATAATCTAGCCTCTGAATGTGGCTTTGAAATGGATGAAGAAGGTGCCACTGTAATTGATCACATAAATTATGATGTTTCGGATGCTGGTCAACATACTAAAATAGGTCAGATAAATTTTTTAAAATGAAATTCATATAGATCAACTTTGACACAAGCTTCATTGCACATGCTAATATATAAAATTTAATTTTTCATCTTCTCTTTGTCATAGTGGCTGAACCAAGTAGTCTCATCGATGCACCAGTAATCGTTGGGAGTCGAGACATTCCACCACTTCTGTATCAAGGAACTGGTTTGGTTGCCAAGCCTAACAATCCACTAGTACTTCGCTTACTGTCTGCGGCAAGCTCTGCCTATTCTTACAACCCTGATCAACCAGTTAAAGAATATCCTCATGCTGTTGGGCAAAACACATTACTCATTGCAGCTCTGCAAGCACGAAACAATGCTAGAGTTATCTTCTCTGGGTCTTTATACTTCTTTAGTGACGAAGCGTTTACTAGTCCTGTACAAAAAGCTCAAGGTTAGTCTCGCTAAAACTTTTATATTACATTCTCGTTCCCTTATAATGTATTTCCTATAATGTAAACCAGCATAGCATTTCATGTTTTTTTATTCATTCTTCTTTTCAGGTGGTAAGAAGTATATGAAGTCTGGTAATGAAGCAGTTGCCATAGCTATGTCCCAGTGGGTATTTAAAGAAAATGGTGTGATTCGTGTAGCTGCGGTTAATCATCATAAAGTTGGCGAATCTGAGCCACCTCAGTCTTACACTATAATGGACGATGTGATATACGAAATTGATGTACAAAAGCTTGAAAATGGTAAATGGGTGCCGTACGAGGCTGATGACTTGCAACTGGAATTCGTTCGTATTGACCCATTTGTACGCATTACGATGAAACGTTTGAGCAATGGTCGGTATCAAGCGCGTTTCAAGATTCCAGATGTGTATGGTGTTTATCAATTCAAAGTTAATTACACTCGAGTGGGTTTGACCTACCTTTACAGTGCTACGCAAGTCTCAGTAAGACCCTTGGAACATACTCAATACGAAAGATTCATTCCAAGTGCATTCCCATATTATGTTAGTGCATTTTCTATGATGGGAGGTGTATTTCTTTTCTCTCTTGTATTTTTACATTACAGAGAAGACACTAAGAGCAAAGCTGAGTAATTTAGTGTATTTAATATTGTGCACTTTATTTATGTATTGAACGAAATGTACTGCCTGTAGTACATATTAATACACAGAAAAATTAGCATTGCTCTTGTTATTTCTTTTTATTACAGGAAATTTCAATGATAAGTATACTAGTATACAGGTCTAATTATGTTCCATAAACTTCTGTGTTAAACACTTTTATATCATATACTAGGCAAGATATTAAGATTCAGCCGTGTATATAACCTCGTAAATACTTAGTTATTACATACAATTTTTTGAATGATTAAAATCTTAAGAATAACAGAATAATAAAAACGTATGGAAAGTAAAAAATGGTGCTAATTCATTATAAATATAATATTTCAAAATATAATTTGACACCCTTTGGCCCCAACACAAGATAAGCATAGGGAAATAGTTCTCTATTCCTGAATGATCGCCAAGTTATACGCGTTCGTGATCACGTTCAACCCGGCTACCACGGGATATGCATTATCGACGGAGACGATGATCACAAAATCCTAGTCCTAAACTCGCCGCTACGATTTAGCGCCATGTTTTTGGTATCGCCTAAAACCGTAGGGTTGCGCATCTCCCTACTCATCTCTGTTAATTAGGATCCCAGTTACCTATATATAGTTATATGTATTTCATCCTTCATTTGTTTACGTATTAGAGACGTTGACGAAAAGTAATTTATCTTTAGATATACATTTATAATAATTAATAATGTCTTTGGCGGAAGAACTTCTGGCCGATCTCGAGGAAAATGATGATACGGAGGAGTTTATGGAAGAAGTGGAACCGGATTATATACCGGCAGCGGTTGTTAAACCGATTGAAGAAGGTTAGTTCTAATTTGGTGTTTTGGTATAATTTAGTTATTTAATCTAGGAATGACAGTGCATAGTATATTTTTGAAATTAATTTTTGCAGATGTATTAATTTTATTTTTTAACATATTTGCTACATATTTTTCTATGTTGACTAATATTCGATTGAAGTTCCACAATTGGTTTTTTACTTTGTTAAATTTACAGAGATAAAAGTTGCTTCTGTCCGGGAGCTAGCAAAGCTTCGTGACTCTGTTGAATTGCAGAGAGTCATGTCTCAAATAGAGAAATACAGTAAGATTCCTAGAAAATCATCAGAGATTATTGGACCTGTTGAATCTGATCCAGAATATCAATTAATCGTAGAAGCTAACAATTTAGCTGTTGAAATTGATGATGAAATAGGTAATGTAAATGTATATGTTCATATTTATTGAAACCTTATACAAATTCTAATAAATCATTTTGTCTTAATTTTTATTTTTAATTATAGCAACTATTCATAGATTTACAAGAGATAAATATTCTAAAAGATTCCCAGAGCTTGAATCTCTTGTTGTGGGTCCATTAGAATACGTCATGACAGTACGAGAGTTGGGCAATGACTTAGATAGAGCAAAAAATAATGAAACGCTACAACAATTTCTCACACAGGCAACTATTATGGTTGTCTCTGTTACTGCATCAACAACTCAAGGGTATTTTTTTTTCTAATGCAATCTAAGACATCAAATAAGATACATTTTATCTGAAGTTACAGAGCTGGTTATAAATTATTATTGTTTTCATTACTATTTTTTCAACAGGCAACTTTTAACAGAGGAGGAAAAGCAAGCTATTTGCGAAGCTTGTGATATGGCAGTAGAGTTGAATAATTGTAAACTTAAAATATTTGAATATGTGGAAAGCAGAATGGCATTCATTGCTCCAAACCTGTCGATAATTGTTGGAGCATCGACAGCTGCAAAAATAATGGGTAAGTTTCTCTACGTGTACATTCATCTGACATCAATATAAAAAACAATGTAACAATTATATTCATAGGGGTTGCTGGAGGCTTAACAAAACTATCAAGAATGCCAGCATGTAATCTTTTAGTCTTGGGATCTCAGAAAACTACACTGTCTGGATTTTCACAAGTCGCTACATTACCTCATACGGGATTCATTTACTACTCTGACATTGTACAAGATACGCCACCGGTGAGTTCATAGCTTTGTCTCTGTACTGTTTATTATTCTTTCAGTAGCATATCTTATGATTATACTCAATGTCACTGTAGGATCTACGAAGAAAAGCTGCAAGGATAGTTGCAGGCAAAAGTATGTTAGCAGCTAGAGTAGATGCCAGTCATGAAGATTCAGATGGCGGATTCGGTCATAGGTTACGGGAAGAAATCGAGAAAAAACTGGATAAGCTCCAAGAACCACCCCCTGTAAAATTCGCAAAGCCCTTGCCAAAGCCCATCGATCCTGGTCGAAAAAAGCGTGGAGGTAAACGTGTGCGAAAAATGAAGGAACGATATGCTATTACCGAATTACGAAAACATGCAAACCGTATGAATTTCGCTGACGTGAGTATCTAGTAATCATTTGAATAGACCTCAATAACCTATTCATTGTTAGAAATAAATATAACTATAAATAACCTTTGTAGATCGAACATGATGCTTATCAAGAGGATCTTGGATATTCTCGCGGTACCATTGGAAAGGCGGGTACAGGACGCATTCGATTGCCGCAGATCGACGAGAAAACAAAAGTTCGAATATCTAAAGCCCTACAGAAGAATTTACAAAAACAACAACAGTGGGGCGGCAGTACGACCGTTAAAAAACAAGTTTCCGGTACCGCATCCAGCGTAGCGTTCACGCCTCTACAGGTAAGATACTTTCTCAATATCTCTTGATTGATATCATTAGATCATATCTCTATATCGGTATCTTATGCGGTTATCATTGTCACAATATATCAACAAGTATATTTCTATAGGGTTTGGAAATTGTCAATCCGCAAGCTGCAGAGAAAAAGGTCAACGAGGCCAATGCAAAATACTTTTCGAACACTGCTGGCTTTTTGAAAGTCAAGAAGACATAATTCTACTAACAATATATAATTTAAAGGCTGATGCACATCGTCCTAATTCCTCAACAGTTGATTGTAGATTTTATTCATGTAAATTTGTACAACTGTGATATATCAATATTCTCTACGAGAATTACATTATTAACAACACGAAGAATGTTCTTCTGCATCTCACTCTAATGCTCTATGAAATGAATCAATAATGCTTGTTCGACTTACACAAAATCCTTCAACCACAGAAATGAAAGCGAATGACTGATTCTATTCATAATTATCCAAAAATCTAAAATCGTGTGTACCATTATGTTCATTGGAAAGCCTAATGATGTTTTTATTGATAAAATATCAAACGGACGTTGAATTTCTTTCCATTAAACATATCCGCACGGAAATTCTTTCTCGCAAAGAAAAAAACATTTTTTTGTCTTTTAACACTGACAATCTTGAATCGAGTGCAGAAAATAAAAATCAAGTTTACTCTCGCTGCAAATGACATATTACTATTTATTTCTGTCAGGCTGTTATTATGTAGGACGGTAAATATCTATCATGAGATACATATGCTTTTTATAAATATATCCTCAAGCGGTGAATGAAGATAGATAAAAACTGGATTGTTCAGATCAACCTAGTAAGAGTGTCTGTTACGATTCCGTCAAGTGACAGCCTCCACTTTTTATTTTACCGAATTTATATCACACACCAGTAGAATTGTGAGTACACATGCGAATCCGTATATCATTCTTACAACGTTTATTAAAAAAAAAAGAAGTATCGTCACGCTTGAAATAATATGAAGTATCACGTTGAAAGCGATAATATTTATAAAGTTGTCTGCAGATAATCAGCATGAAAAAGTCACAGAGAGACCATTAGAAAGGATTTTGCACTTTCTGACTACGTTCATGAGTTATTAAAGATATTGAAGCCTCTCCAGTGATTATTGCTTAATCGTAAGTAAGCAAATATAATTTCCATGAATTCATCAGACAGTGGATCTGAATATTTCGATTATTATCAGAAGTCATTAAAAAGTCCCTATAAAATATACAAAAGAATGCATTAACATGGTAACCTACGTTAATGCGATTTATAAGTTTGAGATCACATTCGGGAAATAATAGTCCTGAATAATATGGACTTCATCAGCATCCTGTTCCACGTATCCAAAGGATGATGGTTGGAGAACGCACAATTGTCTCGTGCCAGTCTCAGGATAACTCGAAGGCAATGGACCGTGGGTGATAGTACAGAAATTAGAGCGGGTCCGATGTGAATAGTGACAGTCTTTAATTTGTCTCCTGCGAACTTACCGGTCAACATAATGGTGCGTTCTGCGACCCAGTTGTGGCCAAAGTAGGAGCGACTGTCGGTAAACTAGCGAGAGCAAAAGACAAACTGGATTCATGGCCGCAATGAGTAGTCGAAATTAGGATGGACAATACATAAATAAAAACATAATCTCGAACAATAAAAACTAGTTAAATTTTATTCTTTAATTATTTCATTTGTTGTATATGCGAATAACTTTATTGCAGGATTCCTGCGCATTTCCTTGAGAATAAAAAATCTTTCAGGATTCCGCAAACCGCGTAGGGTGATTCCACCAGCGAATGGACAGGGTCCAGTAAATGAGCACATTCACGTAAATTATATCTATATACAGTGATTTTAACACGGGTGTCCATTCACTGAAAGTGTTTCTTGAGGTGTTCGTGTACTGGTCGATTTATTCTACTTATATGTATAAATTGCTTTTGGATGAGAGGACTTTGAACTCCCTTTCGAATTTATTGAATCAAATTAATGAGTAATAAAAGAATAGAGAATAGAATCGTTTGGTGATACTTTTAATGCAATACTTTATACTTCACTTTGAGTTGTAAGATCATTAAAAAACCGGGGAAAATTTATTTAAGCTGCATCACTGTAAAGACGAGAATGTATGCAGGGATAGTTAACCTGACAATCATCATAATTGCATACAAAATGAGCAAGAATGACAGTAACAATCAGACGCGACACTCTGGCACCTCGTGCACATTTGCATTTAACAAATGACACCACTCTCTTCAGTTCCTACACGAACTCTATATGGGATTGTTTCCTAATGACAGGACGTAAATAGATGTAAATAACAGTGCGCTTAGATGTGGAACAATTTAGTCGTATAAAATCGCAGCTGTTATTTAAAAGAAAAAGAAACGTCAAATACAGCCTTAAAAAATTTAACGACGAAAAGATAAAATATAGAAGACATTTAACTTATGCCCTATACCGTACATATGTCGATAATCAATATGTAAATCAAACGAAAGTTTCTTCCATCTTGAAACGCGTCGATATATCAGTTTAAACTAATCGTTTAAGTCACTTAAGGTTATTTATACATATATTTGCGCATGCTTAATTAAATGATACATACTTGAAAAATCGTTAAACACCTTCTTGAACGAAAGTTGGAGAAAAAATTTCCTTCGAAATTTCATCGTAAACGAAAGCACCATTTTGAAAATTTGAATTCGGTACGTCGAGTCCGTTGGAGAGATTTTCATGGTTGCATAAGCCGTGTATATACGCATACGTGTCTTACATACATGCGTAAGCGCAGGTAGATTTACTAAGGTAAGAACCGACTTGGCGGTGAACTTCTTTAAAAATAAACAGTGTGAAAAGAGAAGGACAGAAGCGATGCTGTCGGAAAGAGAGAGAGAGAGAGGGAGGGAGAGACGCAGAGGCAAGGAAAATGAGCAAGAGAGCAAGCAAGGGGAGAGACGTACTAAGGAGGGAGACGAAAGATGGAGAAGCTGAAGTAGGATGAGGAGGTGGAGGAGGAGAGGAGGAGAAGACCGGGTGGAACGAACGGACAGACAGCCAGAGCTCGGGTGCTGCAAGGTAATCGTGAGTGGTTTGGTGTACAGTGGCGTGTAGCCCATGTGCTTCTTCCTTCTGTCTACGATTACGCGCCGTCTTAACCGAATCCCTTCGTTATTTTGGAATAAGCTTGTTTTACGCTAAAAAAAAGTTTCCACCATTGTGCGCGAACGTCGGTTATTGCTTTTTGAAAAAAAGTTACGCGTGCAAAGACGATCTTTGATACTGTGAAAAATATCTAAGGACACATGTGAGACACTGTCAAATACTTTTGAAGGACCTTTGTGGATGAAGTGGAACATAAGCTGTGAAGAGGACGTGGTCCTAGGAGTGAAATCATGGCTACTTATAAGGACTTAAAAAACGACTGGTCTTCGCTGTGTCAGGATTGTTGTGAATGCTGGACAACTGCGGGTAAGTTTTTCTTTATTTTTTTACACGTACGTACATCACATAAATTATGTACCGGCGAAGATAGGAAACGACGTGTCTGTTCGTTTAATATTTTTCATAACACGTACTTTCGCTTGATTCTCCGCAACTCGTATCTGCTCTGTTAGCTTATCTGCGAGACAGTAAATATCGAATGGGGCGAATTAGGAAATTATTCTGAATTTTCATTGTTTCGTTTAATTAATCAAAATTTTAGGTCCGAATTTGATTGCATTGTAAACGAGCGAACCTTCGGCTATCGTATACCTGGGTCACCTTTGACAACACAGACTCCCTATTTATATTATTGTCTTTGACATTTTCCTTATCCATTGTCTTCTTGTACGTCTTTTCGAAATTGCGAAATTTCCAAATTTTCGCGATAACATTCTACAGACGCGAATATCCAAGGCGTAACATTATAACATACATACAATCGAAAAATCGATCTTCGCGTAAGCCATAGCTTCGATCACGCTTTCTTCACGCGAATTCCTGCCATATAAATAAATATATATATATATACACACACAGTACAATACTATATACGTAGTAACACGCAATCTACGATTCACGGAAGATGCTTCTTACATGCAAGAGTAAATATTCTTTTGGTACAGTAACGATATCTCTCTACGTATATGTAACAGCCGTAACCCCCTTACGATAAAATAATTCCCAGCGATCCACTCAACAGTACCGTGAAGAAGATCGATCGATCTTGCATTGCACTTGAGAAGATTCAATGCAAAGTGAGCAACGACTTTCATTATATATATATATATATATATACATACATACATATATAACGTGATCGATGGCGTTCAATCGATCAGGAAGTACATAAAGTGCAGAAACGTCGGCTTTCGTATCGATTGCTTATTTATTAATAAAATGTGAAACGCGAAATGAAAAAAAAACGCCGTAATACATGAAAAACATTATTTTTTTACACTGCTTGGCTATTACTGTATGATACAGCAATGTGTATCAGCGAAATTAACTCATTCGTTTAGTCTAAGACGATTGTATAACAACCCGTCTTACTATAGGCTAACCGATGCAGGCTGTTTGTATAAAGAAAAAAAATCAGGACAACCAGAGGCTATTAATGAGCTGTACCTCGAAGTCATTAACATTGACGAGAAGTGACTGTAGCCAAGAATTTATTTCAAATGACTGTTGCGTTTTAATCATAGCGTCGTAGGTACTCGTGACGTATGCGAATACTTTTCGAGCGGACTGTCAAAACCCGCGTACATTCGCGTCACAGTTTTGCTTCTCTAGGCGTGCGATAGCGAGCGCGAATTAAAGTGAAATTCCATTGCGTAATCAGTGCATAGTTATTATGTCAAATGATATTTGCATAGGATAAAGCAGGAGAAACGAACATATCTTGAGAATCTCTATATCCAGTGTACCGTGCGACAACCTAACCTAACTTATCCCTGGAAGAGATAGCAAGTCTATTTATAGAAACTGGTATCGACATTAGCTATTTTCTAATTACGAAGTTTGATTTATTAGGATCTTAATGACTATACTTACTGTAGAATATTTTGTATAGATCGAAGTAAAGGCGTAACATAACTTGAAAATTAATATTTATCGCGATATTTTATTTTTTCTTGACTCGAGCTTCCATTTGCAATTTATCGTATACTTATGCTTTTTATGTCATGTCTAAGCGTGTAAGTAATACATGTGCAAACGTTACTCTAATTGTAAGCCAAGACAAACTGCACTGCGTGAGGATAACATGTGGGTATTTACATTAAGGGTTATGCACACGTCAGAGCATATATTCACGCATGCATGTATATATTGACCTCCAGAGAATCAGCCTGTAAGGCTTTAATGAGAAGTTGGCTTGAGCCTATCATCATCCGGCTGCATCGCACATGTTGCAGGTGCACCTGCAACATTTTCTCGCGTGCCAGCAGCATCGGTATTGCATTTGCGAATGCACTGCTGATTTATTATATCGTGCAACGATCGTCGCTGGATGTCGGTAATGTAGGTTTCTCTAAATCACCCAGGACCATACTTACCACGTGCTCTTGTCGTGGGTCCGATAAATTATTGTTATTTTATCGGAAATTCAATGAATGACGAAGTTACGAAATTCATCTCGTGGATGCAATTTACTTCGATTTTTTTTTCTAACGATCAAGAACAACGTGCTAATTGTTACTTAAAGTTCTTTTTCACCGCACGAATCGTCACGCCCAGCTGATGCACTTTTCTTCGCGCGGCATTCAAATAACAGATTATCGGCCGAATGGCCTTACGAGCAATTGTAACGCGAACCTTATTAGTTATATGCTCTTACGATTGTGAAACTGCCCGGTAGTGCAGCTGGCTTCTCTTTTTCCTCGAAGTAGATCGTTTCGACGTCAATGAACAGTCGAGACGCAAGATGCTAAAGATCCAGCGTGAAATCCGACACGCTTCGGTTATAAGTTTGCGATCGTGACTGTCCGCCATATTTTTTTTTCCTCTAACACAATTATTTCCTTTGGAAATTGAAATTCGTTCAACGTCTATTTTCTGTTTCTTTTTTACGAATACTCCTGGTCGTTGATAAAAATAAATAATAAATTTTGTGTTTTCTTTTTGGACTTTTTTCCTAAAACACACAGGATAACGCAAAATTTATGGACGTCAATTCGTCACCGTAACGTATCGCGCATGATAAACGAAAATTGACTGTAGGATCTTTTGAATAAAAAAAAAGCAATCGCGTGATTGGCATAATTAAACGGATGACTAAGAATCCTCGAATGATAAAGTACATCCTATTGTCGTTCCGTTACGTAACACGAAAATCGCATTATCTTGCGCGAAAGGTTTTTCGAGCTTATATAAAAAAATTTTCAAAAAAATTACGTATTCCTCGGAACGTCGTTTACACGGAAACCAAAGCGCTGAAAGATTTTGAAACAAAACTCGTTCAACCATATCAAGTTGTACGTCAATCGGTCACAAGTAACATTTAATCACCCGTTATATCGTCCCATGTTTCACACTCGATTTGAAATGCCCGCGCAATTTCATTTTGATCGTTTAATCGTTCGAATTATTGACTCTGTGCCGATACGTACCAATGCGATATCTGAAGCAGAGATAACGCCTTGGCGAACGCCACACCCCCCTACATTCTCAATTTCAAATACCGATTTCATTTCACTTTGGCATTTTGTGCCGCGGATTTCTCTACTCATCGTAACGCCTTCAAGCTTACACCAGGTAGGTTGAGATTTCCGTGAGAAGATACGCGAGATACGACGTTTAGCCGTGAGAAGAATTTTGAATTCTTTTAAAATCACGAAACAATCGTTTACCAGGCACGCTTTATTATCCACCATTCAACTTGGGTGATTAAGCGAGAACTCAACTTGGATCGTTGAACGCGAACAGTACCGTTATCGGTCCTTTTTATATATATTATATATATATATACATAATAATATATTACAGAATAAAAGTTGATTAGTATCGTTAACAATCGTGTACAATCATTATAAATGTATAAAAAAAAATTAGGCTCTCGTTATCAAGTAATTTCGTAAATTATCGTACGCTTTCTCACAGAATTAATACACCGGTCTCGGCGTCATATTTATATGCGCGGCTACGACTATACATACATGTGTACTGTCCAAGAGCCCATTCAAGTCTACAGTAAGTATATATGTTCCTGCACTGCTGTCTGTCCTCTCAATCGAATGCTTATTATTCTATGCCCTGTCGTGTACAAGTAATGTTTTACATACCGTGAATGAATCTACGGGGTAATACAAAATGGAAGTCGTCGTGTCATTATTACAATCCTAAATCGAATACCTCAGTCTGGTACAGTCCGAACGAGTAAGTTTATCGTTGTTGTTGTTGTTATTATACATGGCTCGAAGAAGCATAACACTTTTTGCAGAGTCAAATAAATTCTTGACCCCACGTTAGACGCAGTCGTAGAAAATAAAAATTTCGCACCGGTTCCGAGGAATGTCGCTCGTTTAAATCTGAGGGAGAAGAAGAAGAAAAAGAAAAAATGAAAATTTAATGACACGTCCGAGTTAATTAACGACGATACTCGCGCTTAATCTGATAACGAAGTCACGTGTGAACCAACCTGTACACGAGTAGACTCGGTCTACGGTACCGTTAGCGCACAAACTTTGAATTCAGTATAAAGGCATTTCGTATCAGCGTGCGAAGTCTGCACGTATCTCGCTCGCGTGGCGTCTGCTCCCCGTGCGCTTGCAATAGAATCCTAAGCATTTGCGGATACTTTGCGTGAAACGACGACGCGAGACGTCGTCGTTGACAGGGGGGGACGGTTAGCGCGGGCTCGCGAGAGAGCGAGAGAGAGAAAGAGACGAACATTGAGAGGTGAAAGGTGGCTGGGAGAGAGATTTATTGCGGCCATTTTGTTTATGGCATTTTCAGTGGACAAGTGGTTTTGTGAAAGAGCCTGTATACGAGTGTTAGATGCGCGGGAATCTACCATGAGAAATTACGTGTCGGTTCGGTCGTGCCTGGAGAACGTGCGATTGTTATTATGTTGGTACGAGGAAAATTGACGATAGTAAATTCCGTTATCTCTAGTGATTTAGATGATAAACACATCTGCTCAGTGGCGAGGCAATCAACTGCTGGTAGAGGTATCGGCCACGCTCGCCGTGTTCATTTCGCGATTCGATTTGTAGGTTATGTCGATCGAAAATCATGATATCAGTATAGACTCTAATATGCTACGTCTCTATGTGGCGCGTAGGAAATGCCGTATTGGTGGCTGCTTCGTGTATGTTTAGTGTTGCTTGTTTGTTTTTTTTTTTATTGGATGCTTCGATCGAATTTTCAATAATCGGCCAACTTCACGATACACCTGCCACTTGAAGTTGGCTGATCTTCGGTATACGTTCCGTGCATGTTAACGTTATCGTTATATTTATAACGTTACCGTGTACGCGTCGGTATGGCAGTTAACTGCTTTGTTTGGCGCGAAGAGTGAAATACGAGGTGCGGCTTTCTCAGTTATCGTGGCTTTTCCGCGCTGACTTTATTTACAGTGTGCGATTAATCGGGAATATCAAAGAATGACGGTGCTCGAATTATGGCGGCTGATACAAGCACGAGACCTCTTGATTGGCGTTGGAAATCTTTATTGTGGATGTTTATTATGAATTTTTTTTTACTTTCGCGCCGTATCGGTGCATCGCGTTTTTTTTGGCAGATATAATACACGGAGGGAAAAATATGATGTTTGGGCAATTGTGAAAAGTTATAGGTAAACAGGAACGTTACCTGATAACCCGGCACGTCGAGTTAATGTATCTTTGTTACTCCCGGGGCGTACTGATGGTATCTTAAATATTGAATGAATGGCGTCAGCGGCACCTGGCATGACAGTAGCAAGTGGCACCTGGATGGTTGATGACGCTCGTGAAGAACTTTTTTTGTAAATCCTTGAATTATGCAAGTTTACTCAGCGATGATGCTTTGGGTTTTTAACGTTATTTACAAGGACGACAAGATATGACTAATCGAAGATGTGTACACGGCGATTGCATTTAGTTTTCGAATATAATTTTTGAATTACTGAAAGTAAGTTGTTCTGGTGACGAAGATTCGAGACTTGGATAGTGCTTTTTTTTTTCACGGAGCTCTGAGCGGAACATCACGAAATTTCCAAATTTTGCTTATTTCTTAGAAAAAAAAAAAATGTATTGTTTGAAGAAAAATGTTGACTAAAAATTAAGAAAACTAGAGCTGAATATATTTGCTTTCGTACGTATCTGTTGGATCGGCAAGTGTTTATCAATAGAGCCAGGCAAACGCGTAAAAGGAGATGTTTAGAAAGTACGTGCAAGTGGATATATGGGATCTTTTGAAAGATCCCGTCGGATCACGAGTTGAGCCAAAAAGATCGAACGATCTGACACCTGGAAGCAAAATAGCCATTAATCTACTACCAATGGGGGCCACGGGACTCTCAGTACGATAAGCGAACCTTCATATTTCTCCTTGTCAACAGGTGCAAAACATTGGTCATTGATAAATAATATAATCGAATATTATAGTATTATCGTAGACCTTTTTGTTGTTAAGGATCAACGTACGATAACAAGATCCGGTACATGATTCCTATTTAAAGCGACCTTTTTTTCTCTCTCTCCCTACTCAAAACTCTCTCGTTAATTTTTGAACGAGTCCAACGGATCGCTAATTGGAATAAGAAATCGACATCGGGCGGCCAACGTGCCTTTTTTATCTATCGTTTCAGCAGCGGATCGCTGCTCTCGATTAATTCCGGGCGCCAGCAGCAGGGTCGACCTATAGCGATCATCGTCGATCGGTAGATGCATCATCGCGATTTCCTCGCTGATCAGTTTGACGGCCTTTTGCCAATTGTCAAATAGGTTAGTTTATTTTGACGAGCGACGCGAGCTGGTCGCTTTGCGTTCTTAGAGAAAGGCGAACCACGCTTTTATTGCGATATCCCACTGAGGTTCGTCGACCCACCAATCCACAATGCGAATCCACCCACCGGCGATCGGTAGGTACGTTGACTCCTTATCGAAAGTCCAAATTATTAACCTAACCTAATTTGGGTGTACAAGTGTAAACACTTGGCATACAGGCCAGTTGGACTCGTTTTTAATATATAATTGAGATACGCGCTCCTCCTCCTGACCAATTCTCGCTGCCGTTCGAATATGGTTTAGTAAGATCACCTTTGACCTATGAAAGTAACGGGCAAGGTTTAACAGCCAAATACGGCTTGTCGATCTCAACAGTTGACAACTTGGTAATTTCTTCATCTCGAGTCTCCGAACGATGTTTTCGACTATTTATCAAGTGCCATTTTATAGAGCGGCACGTGTATTTCTTTTTTTTCTTTTATCTATACAAAACTTTAATCAAGACCCTTTTCATTCCTATCCAGACTGACACGGTGAATATCTATATCTTTGTAGTTTCACACTGTCGAGTTGTCTCATAACGCTTAGCATTGTTTTAACAGTGTTGTTTCCTTAGTACGAACCGACAATGCAAATTACATTGTAACGTCTATCATTTTCTAGGACAAGCTACCCAGAGTACAGGGTCGTTCAAAATCGTCCCTCTTGCCTTTCACTCTCGTACGTTCCCCACAAAAACAATCTTAAGAACGTAACGTTCTTAATACCCAAGTTTGCCTGCATATAATTTGTTCTAAGTGACGAAACGTATATTTATTTTTTCGTCAATTTTCTCCGTTTTTGTTTTTCTAAAATTTAACACACACACACACACACATCAACTCTCGTCCATGGACACGCCTAAAAATTATTCCTCGCTCCTGTCGATCAATCGACCCGATTTTCGATTTAAAAAAAAATCGTTTGGCCGTTTGAACTACGATTTTACGCGCCACGCAACCCAATGACGAGTAACGTCTTTTGGACTTTTCTTGTTTACCGTTACTCAGGCCGTTGATACAGTTTGGCCAGGATTCGCATGCTTCCTCAAAACAAATGACTTCGATACAACGCTCACTTCAGTTTGCTGTCATCCGATACGACCTACCGCTTTGTTCACACGGCAATCTCTCGCTCGTAAACTGTACAAGCAATTGGGCTACTTCAAATTCTATTGTTGAGATTCGTGATTCTTCTCGATTGCTTTTCATCGATATGTAGTCAAAGCTTTTATTCCTTGGCTGCTATGCAAACGGAAAAAAAAAGACATATTTCGTATCTCATACTGCTGCCCGATACTAATTAGCCTGCTCCTCGCTAGTTAGCTTCCTCTATTTTCCGCCCTGCCTCGCAGCGCCTTTCCTTGCAGTCCACTTTTTTCCAACGAAGTCTGGTTCTTTCCACTTCGGGTAGTTTATTTTTTTTTAAATTCTAACGACACCACATATAGATGTACGGTCGTTTGATATTTTATCGATTCATTTTACTATTGCCATCGTTTCAGGGAAATTTGGAACATTTTGATTGATTAACGCGTGTTTCTCATCCGATTCAGGGATTTAGCTTGTTCATGTGTATTTTAGATGATTTCATTTGAATGAGATACTCGTGACATTAATTAACGTGAAATTCTCCGGTTAGGACTTCTTATCAATGTCGTACGTGACGTATATGCAGCTATATATGGATTTAGCAATAAATAACGTTAAGCCAGACAAGACTGCAGAGAAACGGGTGAATGGATGAGACGTTGAAAACTTTATTTGTTGGTCTGGTACTACGTATTAATCATAACGACACAATGCTCGCGGCTATCGTCTTTAATGATAACAGTGAAAACTGGAGCAGCAGTGCCTTTCTACATACATATATTCAATTGCTAGGTATCCTACCTATATGGGTGTTCGCGATTAATGAGAGTGACAGTCGTCAATGAGTAATTAGTGAATAATCAATTTTTCTATACGTAATAGCGTGTTGTATATACAACATATATATACAACGAGAATAGAAAAAATTTTGTTGAATAAAAAAAAAAGAATTGTGCTTTTTTTTACTTTTGACTTTTGACTCCATGACTCGCGCAACTCATTTGCAAAAATCGTCGGTCACTTACGTTTGACAAGCATTCAAATGTTAAATATTCATCGTGACTAAGTTAACGAAAATAAGCATCGAAAGTATAATTCTTGAATTAAATCGTCTCCTGCGTACACTTTAGGCCCAGACATTAGATTAACGCAGATCCCCTTACGCGATGCATAATTAAAATTCTCAAAGCGCGAAAACAGCGAAATTCGTTTCCCACCTAAACAATCGCGAGTTACGTACATCGCCTTGATGCTCGTTTGAGGTTAGGTTTGAAGCGCTTGGTCCTACAGCTGTGTGTCCATTATTTGTATGTACAGGAAGGAAGTCCTGGACCAGCGTTTCGACTGTTTTATTACTAATCAGCGGTACAGATGGATTAATTGATAATTGGCCATTAGAAAGCTCACTAGTCGGAATCTATAATAGTTATTCGTACGTGCTGCGCGCGCAGCTCATTGGGAAGCGCGCGTTCTCCGTTTCTCTCGAACTTTGCCGGAGAACCTCAAACACGTTCGGCTGGCCATAACTTTTAAGGTGTACGACCGATTCGATGCTATTTTTTTTTTTACCAATTTTCATTTCAGAATTACAGATTTTGATTTATCACGTTCGCATATAGCCTTATATCATTGTATCGGCCTTTGGACTGTTATAAAGTCCAATATGTCTTCTCCATGAAGGAGACCTCGAACGAACGTGCTTTAGCCGCTTCCTGCGAAATCAAGCGAAAGTAGACCGAAAAGAAAAGGACAATTTCGCACGAGAGTAACGCTGACCGGTTTTTTTTGCATTTTTTCTCGCACTCACTCGATATCCCTCAAAATTCTTATACACGTACAAGCCTCACGAATTTTCTCCATCATTATCATTACTCTTGATTGCCACGTGCAAACCGTGTCATCATTTCCCTATAACGATCGAAATCCCGTATCGTTCGCATCAAGCATAATCATGTACGTAAACGAGCCCGATTTCATTTTCTCTTTATATTTATTTCCAGCAGACGAACCTTGCGAATATACCTGAATAACATTACAATTCGAAAGCGTGAAGTAGCTGTGACATCCGAAGAACAAATCTACGGACACGCTTCGGTCTTACCCCGAGAAATACGTCATTTTTATCATTAGACACACGATGACCCAGTCGTCACTTGCACGCTATCGTCTTCGAAACAGCTTTCGCTTATGAGACCCGTTGGCCATGGTGGGGCGGGGGGAGGGGTACACAAAAAAAATATTGGAATTTATTTAAAAAAAAATTCCTTCCTCATTTGTCACCGAGTCTTATTCTAGTCGAACGTACACGCGATCGGCTCCTTACGAAGACTGCCGAATGTTCCCGAGCGTCAAAGCTGTATTTAACGCACCTAACCAAGCACGTTATGCGGATAGCTGACCGGCAGTTCGTAATGGGTCCATAAGTGCTGTTACGAAACGAACTGAAGGTAACGTCTTACATTGAATGAAAATTTTATAAGGGAAAGTACGTCCTCGTCGAACATTCGTTGCTTCGTGAAGTTCGTAGAAATTTTACGCAACGATTCTGTTTATGCGTATATTGGTATATGATAGTGCGGTATGTTGACTTTAATGAAGGTTAATACGGTATCTTAGGTAAAATCAATTGTAGTTTAAGTTTAGAACGCGGTAGGTAAAGAAATTTAGTTTGAGGGTAAAATTATTTGTGGGACTGTACTCGGTTTCACTGTCGGGACCCTGGTCGACGGATATTCAAGTCGTTTGATAACCTTCGAATTTTTAAGAAACTGTTAACGCTTTTCAAGCTTGGGCTTATCTTCTTGGCTGGTAGCCAAGTCTTTACTGTACGAGTTTTATTATCTTTGGACCAGGGTTCAGCGACTATGAAGATTGTACGTTGATAAGCGGGAGGATTATTACTACAGCATTTCTTCCTCTCACTTTAAGCTTCATTTTCACGCGAGTTTTCTCGCTGATCGTATGATCTTTCAGGATTTATATTTTTATTTGCTGGATAAGTAAAATTGATTTTTTTTTTTATACACGCGTTTCTGAGTGTGACGTCATTGAAATTGGATGAGCGATTCATGAAATATTATTGAAAATGGGATTTTGGTCGTGTAAAAAAATAAAATTTTCAATTTGATCCTAATACAAGGAAGTCAAGTGAGAATCGTTATGGGAGTGTGTTTGTTTGATTAAAAAAAAAAAAATATTTTTTATGACCGTTCGAATCTCCATGGAAAATTGGTTAACTTTTTTAAAGTGGTAACGGGTTACGGTAACTGTGAAACAGTTTCATGGTAGCTTTAACGCGATAAGTGTCACTTTACTTAATTGATCTTTTACAGTGACAAAACACGGCACGAGTCTATAATACTTGTACGGCCTCTTCCGTCCATCTGTTTAATTTTCAAAAATATGATTGGCCAACGTCAAACGGGCCATGACTTTTTGGAGAATGGAGCATCGACATGCCTAACGGGTTTCTACGACCTTTTCGATTAAAGCGTGCCACTGAGCGGACCTTTAGTTTTGTATGCGACGCGTGTCCTGTATTGATGACTGATAATCGCTGGTTTCAAAATAATGTAAAGTCCGTTGATCCTGTGTCTTAAATATCGTACGTTCCCTCGTTTGGTTCGCCGGAACCACTTTCAGAACCACTGTCTACGTTCCTTAGCTCATCTTCCGCATAATAAACGAACCGTGCCGAATAATTACATTAGAATAGCGTACGCGATCTTGGGCGTATCCTTGGATCGGACATTCTTCTGTGTTATGAGGCTGTAAATTATTCTAGGTGAAAAATTACGAGTTGGTTGCGACACGTTTGAGAGGGGGGGGGGGGGGGGCAAAAATGCTGTGTGGACGAGGCTTTTTCTATTATGTTTATGTATGCATGTACTATATAAGAAAGCATCCACCTTGTGGACTCGGCCTAATCTCGTTCTTACTCGATCAAGGAACTCTTAATTGCCGTCCCTCCTGGGTAACTACCTTCTTCGTGCTTCGATGACTTTCCCACCGCAAATCCAAACACTCATGTTAAATATTGGATGAACACTCGGTGATATTTCTCATGATTTTATACACGAAAATGACTTCTGGTCTGTGGGGTTGGCTAATTGACATTCGAGGAAATCAGTTGGAAGCTGCTTTGAGTCATGGAATAAATTGAGGCAAAAATAGTTTTTTTTTTTAAAAAAAAGGAAACTGAAAATTATTTTTATCATGTAAATACGATTGTAGGCGTTAGTTAAAAAAAAAAGTTGATATATGCACGAGCGTGTAGAAAAATAATGAATTTCTAACGTATTCAGCGTCTAAGCCAGTTATCAGTATTCGGCTTTGCCGTGATGAATAAAACATTAGTTTGTACCCGATGAAGACAGGGATTGTGCGAATCACTGCTGACTGTCAGTTGTGCCGAGCGTAATAGGTTGAATGCATGAAAAGAAAGAAAGGATTGTTACGAAAGTATTTTAAAAACTCGTAAATTCTCCCGTCCGACCAGTGGCGCCCTCGGCGTTTCGCCAATTCTTAGCGAAGGCTCTTTCGCTCTAGGGTAAAAGTGGGTAACGCAAGGTGAGGCAAGACAACGGACTGACAAGGCTAACAAGACTCGAAGTAGAAATGAACGATTCGCGGTCGGCCATAATGCATTGTGTCCGGTAGCGGGAGACACCGTCTGTCTGTCGCGTTATTACAGTCCGTAAAACGAATTCCGTACGGAGTGTTGATCGTCATGGCGTAAGGCTGGCGCGACTTGGCGTAACGTCAAGGAACGCCTAATAAGTACGTTATCGCAAGGAATAACGCTAGACTTGCATATACGGTACATACGTTACCATTGGTGTAGAACAAGGCGCAGACGCCAGTTATTGATCGTCGCGAAGAGACTCGCTCGTGTCATGCGTCGACAATTTGCTTCTAACGGGAGGGTCGACCGAGCCCGTCTCGTCTGGTGGCAGTGGCAGTGGCAGTGGCAGTGACGAACTTAACGTGCAGATCCTTTATTACACTCATTACCAATCCTTGTGTTCGATTTATTTATACGTCGCGTCAATGTCGACTGTGTCTTAAGCCGCTAGACTATTATTCACTGCGTGACGGCCGCCTGTACCCGTCGCCTGGGAAGCCATCGTTTGTTTTGTCTACGAGCCTTGTGAAACTCAAGTCTTGAAGGACGCACAATTTTACGGTACTGCTCAATTTTATTACGATCTATAGATTATACGTTACATTCGGTTATACAAGATAGGTGGCTCGGACGATCGTACGTGACTTAACTCTGAGTCCCATTTGCAGATCGTGGTAGGACCCTGGGCGCGGGCCAGGCGGCCCCATCCGTTCTTTGCGACGGAACGCAGTTGACTTAAGATTCGATTTTTTTTTTCCCCGTATTATTTATCCTTAACCATGAGTCTCATTACTTCTACGATTGGTACCGGTGTTCGGTGCCTTGTCGACGAGGAAGCTGATCACAACATGCTTCAGGGTAAGCTTTCACTCTGTGCTCGTGTTCCTTGATAATAGTGATAAGATGATTTGAGAAAATATACATAAATAATGGCGGTTAGTTAAATTGGAGTCCGGTGAGTTCAGTAAGAACTATTTATATTTTTCATAAACGAGCCTGTCGTTCGATTTTTTTAATTCGATACTTTTTTCTTTGGTTACGCTGTTACGTATCTGTTGGCTTTGTTTTTATCTTGGCTGGACATCACTTTTTCTGATTATAATCGCAGCTCGGTCTTCCGTGTACTTTATCTTGAGCTCCGGAGAATTCGTAGCAGGCAGGAAAGCGACGCGAAGCTTCCAGTACGGCTTTTCGTACCGATCGATAATGCAGGCACGTGTAACGTGACTCGAGACTTACTTTTATCGGCTATTGCCAATTCCAAGTCGTCTCGTTCTGTTCTGTCTCGGGCGAGATAATCTATGCTCGCCATTGTTCTCTATTCGGTGTCACAATTCTCCATGTTTCAGGCACCTGGTTTACGTTGCATGCATTGACAATCATCGAAGGATAATTTAATCGTTTGACTACAGTAGTATACTCGGCTACGTCACGATTTTTGTTTGGACAAGGTCATTTGTCTGATTGAAATAAATCATTGTCGTCGTTATGAAAGAATTAATTTTTTTTTCCAAAGCGGAAGTCAACATTGACTTGATTTTAATTTTTTTTAAGTCATGACACTTTTTATCTTTTTTCCTGCAATTATGTTTAGTTTTCACATCCTTTTACAGCGTGTTATGATACTGATAACAATCACGCGATCAGTCAGCTGTTTTCGATGATCGAAGGCTGTTATCTATCACTAATATGCTTGCACAATGTGTACGTTGTTTAAACTTTTGGCGCGGTGCCTCGTTCTACGGGAGAACGTGCGCGACACGGACCCTTGCAGCGAAAGGGTTAAAAGAGCGGATTTACCGTGCCACGGCAACACCTTATTCCATATCGAGGTAAATTACTGAAATGAAAGGATAACGATAGAAATTACATGGCGCGACGGTCTACAACAGTGTTCAATTAATTTGACCCTGAAGCATTATTATATATATATATATACACCGTTAAAGACCATCGCCATTTGTCTACAATAAATTTGTCCATTTTTACCGATATTTTAACGATCTTTTCTGTTGTCCGATCCTTGATCTACAAACGATACACAGCAGTAAATGGACTCCCTATATAATTCCATGCATTTATATACGGTACTCTTTGGGATCGTCCATTTTTTTTTTTTTCGTCGCAACCAGTAACATCGAACCTACGTTTTCTAGTATTTCACGACCAATAAAAAATAGTAATCGGGTCGAAATCCGTGATATTTCGTCGTCACCGCCTGATATTCTCGGTCTTCCACAGTTTCGTTTACATATTCGTTTTTTTCAAAAGCTTCGAGAATCGCGAGTAAAAGAATCGAGATATATCGATTCCTCGAAGTTGTCTCTGCGAATTGAGGCGTAGGTAATCGAAAACGGGGTTTTCGGTTAAGTATTGATGAATTTCTTTTATTCCTTTCCGCAAACGTTTTTTTTTTTCTTTTTCTCGTAATCCACCTCGTCCGATAATCACGGTACATCGAGACGCTGCTGCGTTGCTCTCCTAGAAAGTAGGCTCCGAGGCTGCGAGGTCAAAGTGAACAGATCGAATCTTTCGAGAGGAAGTAATACCGATTCGCGCATACGGTGGAACAGTCTTGCAATCTCGTTCGATCATGACTCCGTGGTTGTTATCTGAGCGAAGAATTTTTTTTTTTTTTTTTTTTCGTTGCCGAGAGAAATGCTAATTTTACCGTAAAAGAAAATGGCGTGCGCCATAAAGCCGAACGGTCGAGTTTCTCGCGGTGGAAAGGGGCACGATGGGATAAGAAGACGTAGATCAACCTTGTCTCTTTTACTTGGTACGTAAAATGTTATTGTCTTATCTCTACGTGAATTTTAACGTGAATCATTATCGTTTACATACTTTTGGGATAAACAGCTGAGTTTTGTTGTTTAAATATTTTAAGCAATTTTCGATTCTTCCCGAAAGTACACGGATTTGTCTTTTACATATTTTCACCTCTGATCTCTCGCGAGTTAAGGTCGTCTCCGGCGCTGACCCACTGGTCTACTCTCGTGGGACACGAGGATCTTTAGAATTTTCAAGATGTCGCTGAGACTAGATAGGTTGTATCGTGAGGGATGCGCACGCCCTGGCGAATATCTTGCATGGCACCGGAGAAAGGAAGAGATGCTGTGAAACGTCGTTAAAGACAATGGCGTATCAGCGTTCGATTAGTCATCGGAACGTCATTGTGATATTCAGCTGCGTTAAATGTGTCGAGATATTGATTTAAAAAATATTAACTACTTCATGATTTCCTAGGTATATTTCTAGTGACTTCTCATGAACTGATAACCAACGACTGATAATCAATTTTGAATTCACAACTACCCATACCTGTGAGACGCGTTTCTCTTGCGAAATCCAGACTGCTAGCTTGGACTAATGGACGTTTGCTTTTTATGTGATGTGGAAATGGTAGAAAGTATAGGGGGTTGAAAAAGCGGAAAAAGCCTAGTTCTCACAGTAACGGAAAATATTGTCCAAGGGTATGAATCTTTTAGGGTCTCAAAATTAAAAATTTTTGGAAACTAGAAAGCAGAAATTATTAAGTAAAACGGTGAAGCGGACGTTTTTATTAGGTTTCAGAATTAACGGTAATAAGGAAGTTGCATAGGAGGGATGACAGTTTATGGTTTTTTACAAAAGGTGAGAATTGAGGCGTATGGGCAGTCAGGAGTGGGGGAAGTATTTTTTAAGAATTCAGTTTTTAAAACAGCATACGCATGCGTCTAAATATTTCAATATTCAAAAGCACGTGTAGTCATTAATGTTCATTAAAAAATTTTCTTGAAAAGTAATACAAAATGTGACAGAGGCTGATAATCACTTTTTAAAATTTTAAGTGTTTCGTATCTACTGCCAAATTTCACACATTTCGCAATAAGCGCATTTTACATGAATATCAATCACCTTTTCCCGAATAGCATCCTATAATGACAGCCGCAGCTTATAAAGAAGCAAACCCACGCTTTTTCCAGACACTGTTAAATCTGTAGGATTTATCAGGCTTTGCGTTTCGGAAGTCTCCCGTATTTCTTCCTTCACGTCTCTTTCTTAAATATCTTTTCAGCGACGACCTTTACACTGTCATTCATTTGTTTTACAATCCTATGTTTTGCTATGCAGAAACTATGACAAGTCCATCAAGTCACAAAATTGTACGAGACTGCCCGGCACGAATCCAAGGTTACCAGTCAATTTTGCTCGGCTTGACTTCAAACTTACAGAAAATACTTTGAAGATGTACTTTAAGAAAAAGCGAAAATCCAAAAATCATTTTTTCGAAATTTCCTGACTCACTAACCCCCTCAAGAACGAACACGAACGTTGACAGCCTTCGAAACGTCCTATCTGTTTTCTCTCGCAGATGGTAGCAAGTATGCGTCGGGTCGATACTTTCCACTACCCTGGTTTCACCCCCTACACCCCGTCTGCATAGTCCGCACCCCTTCTCACTCTTGAACTGCACCCCTCGTACTATTTAATCAATCCTGCAACGGTCCACCATCGTTTTGAATAGCAGGACGAAAGAGTCGCTGATTTTATAATGAACGTTAATTACCTTTCTTATGACCTTGAATCTTGTATAAATTCCAAATAACTGAAACGCTAATGATCATTCGTGTCTGCCTCACCTGGTATAAAAATCCACAGCGAATTCAGTATAATTTTTCTTCCTCGATATTTCCGCATCCTACAGCTCTCGTACGAACCTCTTCGATAACGTCTTATGAAATCAGGATTTATCCGAAACTTCATATCTTATTTTATCACGTATTTATTCTTATAGCAATTCAGCGTGCATTAAGAGCAAAAGATACACCTGCTGGCTCAAGGTGTAAATGCATCGGGAGTGTCGCGCAACACGCGAGCCGAGAACTTTTCCGCTCGAGTCGTATTACACACGGGATCTCGTTACACGATGTATAAAGACGAATGGCCAGACGTCTGTCTCTCGTAGTACCATTGTATTCCGCAAGGGCGCCACTGCGTAAACTGAAAACTAAAACTGTCGGAATGAAGACGCGGAACGAAGTATTTTCTATGCCGGTAAGAAAACTCGTATAGCAGTTTATGCGTTTGTGTTTACGTCGCGCATTGGATCTCCAGTTCTTTCGTAAGGACAAGGAAACATTTCGCACTATAATATTCAGAGACCTGGCGAAGCCGGTTTTGTTGAAAGAGAAAACCCGCGGCTTTGAATTTATAGGAATTTTTCATTCTTGCCGGGATTAATGTCAGCGATATGTTTCGATGTTTATATAGACGAATTTCTCGTTGGAACAAATTCCTTGATATTAATCAGTTATTAGCACTGTGGTGCAGACATTTTTTTTTTAAGCTCTCCTTCGTTAGGATTACTTATTCAGAACTGCTGTTCCTTGGCTTTATCCAGTTGCTCTACGATTCTTCTCGTCTTATTTATAACTTTGTCAGTATCGATGTCATCGCTGCCTTTTACTATTTCTTCAGATTAACCTGTCGTCGTTATTAATAAATGTTTCTGACGGATAAAATTAACTGGTCTATACATATGTATATTCATGTTAACAATCTAAATCCCACATTCCCTGTATCTATAATCTATCGATTTTACAATCCAGCCAATACACGGAATTGTAAAAAGGGCATAGCTACCATGGCGGTAAATTCAAACTCAAGAAATTCGTCGAATCCTATCGGTATTAGCGTAAACCGATCTCAGTTAAAGCACGATATCGAAATCAATAAAATAATTTAATCTGTCATCCATTAATGGTAGTGAATAAATTATTATAATTGCCAGATAAGCTATGATGTTTTTGTTATAAGAAAAAAGTGACAAAAAAAATTGCAAAAAATATTTCTTAACAGTCATCGGTAACGTTAATCGAAATTTAATTAGTTTGTATTTCAATCGACACCAATTTCTTCTTAATTATTTTAAGTTTTTTTTTCACATACGTACAAACGTCTCGATCGCCTAATAACATATGTTGGCAATGCATCGATATATTTGTGCGACGATCTACGCGACGCGTCGCTTTTGATACTGATTAGAATCATCAGTGATTAATCCATCCTGCGCTCGTATGTTATTTAAAGTATTCAAGCCGTAAATGGAGCGCGAGAAACAATTCGCCTTTCCTTCGTGCCTAATACCCGAAGGAGCATGACTCGCAGTCGTCGGGCATCGGCTGCGAATTTATTTACCAACAATTCTAAGCCAGACTCGCCAGTCGGGGCCAAAGATTATGGCGTGTTCGACGATGGAGTCGAATCGTGACCCTCCCACATCCTACGGGAAAGAACCCCGTGAGAATTTATCTATGCCAGTTCTATATATATATATATATATACATACATATACAAAGTTGTTGATATATTTAATCATGCTATTATAACGTACAGTATCGCTCAGAGGCTTTCTATAACGTACAATACAATGCCATCGGGCATTCTTTTCATCAGCCTAATACGGAAGTCCTATATCCGATAAGCCCAATCCATTACATTGCGTTTCACGATTCTCCCATGGGAAAGCCAGCTCCGTTCGGATCCGAAGAAATGGCGGCATTATTCAAACGGCAATATCGACACGCGCTGGATACGAATTTTCCATTTTTTGTAAATACGAATTGCACGCTTTGATTTATTTCTTAATTCTTTTTTTTCTTTTTAATTACTCTAATATATTTTTTTATTTTAACATTATTGACCATACTACGTTTTATCGTTACCACGGGGTACCGTATCACTTTTATTATTGACAAAAGTGAGGTTATCGTTCGATATTACTCGATCGTCCAATTTAATTGATATTTCCATGACGTAACACGTCTCTGAAGTTAGTCGAGGAACTTTAACGTATTACGCGTTGGTTATGTCGCACGTATCTTACCCGAGAATTCCGCTCTAAGCGGCCTCACCTAATTAACGTTAATCGTCGTGGCAATTCCGTAATTTCCGTTGAGAATCACAGCCGTACAACGTTTGCTTATTGTGGAGACAGTATTTTTAAACTGGACGATACAGTGGGAGAAAAAAAATTAATAAAAGAATTCGAAATTAATAACTTCAATTCTATCGACTTTCTAATTAATTTTTCTAATTTTCTCTTCTCTCTTGTCAATGAAATATTTTTTTCTGCACACCTCCTATCCTCGTCGGACATTTTTCTTCCGCGGACGTTCGCCTCTCGCTGTTTTAATTGAAATGCGCGAAAGTTCCACGCGTACGAGGAATTCCCAGTTATGTATGTCCAGGGAACCAGTCGTGTCCGTGTCTGTCGGCTCGTGCAATGTGGGTCAGTAGAAATATTTTATTCGTCTAATTTAACACGGAGTCGCCCATCTGTCAGGTGTCGCGCTTCTCGATGCCTCTTGAGGGTTTTTCTTTTTTTTTTTTTCCCTAAACAATTTCTGCTCAGCTTCGCGTACGAATTTCAATTCCACTTCCACGAGATACTGTCTTAGGAGTGTTGCGCAATCGTGTATTACAAAATACCAAGTAGCAGCTGAGAACGTGCTTTTATAATTTCTAGGTCAGAATGCTAACTGTACTAATTACGCAGTACGTTGTAATAGTCAATAATAATTGAAGCAGTCGATACGATTCATTTATCACATATCCATTGTATCGTTTGACATACTTTGTTTGTTTGGATTTGTCTGTTTTTTTTTTAAACACGTGGGCCAACGTTTTCGCGGGAAATACGAATGATCATACATTTTCGAAAATGTCACAATGATATTGCAAAGCGACTCCGACCCAGTCAACGATCATACGATCGAGTGGCTCAAATTTCAAATGAAATAGCAATCAGTCATTTATAATCATACAGATCGATAATCAATGACGCAACTCAAAAGTTGACAAAACAATCTTCATATACCAATAAGACAATTAGTCATATATTTTTGACAGATCAATCTCATCGATTATCCATCAATGGTACAAGGGTAGCTCGACCTACTACAACCTGATTTTTCTAATGAAATCCTTTGGCAAGCGTATCGATCCATCGATCACGATACATAATTACGTCGATAAAATCATATATCCTGGCAAAAAAATATCTGATATGACTAATAGGATTTTCCTGCCACACCCATATAAATTGTTAGTAAATATAATTAATAATGTTTTTTTTAATGAAAATTTTTAATTCTTCGTTCGCTATATCTGTATCTTTTTTTGTTTTCTTAATCCGTATCAACAAGTCTGCATCCTTTGTTTAACAGCGTACCAGTGATATTCAAGAGAAAGGAGTACATCAGAAAAAAGATCGAGTTCTCTGAATCTAGAGTATATATATATATACATATATATATATATAGGGAGCGAGAGGAACATCTCTTTTGGTCATGCAGCATGGATGGCCGGATCAATGCCCCCCCCCCCCCCCCCCCCACTGATATATCACACGTGGTGAGAGCATACATGCACGTATGCTAGCCTTGGCCCAGGACTCACTGAAGGACTGGTAAAGTCTTAGATAAAAAAGATGGACCGTACCGCGAAGGTCACGAGATTAAAATTTCATATCGATTACGCGACTAAATGTCATGGCTAACGGGTGACCAATTAAAACAGTCAGAAGAAAGTCCTGCTTAAAAGTAGTTTAATTTTTGCTATTTACAAATAGATCCGAGCGATGTATCGATTCGTCATATCGTTAATCAGTGCCATATTCGATATACCGATAATACGGGGTTATCGAATTGAATTATTCATCGGGATTATTTCTTATCGCGATGTAAAATTATTCCAGTGTCCAATTCAGTGCTGAGGTATCCGCTATACGATTACTTTCGAGAGAGTTAATGATGCAGTCGGTGCACGAGTGACTGTAGGAAGGAATAAAAACGATGATATCTTTAAAAATTAAATTCCCTTCATATACTATCTTCGTGCTTATCGCTATGATAATACCTAGTAACTGACTCACCCCCCCTCAATCACGGGAGAATAATGATCTTATGGCAGGTGGATAGATCGGATTCGATTTCTATTGTTTTCTTTTATCGCAGAAAAGAGCTCGATACTTCTAGTACGTTTAACGTAGCACGTAGTAACTACGTATGGATGGTATAATCGCTGCTTTAACCGTACAATCTATAGTCCATTCGAGCTCGTACGTACATAGGATATGAACGAGGACTCTTTTGCTTGGCTTTGATTTTACGACTGCTTCTTCTATAGCCTCTACCTACTTACTCCTACACGGTGAGCTAAGCTCGAGTTTACAGGTTATCGACGTATCGTATCTGGCAACGTGGTCAGTCGTCCGTTTCGTACTCGTCCATAAACTGCTGGACCCTTTTCCACCGGCAGCCAACTACCCACCCGCAGTCGCGTTAAGGCCAAAGACCCTCGTGATACCGTATGCTGGATGTATGACAGAGACGAATGCATGGATCGGGGTTAGGGAGGGGAGGAGAGAGAAAATACTTGATCGAACAATCTATAAGAATCCTGGACGATTGTTTGCCGTTTACTCGATCACGGATGTTGTTCGAGATTTTAAGAAAATAGTGTATAAGGCAGAACGAAACAATATCTATTGTCTTGTTAGCCGTGCAAATATTTTTAAATGTATTTTTTTTTTTTCTATCTTCACTCTGCCTGTTTCATGGTAGGAAATGTATTTGTGTACACGTGGGAACGTATATTTTATCGAATCAAAAGATCCTTGGCTTTCGATCGTTGTACGGGTTATATATTTTTTATTTGAAAAAAAAAAAATTTCTTAATCATTGTCTCCTGTATCGACGATAACGAGAGAAACGCAGAGACGGACGTTCGCGGGTCGATTAATTCTCGATGTCGTAGAACCGGACTGGCTCGAATCTCTCGAGGTTATTGAAATCGGAGAAAGGGCGTAAGAGTTTGTACACGGTTAATGGAAATAATGATAAAAAAAAAAGAGACACGTAAGCGACGCTACCGCGTGTGTGACCTTTGACCCCGTGGCATTTAGTATTACTCGTCTTGAGTTGTCCATCGATTAATTAACTTTTAATTGAGAAAATTATAGGCGTCCCGGCGAGATCGTCCTTAGCACTTCCGATTTGACGGAAGGGACGGCAGTGAGTGGGAAAAAGATGAACGAGAGGAATTTCGTTACGATAAAATAATTAAAATTACGAAGTAAAGGATCGGAAAGGTGGCGAAGAAACGTTTCACTTTCTCGCCACTTGCGGGGCACACGTGCCGTTTCGTTGCTTTATATCCCGTCGGTATGATAAAATGATCGTAAGTCAGTCTCACTTTTATTCCGGACCAACCTCCCCTTCCGGCGGATATACAAGGCCATTGTTCTTTTTGTTTCTTTTTTCACCTTACAAACACGTCGACGTTCACAGTGCTCGGCGTCTAGTTTACGACAAGATTCGTGACGTATTACTTGCATATATATATTTCAAGCTGTGTTATGCCGAAGGTACTGTACGATTTTAATCATTCAAATCGTCTGCCTTTCTATACGACTTAGACGTCATACACGTAGAAACATTTTTGATGACTATCGCGACAAGTAGTCTCGTGAAAGAGCACACTAAACTTGGGTTCACTGTCTCTCGTGACCGTGCGGGGAAAAAAAAGGAAACTGTCAGATCATTCTCATCTCCTCTCAAGATCCCCATTCATGCAGTATCAGGTATCTTGACGTAGTCCAAAATCTGAATAAAGTCTCAGCTACTCAGGCCCACTTTCATATATTCCTCCGTATGTGTATCTCCGGTTCAGGATCTTCTTTGTCGTGTCTTGGGCCACTTCGTGGACCTTCATAATTCATGCGAGGTGTAAATGGGGTACTTTAAATTTCCCAGCGAACCCAACAAACAGTTTAGGGGGTCGTTAGACAGTCGAGGGTTTAAGGTTCTCCCGGTCCTAATCCTCGTACCGTTAATCCATCTAAGGTCGAGGACCAATTCGATTATCGGAACCTGAGCCAATGCAGTCAACGATTAAAGTTCTAACGGTACCTGTGCCGGTATGCAGTTTACGATAGGCCACGGTTACCCGTGGCTCAGCGAGATGCCTACGTCCAGCAACAGCAGCATGAAGGATACGTACGTGCAGGACGTTGTGACCTGGAATGGAACGGTGTTTTGGCCTCGGGTAGGTGGAGGTGTGTGGTCTCTATGGTAACGCCAAGATGAAAACGCGCCAGCTACGTTTCTATGTTGTAATATTATATATATATATGCATATATACCTTGCCATATTTAAGAGCTGTAATGACTTTGGCGTGCGGCATAACGTTTAGCATGTATACTGAATATTGCCTCAACGCCCGTTTCAGTCATTTGAATTTCCCGCCGGTATTCTCACGCTGCCCGTTAACACACCTCGAATTAAATGGTACCTCGTGGGCGTCATACTCTACGGGTTTATATCCTATGTGTATTCGTGCATTATAGAAGTCGAGATCATTCTTCTGTTTCGATACGTGCCACTTCCGGCTGCAAAATTCCTATCTATGCATCTACGGACTCGTACGACTTCGCCATGCTCGACTGCATTCCAAGACGGGACACAGTTTTCGGTCGATGATTCAGGATGTGAGAGGACGGGCTCGATCGGAATGATCATCTTGAATGAGCTCGATCGTTATTGATCTAGTTGAAAATCATTTTTTTGTTCTATTATGCGACGATGAGAGAGCAGTAGAACTTATTAAATTTTAATATTTTGCTTCGAACTTATTAATTATGATTTCGCCGTTATTATTATTGTTATTATAGAGAAATTTCGTGCGATCAATATTAACAGAGTGCTGGCTGTTACTAAATACTCGTTGGCTGTTGCTAAGAGAGTTTAACTCCTCGGGATCACAACGTTGAATTCTTCGCGTCACTTCCGGCGAGTCGCAATACCGTAAAAGAACGAAGTCGTAGTATCCTTTCGAAAAATCCCTATCCGCAATGCTTTACGTACTAATAACATTCAAAGGCTGTCATTATATTTAACGCCAAGCGACTAGGCATATCCTGCCACGAGCATAAGCAAATTAGTTCGTAGCCATTTTTCATAAGCGATTAGATATGTAACTCTTCTCTATTTATTCGTAACTAATCCAACAGTCGGGGTAATTGCATTCGACTGGATTACCCAAAGGACAACTCTCCCGTAAATAAACAGCAACGTCGTCCGTGTTTTTTCTCGATTTTCTTATCAGTAGTTTACTAAAGCGCAGCGACGTGGCGTCACGATCGCACTTTTTATTAGCGAAATAGCGTGCGACTGTACGAAGTGCCTAGGGAAAATCTCACGACAATAAAGTCTCTAGGATGACGTGCGAGACTGCGTATCGATCTATACGCTTCTTAACAATTCATAACCAATGGACAACGGACTGGTGTTATATTTTATTTACACATCTGGCACATCAGCCATAAGGAAAGGAAGGAAGGATTTTATTTACACTGTATCGGACCTCCAAGTAGCAAAGGACTGACAAGTCTTCTTGCGGTCGCGTATCTATGAATGAACGTTTAAGTCGCCCGTATAAGACTTGTCGCTCGTGTAAACTCTCGCCTGTTAGATTTCTTTGGACTTATTTTTCAAGGCTTCCGCAGGCCGCCACGCCTTCACTTCCTTCAACGTTGTTGTATCGCACGTTGCGTCCTTAGTAAGCGCTCCTTCGGATCTTAAGCTTGTATTACCTTCAATTAGTTGGCTTGATGTTTCTGCTCGTTACCTAGTATCATTCTTTACGTATATAGAAAATGGTAAGAGCTTCTCGAGATAAGGTAACGAGCTTCTTTTGCTTTTATATTTATTAGGCTCTTATCGATGATCGTGATCTAGGCTGCTGGGCAATGCTTATTTTAGTTATCGTCATCCTTCTTTGAAAGGAATCACAGCTTGAGCATGCCTCAAACGAAGATTATTGAAGCATTTAAGGAACTGTATTTGAGTGAATATTAATACCGATAGAAAGTTCGTGTTATCTGGTATATCTGATAAAGAAATTTATCATTATTTTTTTTTATACAGTCTATTGATGTTTTGTACACTCATTTAATCTATTGAACAAGTTTTTTTTGTATAAATCTATTTGTATATGAATGTCTTGTTCAATATTTTTAACGTGTTGCAAGTTTCGGTCTCGGCCGGTTAAGACCGCGTTTCTAACTGTCGAGATCTTCGGATTAGGAACTTTCTTGTTGAGAATGAGACTTAAGTGAGGTGCATTATGGGTTAGGGCGTCGACCAGATGCATCCCCATAGAGAATAACTATGAGTACTGACAGGTAAGGGCATATTTACTGATGAAGACTCGGAACGTTATATTGTCTTCCGATAAAAGAACGAAACGGGACATTTCAGTGGCAGATGAGACTCCGAGTAAAATTTAATAACCCATCTGTAAAAGTACTATTGACGAAATCCCGTGAAATATTTTTATCTACGACTGTACAGTTATAGGATTCTTTTCGAGATATTTTCGAAAACCCAGACGACCAAGCACCGGGCTACATCGCTCAGAGTCTTTGCTTAGGAAGAATTGCTACGTCCATAAAACGTCTCAAGGATGTCCCGTTATCTCCATTTCGTATTTCATCCCTTTGCACGACTTTTTGTCACGTGGCTTTCAAATTTCAATCCCATACCCATATTTGTTCCTGTAACAAACGCTACGATGAAAAGAGCTTCGTCGCCTTGACAATAGAGAAAAAATAAAATAAAAAAAAGCCTAACGAGAAAGGATGATCAGAAGGCGGTAAACTATCAGGTATTCTTCTTTATATTGATTTATCTAATTTCGTTCTCAATCCAAAGACGTCCATGTGCTTTATTGTAGAGGGAAAAAAAATCTCCTATATCCTTCAACCATATTTGTCACGTAACTCCTGCGCGTGTGGTACGATTTGAAAATGGATACTGTAAAATACAAAGGATAGTACATACGTCATACATCCTCGTACATACGCACATACGTGTTCCTTGCCAAGTAATAAATTTCAAACAATCCCTCGCAAGCGTTTCCTTCGTTCCTTTTGTCATCAAGCGTCTAGACAATAATGGTTTATTATCTTGCAGCTAGATGGCGATATCTTTAAACTGTGACTCCTTTACGCGCATTGTTGACAGAACTTATTGAAAAATGTCAGCCGCGCTTTATTTCACTGCCGTTATACCTAAGCGACCGTTATGGTGTCTTAGCTGCTGTGTACTGTCCACTCAGCTTCTAGCCAAATGCGTCAAACAAAGGCGTAGAGCTAGTACGGGATATTTGCGTAGTCCGTGGCTGACTGGACTTGCTCAGACATGATTTCATGACTATCGATGAAGAAAGTAGTTCATGAAAATAAGAGGCCCAAGGTGTATCGGCTTACCAGCAGCGATACTTTTAATATCCTTGGGTCAGAAACGATCGGATAAGAATTTGGCTTCGTGTCTATTGGGGATACGTTTGAAAGTGAATAAAGATTTTTCAATGTAAGATGTGGCTGATAACAGACGTACGTGTATAGAGATACACGTGTTAGGATTTAACAATCTTACCTCCGTAATTGATATCTGGCAATAAATTGCAATTAGCACACCCACGTCGAATTGATTATGACCCATCGTAAATTAGCATTCACGCCAACGTACGGAAGCATACTTTATTGTCGGTAATTTTAATGCGATCACTATTGTCAAGATAAAAACGACTATACGTATTTATCGACAACATTCTAGAAATGTACTAACTAAAATATGACTATTATCTAGATTTTTTTTGTCTCTTCCGGTCGCCATCTTGGCCTACTCGTTATACTTACTCGTGGGTATCGCCGAGAGTCTGATTAATTAACGTAATTATTGTCCATACTTACTTTCGCTAAGTTGCCAATTTTTTGTCAATTCATAATTGCAATTTCTCGCGTATCGTATACACAATTACGTATAACAATCTGCTGCTAGTCTCACATTTAAATCCACTGTGTTACATATCCTCCTGGAATTCGTCGTCGTCGTTTTCAATGAGATATTCGACCATGCCGGTTCTCACGAGGCGATCGTGGGCGGGAATATTTTCCTTTCGCCGTGAGTTTCGAGTTCCTTTAGCGGAATGGGAGTCGCTCGTTGTGTACCTACGCACTCCATAACTGGTTACTCGCGGAACAACGGATTGACGACCAGTCGGCGCATTTTCATCCGAAGGGTTTCACTCTCGGGCCATTACGGCCGCCATGTTGGATCTGACAGCCGAGTGTGGCGACTGCTTTCGATTAATTCCGCGAGGAGGCGCGCGCGTCTCAGCGGCCATTCCGAATCATTGTCAATGCTGTTCAAATGAAAAACAAAATCGCGCGACTATTCTCGAGTTAATCGCATCTTGCGTAGATCGAAGTGAATGTATGTAGATAGCTCGTTGAGAATTACAAGTGGGAACCGTCCTTTGAAATTAACCGGTACATTTATCGAAACAAATATAATTGAGATTAAATTTCTTTATTCAAACGCATCGTACCAGTTTACGTCGTAGCTCTACGTAAAAAACTTACTGTAACATTCTCGTAACGAATCTTTTTTATGTAACACCCGAGTAGGCGTTTATCTTTATCTAGCTACTAACAGTTGTTGGAGTGGGTGTTACACTGCGATTGCCGGATGATCGATCTACTGTTGATTTCATTGGCGAATATATTGAAAATCTTACAAGAAAACAAATTACCGACTATAATAATATTCAGACAATTAGTCAGATTCAGGATACCATATGGACTTTGGCGTAACCGTCGAATATCCATATACACTGTGTTCATAAAGTGTCGTTAAACAGTAGTTAGATAATATTTGCCGCGTGAAAAAAAAACCTACAAGATTAACATTAGCAGCCCAACCGCTAAAGCATATAGTTTTAAATATTAATCATCGACGCTTTATTCATCGTATAAATATTTCATATATAATTTTCAGCTTGTCCTAACGCATTCCGAATCCCGTTAAGCATGTCCCCTACATACCTAACCTGACAAGAGGGTAGCAAGATATGTTTACACGAAGATCATCAGAGAGAAACGTTACTCTGTCTACCGTGGGACAATGATGAGAATAAAAATACAAACGGTGTCCAATGAATTAACGGAATGTGAAATCTGTCGGCTGATATCCGCAAGAACGTGGCCGTCGTCCATTGTGTTTCTTGGTTTCGTTATATGGTATATATACGATCCGAATACCAATATACACACATATATATATATCTATACATACATAAGCACGTATATACGTATTTACATTACATGCAATGTAAATACCACAGTAGAAACCGTGTGTGCTGTCTTGTTTCCCGCACTCGTATTATGCCTGATATATGCGCCTGCTCTTTTTTCTTGCTTACAGTATACTCAAGACAGTCGCCCCACACTGCTTATACATGTGTATACAAATTTACGTATATACGTGACACGCGGTACATTGTTTTGAAAATTGAAAATTTTTACATGAAAAAAATGAACTCTTCTTTCTCATCAGCTTGGTGTGTATCTGCTTGTCGACTTTCTTTTTGGCCGATTTAATTATAGTTAAGATTTTTTAACGAATTTATTTATTATATACATAACAGGTGGAATTTTCGTATCGTTCTTATCCATTGCGCAATCACGGTTGTCTTTCATTCAGATGCAAGTTCTCTTGTTGTAAAGTCGTTGAGCAGATATCATCGTGTCTAATCGTGTACAGGTATGTACGCATGTCCCTGGACACGCACTGGTTGTTTATGTTAAGTAAGGGAAATATATATATATATATATAGAGAGAGAGAGGGAATGGAGAATGAGGATCTGATGAAGATTGCGGAGCTCACGTATGGTATATACTACCTAAGGAGTTACGTAAATTACATTTGTCATGTATATGAACGCGTGGTCATATGTGAAATTATAGTTATGACTATATAGCAGGTATACGCTTCGCTACCTGTACGACTGGGTCAAGGGTCAATCGTGACAGCTGAGTTCTTGGTTGTTCAATGATTATCGTCCTGTTTGTTTCTGAAAAATTTTGTTAAAATTACTCTAGGTCGTCGTTAAAATTGCAATTTTTAACGAAGTTTCGTTCAATTGTTTTTTTTTCTTTATGTTACCCAATCTTAATGAGTTTATAGACTTAATTTTGAATTTAATGATGTTTAATGATTGATCGATAAAATTAATTTGAATTTTCCTCTATTTAATACGACCACTCGCTAAGTCACATTGCGAAAGGGTTATCGAAACGTTATAATGTTATACATTTTATGAGTTGCTAACTGGCTTGATCTTTGACCTCTGTAATCTTCATAAAATTCTGTCTGTTAAGCCGACGCTCCTGAAGATCTCAGATACCAGGAAATGCCTGTCGTCGTAATACAGTGCGAATGAAATTACGTGTTCGTTGATCCGTGAACTTTTTTTTTTATTTGTTACAATTAAATTATTCAAGAATTTACGTATGCTAACACAATCTCTTATCACTGTTTTTATCAGCGTCAAGTAGATAATTTACATGTTAAGAAAAATAATCAGGACGATGGTCCCTGACACGTAAATTTCTAAGCTGAAATTTTTCACATATGTCTACCGCACAAAGGACAGCAAGAGCTGTTGGTTTTGGCATTACCGTATTATGGCGACATAGCAAAGAAACACGTCTAACAGTAATGATCCGACGCTTAAATGGTACTTTTTTAATTGCACATGAAGCTCTTATGGGGTAGATGTCCATTAAAATTCCAACCTGGAACAATACTCGCGCTTTCGTATCTCGCATATGCATAGGCGCGTATGTCACTATTAAAGTGTACCAAGCGAGAAAGTTTGTTTCCCGCGATACGGCGTAGTTAGCAAAAGGAGAAAAAAAACTAAGACCAGGATCATAAAGATGAAGAAAAGAAGAAAATGAAATTGCCCCAAGGCGATACGCATACGCTGATCCGTATGCGATTCTCGAAAGCAGGAAAAAGAAGAATCATCGTCCATTCGTAACAGCGTTGCGATATACATATTGTCCATACCGGGTAAAAGAGCAGCGTACACGCTAATGAGCTTCTTAGGGCTGACACACACGGCACCGCAACTTTCGTGCTGGTAAGAGAAGTCGTCGATAGTATCGAGGAGAACGCACTCTAAGAAGAACTAGGACGTCTTCTCCAAGAGTATCGCAACGGTCTGAACATCCCCCGAGAGAAGGTCAGGCGGTGCGAGAGATTTCAAAAATGGCGCCGTAGAAACATCGAAGCGTTTGCCGCCGGGTAGGTAGTACGAAGAGTCCGGCGGGACGCGCTGGTTACTTGCCAGTACCGCAGGGCGAGAAAGACGCCGACGTCGTCCTCGTGTACGACGACTGTGCAAGTGGCAGGTGAAAGGGGCTGTTAACTTTAAAGTGGTAGGGGTTCTGTTTGTGGGGAATGTGGTGGTGGTGGGGATATTAACAACGTTATACGGTGCACGTTCCCTGCCGCCGTGGTCATCACGATTCACAGTTCACAGAACAGCGGTTGCCGTCGGAGGAACCGGTTGCCGATTGACAACCTGCAGTCTGGGCCGTCTTGCTTGTTATTCGATAGCTTCCCTCTTACTTTATCAGCTTAATGTACTCTCTCCTTCGACGAAATTTCGTATTCGTATTAACGTCGCGCTCCTCGAAGGAAAACTTTCCTGAGGACTTTCCGTAAAGAATTGTTTTGTCTAGTGTCTGTTTTTTTTTTTTTTTTTTCTTGAGTGTCGAGCGCCTCGGTGCGCGCGCACGCGGCTGCTCTGTTTATATTTCGTACGAAGAAAAATGAGCGGACCTAGCGTCGACATTGTCTGGGACCCTCAGGCCCAGATAAATTCCCTTGACTGCTGGGATTACTCCATCGAATTTGCCTGTCTTCAGGGACCCGAAGGTATTAACCTCTGGAACGATTTAATTACTATGTTAGAACGACTCCTGGGTGATTTAGGGGTTATATATTTTTATCGCGGTCGTGTCGTGTTATCAGTGAGTGACGTGTGCGTGGCGACTGTGATTTAACTTGATCAGTGCTTATGGAGATTATTTTATATTTCTTGTGTGTATATATGTATACACAATATATGTATATGTTACATGCCAAGATCTATGGACAGGAACTGAAGAGATCCCGAGGTCCTTGCCCTTGTATACATTTTGACGGACGGTTCCGTCAAGTCTAACTCTTTAGTCAGCAAGGAGGAATGTACATTCATTATGAGACAGGACTCACCTTCACTTACCTTTATATTTTTATAAATCCTTAATCCCATTCTTTAAGTCTTATCAATAGATCTACATTCCTAATGACACACTACTACATGAAACTGTTTGCTATAGCTATTTTCAACGTGTTGCCAACCTCGGTACAGTTAATTATTTAATTTCGGTGCTGCTGGATAACAGCTGGAAATTCGGTCGCTTCTTTAAATGACTTCATTACCGACACGAGTCTGACTGTTTCTCGAATAGCCCGGCTAATGACTTGTCTAATTAACCATTTAAGAGGTTTGGCATAACAAATTCTTAAATTACGGTGGTTACAAACTTTTTATCTATATACACATTCATTACTTTGTATTACGAGTATTTATTGTTTTTACCGTTAGGTTAGGCCAATCCACGTGTACTTACCCGGTTTACCTGACGTCCAATTTATTGAGAAAATTTTATTAGTATCGATAACGACCATCATCGTTCAGTTTATAACCGTAATCATAATTGAAGATCGTGTTTTAATCTTTATATATTATTTTACAGTATTTTACAGTTATTAACAGTTGATACTGGTAATAACGATTATAAAAAAAAAACTTTCTCTCAAGACTTTACTATGTTATTATTTACGAGTCTTCGTTACGACATCTTCAATTCAACGTTCGAACACTTGGCATACTTCGTACGAGAAATAACAAAAGCATATCTCGCGTGGGACTTTCTGAAACAACGACGTTGTTTGGTATACATGTATACGTACTTATAGATTCCTTACAGCGCGAGTGCACGTGATGGCTAATGCATGTATGCATCGAGTAAACAAAGAATCGAGTATCCATTTTGTCTAATGAGATTTCGAGTTTACGCTTCGTCAGTGATAAGGAAAAACAAAATAATTTATACGTGACAAGGAAGTTAGATTGTGGTTAAACATGAAAATAGGGCAAATTCACTGGTAAATAAATATATTAAGAAACTTCTTCAGTGATTGTATATCCGTTTTAAAATCATGATATATTGTATATATGTATATAGAGGTTACGCGACGTGTCCATTCACGTAGGACTCACCTTAGAGCAATAGGTGTATTTCAATAATCGTTTAGATAGTCTGGTAGTCACTGTGTGTGATTATATATCATTTTTAAAATCATTATATATATATATATATATGTATATACATAAATATATAGAGGTTACGCGACGTGTCCATTCACTTGTAGGACTCGCCTTACAGCAATAGGTGTATTTCAATAATCGTTTAGATAGTCTGGCAGTCACTGTGTGTTATTGTCATTTGTCTTCAGAAACGTCAGACAGTTTCGAAGGAAGAGGGACGGGGGCTGAGAATTAATTTTTTTGTTGATTTTCCGAAATCAATTTAAAAAACAGAAACGTAGCGTAGAATGTCTGTTGATCACGTTTTGTAATCGCCATTAGGTTAAGACATGCATAAAGCACAGCCTGGCACGCTAGTGGCATGACGAAATGTCTGGTATTAATGGTTAGTACAGAAAAATAAAATGAAGAAAAAGTACCGGACGTTCCTCGTGTCCATCTTCGATGCTTTTTTATTATCGTGGTAAATATGACGCGTGAATATAGTCGGGAAGAACTTTCGTCGATCGGTTCGAATATTTCAATACAGTTAAAAATTGTATCAGGGATATGAATTTTGATATTCAAAATATACGTGGAAAATTAATTTACTGCTTATTAATTGTTTATGTCTTTCTTATAACTCTTATACGTCACGCTTCGACAATTCGTCTTGGAGATAGGATATTCTTGTATGACGTTGATTTTACATGAAAGCGTCCATTGTTCGTTGTAAAGTAATTGTATCGGGAGGATGTAAGGTCGTGTTGTGCGATAAGCTGAGGCGAGGCCTGAAATTAAAATTGTTGAAAAATTTTTCCAGGAGCTACGACGACTCGTTGATTAATTTTCGTTTTTATAATTAATTTTTTCACATAACGGATATTCGAGCAATTATAACAATTTGTAAGAGCAGCTAATCAAAGACGAAGCATTGTTACCGTTAATTCATAAGAGTTCAATGAGACTTGTCTGAAATCTCATTAATTATAAGGATTCCATTTTCATAATTATATATTACAGATACTAATCACTATCTCTAATTACGCGTTCATTTTAAATGTTGTACCTATTCGAGGCTATGTTCAGACTTGTGTTATAATATTTTTTTTTTTCTTTTCCACGTCTTTTACAGATCTTCAATTGGCTGCCGAACTTGGCAAAACTTTGCTGGAACGCAACAAAGAGTTAGAGAACAATGTGAAACAGCATCAATCCACCATTGAGGAGCAAGCTCAAGAAATAGAGGTACTTATGATCGTGCATTAATTTTTATCAAAAAGTAAAATTTCATTGTGTAAATCTTAATCGTTAAGAATTGAATTTGTTGAAATTTATATGAAAAAATTTCAAAGTCACTATAGACTGTCACGCTATGACGAATTAAATGATATTTGGCCGTTGTATCGTAACTTGAATAATTTGTCAAACTATTTTAATAGTACGTATAATAATTAAAGTGGATACGTAATCGTGCAACTGTTATGCGGGAAATTAAATGAATTAGTAATTCGTCAAAGGTCGTAATTGCCGGCAAGCCGGATCAGCTTGAGCAAAGAGAGTACTTCCTAAATACTACTGGAGTACCTGATCCTCATTGCAAAAGGGGGACTTGTGTCAGAAAAGATAAAATGATCAAAGACTATGGCTGGTTTTTTTCCTTTGAGTGTTCAGCATGCAATTATTCTCAAATAAATTACAGTGTATTGCATAAATTCATGAAAGCTTACAAAATTTGGTGTCTGCCTCGTAATACCGATGACCCGTTTAAAAGTAGGTGATAACCATTTTTTTCTCACTATTTTTGTCATCGGACGCCACACTCGACCTTTCGACTTTATCAAGACGTCATTCCTGCGTGCATAATGTTTATTAAGACTACGGGCAGTGTTTTTACTGTCTCGATTAACTTGTCCTTTGACGCCACGTATTTTTTTTGCAGTATATGAAAAAGCAAACTGCTGCCTTGAGGGAAGTAAACGATTCTCGATTAAAGATCTACGAGCAGTTGGAAGTCAGTATCCAGGACTTGGAGCGTGCGAATCATCGGTTGGCCCTCGAAAACAGTGGCGACAAGAAGCTCATAAAAAGGTCAGTTTGGAGATTGAGTTGAGCGAGGAGTCCAGAATGCTGGCTAGTTGTACTGTACTTATTAGAGGAATTGAATTGTAATTAAAAGTAATGTAAATTTGTATCGTTACAGTCAGTGCTTAACCATCGAAAATCTTGAGGCGCGATGCGAGGATCTTCAAAAGAAATTCGACGAGCTCACAGTCCGGTACGAAGCTTTCCTTCGTCAGAATAATTCAAGTCAGTCCAGAAATACCGCACAATCGCAGACCACAGACGTTTGGAAAGGATCGGCCCCGCAAGATGGCAGCATACAAAAGGTAAGCTATAAAGTCACATTGTTATTTAAATCCAATACAAAGGAATCTTCTTGAGGTAAAAACCTTTAAAGTTATTCCACTTGCGTAATTCCTTCGCAATGTGTGCGCATTGACAATTGTTACTTTAATTATTACTACAGGACGCTGCCTCGTGTCCGGTCAGTCCTTCCTCGACGTCTACAGTGGACGCGAATATCCGGGAATTGGCGAGCACCCTGGCGAAGGACGAAGAGGTCACGGATCTCCTGAGGCAGTTGCAGGACGCCAAAAGTCAAAGGGCACGAGAACAGAAACGAGCTGCTGAACTTCGCGAGCAGCTGACGTCTCTTGTCCAGGAAAATAATTCTCTCGAGGAGCAGCTCAATGCTTGGAGGAACAAGGCACAGGATATGAAGAATCTTCAGGAAGAGATCAATGCATTGGAGGAAGTGAGGTAACTAGTGCGAAAAGACTTTTTAATTATAATAAAACGTTGAAGTTTTTAAGAAATTTTGCAATATCAAAATTCTTACTGTTGTTTGGTATTGATTGTCGTTAGTTTTTTTTTTTTATTTATTGGAAATTCGATTAATTTCTAGGCAAGGCCATCTTTGCGGACGCTGCTTGCGTAGCGTCGACACCAGGACCCACGACGAGCTCTCGGTTATGTTAGATCACGAGGAGGACGACGATATCAGCACGGCGGAATCTTTTGTAAACGACAGTCATCGGGAAACCGAATCGTTAACTCAGGTAAATAAATCAACAGTACATAGGGACAGTTTTGCATATCCCACACGGTATCTACATATGTTAACTGCTTTTATAAAATGGCATTCTTTAGATTGCATGTGATTCATGGTTTTTTTTATCACGATGGAATTGCTCGTATCGGGCTTGAATTAAATTGCCTGATCAAGCTTTCGACTCTTCAAGCCATATTTAAAATTTTATTAAATATTTTGCTACTGGCAATTTAGTATCCCATGTCGATCAAAGTATTGTGATCTGTTATACTTGACGTAATATAAGAATATACGAATCTCTGATTAGCCTTTGCCAATGGCTCGGTGCAATGATATCTTATCGGATTGTCATTTATGTAATCAATGGTCAGTGTTATCTTAAATGCATCTTTACGTCATGCATTCGTGCGTTATATTGACGTCATTGAAACTTTGACTTTTCATCTGCTTGTAGCAATGTGGAACAAAAAAGATTGCACGTGGCTTGAAGGGGGTATCTCATTAATTTTTTCATTAGCTTTTAATGGTAATTAATTTTTATTTGCTTTAGGAGAGAGTCGCTACAAAAAATGAACGTAAACAATTCACTTTGCTGATCTGGAAGATAGTGACTAGTATATGGAATGCGCCATCACTAATATATTTCTTTTTCGAAATGTTGTGCTATTTGAAAAACGAATGCGTATTGCCAGCATTGCTAAAGCCGTTTAGAATACCTTTGTTCGTACTAAAGAAACTATTACCATCGATAAATTACAAAAAGATACTTTAGGAGGGTACGTAATATGTGATCCGTGTATTATTCGTCACCCGATTAACGTTCCTCGACTAACAGTCAATTTTTTTTTCTTGCAACGAGACCCAAATTGCGAATCTTTTGCAACGGACAACCTTAGAATTATACATTTATTTATTCTCATTGTCGTGCCTACTTAAAAACGCGATTATTTTCGTCTTTTTTTTTTTTCTTAGTGACATGTTCGATATAGCTTTTGATACGAATTTTTTTTTTAAATTATTAACTCTACAGAAAACTTATAAAGTCGCGATGAATGAGTACGAATCGATTTACAGCCAATTGTATGTAAACTTAAGCTTCAAGGTAGAGAACGGCAGGATTAACATTTTGAGTGGAGACGGTTTTTCCTCGATCTTTTTTTTTTTAATTTAATTCGAGCGGTAACGCGTGTTCTCTTCACTCTTGTTTTATTACGCAAAGTTCACCAGATCTATCGAATATCTTTTTTCGAAGTTTGACTAAAATAATTAGCCTTCTTTATTATAGCATTTATACAGAGTAACGTATAAGCCGTGTACATAAGCGATTACATATATTTTTTTAACAAAATAACCAGGTCGTTTTTGAGAGTCGTCCACGTTCGTATATTTTTTTTTTTTTCGAATAATTTGTAGAATTTTGGAAGGCGAGGAGTTACTATTAAAATTCAATGAAAAATTTATCATTGAAAATATTGTACCTGGGACTAAGATTAGTATTTCGTTAACTTTGTATGTTACGACTGTTTCTCGTTCGTTTGTATTTAATTGATTTTGCTATTTTGCCTGATGTTGACTTTTTTATATAAAGTAATCATACAGAGTGACGCATTGATAAGTAACAGTATTAAAATTAGCCAATTTCCTACGTCAATTAAGTAGTAACAATGCAGTCGTTGTACGTATAATTTTGAGAAGAAATTTTCTTCATTCTTTCCAACGAATCTCAATCTATATTCGTTAAATTTATTAGCACGCGCAATCTCCTATGAAGAAAGTGCGTGTTGAGTAATTCAAAAGTACTCAAAAAAAAAAAAGGTATTTACGTGTATGCCTTTTTTTTGTATACAAATATTTTGCTACATGCATTCAGAGATCGTGACCTCATCCGCATGTTATCCATACGCTTTTCTTCTTTTTTTTTTCCGATTAGCGTCACTAGCTGAATAATCATAGAGGCGGTGTTGTGCAATGTAAATGCCAGATTTATATGATCTTAAATAAAAACATTTTGTTACGGTGCCTTTGCATTCTTTTTTTATTTAATATCCTATAAATCTGGCGGAATCCTATGTTATCCTGGATCCCGCTTATCCTTACATACTCTGCATATTCAGAACCTGATATTACTGTGGCATAAATACTCTAGATTTTTGTTATATGCTTCTTATAACTTGCTACTGCATGACCGTACAAAAGTAACTTTAATTTGAAACTGTGCAAAATTTATAAAAAGTTTCATTGTCATTGCTGGTTGTTAGTTAAAATATTTTTTTTATCACACTCTTGTAACGTTAGATAAAAATCAAAAATCACAATGAAACTTCATCCAATGAAAGGATACTTGGAACATATGTCTTGTTTCCGTCATACGTGGTGGGTGCTTGTTAATACTCTAAAACAGTTTATGGGATATCGTAGAGCGCTTGGGAAGTGGGTTTTGTAGACGCGATATAAAAAAAAAATCAAAGTCCTCGCAATATGTTGAAATCGATCGGTCGCTAAGTGTAAACCGCACGCGACAACGGCGACGAGGTCATTAGAAATGAGTATCCACTTACCATTGGAAACCCATTGATTGCTTATGTGTACACAGGATACGAGTCTTAAGACCAACGGGGAGGACGAGGTGGACGATAACCCGTACAGAGTCCTGGTAGAAAAATACGAGGCCCTGCTCGAGGTCCAGAGACATCCAACGACGCGACCAAAGACCAGCGTCCCAACGCCGTGCATGTCCCTCCAGGAGGAGCTCGAGATGTCCGGAGAGTTCAACTTCCACAGTGTCCAGTCGGACGCTGGCAGTCACCATGAGAACGGAAAGAGTAACGGAACAGGTGCCCGACGAGGAAGACCTGGCCAAGGAAAGAAACCATTTTCAGCGACGCCAACAGACTTCTCCGAGGCAGAAACATCCTCTTCGGGTTTCTCGGATGAGACCAGTAACAAGGCCACTCAGACCGACGGTCGACCTGGGTCTTTCCTCTGCTCCATAGCCGACGGCGAGGACTGCAAGTTCAGCATTTACGACGATGCCAGTCCCATAGAAAGTCGCTTCCGAAAGACACCAGAGTACAGACAACTCTTCCGTGAGATATTTGTCGTGCTGAAACGCGCTGCCGAGGCTAAGGACGAGGGCGAGAAGCTTCCTCTGTTGGATGATTCGACGAACTCAGTACCCAGGGTACCACCGGTGACACCTGCCCAAGAGGAAGCCCCCAGCGAAATAACGACGGACGACAATCAAAGCGTCATGTCATCCGTCGTCTCATCCGTAGTATCGGAACCACCTTACAGACCTTGTACCCCGGTATCCGATCAGAAGAAGGAAGACGACATCGTCAAGAAGGAGAATATCAGTATCCGGGACAAGTCTATGGAAAGTAACGCTCCAAGGGGTCCGCCAGGTCCAAGACGTCAACAGCTGGAATATCTGTCAGTGAATGTAAACGTGCGCAAGAAGTCTTCCGCCAAGAAGAATCCAGCCAAGAAGCTGACCTACAACGACAGACCAATCACACCGGACATCGTACCCACGACCAATCCTCGTATGATGCATGCAAAGTCGAACAGCGCCGGTAAACGGAAATTCAGACCTTTGACCAATGCCGAGCAACTCGAGACCAACGGCGTCTGGAATGGCAACACGATACATTATTATTCCAGTAAAACGAGAGACTCCCCCGTTAGCTCGCGCAAACAAACTGGCACCGGTTACAATCGTCAACTTAGCGAGCAGCACAATTCCAGTTACGAGTACAAGCCAAGTGCGGCTTCCGAGGGGGTCGCCAGACTGAAGCGACTCGATATGTCGTACGCGGAAGTACTTCGCATGTCAAACAAGCCCAAATCGACTAGCCGTAGAAATTAAGTCTCCTTACCGTTACTTTTACTTTTCACCCTTCTTACCGCGTTCGCTCAACCCACCTCCCCTTCCTTATCCCCTCGTATTTCCTCCTCCCGTTTCCCAATCTACCTTAATTAATACCTTGATCGATAGATGATAATTTTGTACGTAAATCAAGCGCGACTAGTTGCGTAACCAAATGAGACAACCAGCGCGCGTAGTTAATAACAGATTTAAATTATTTTGTGAGCGTGTAAGAAGGATATGTCAGTATTCTAAAAGACTCTACCATTTAAAGAGTCGTGTCCCTCCCCTTACCTCTGGGCTCTGCCCTAAATATATGTCCACCTCAATCATCCCTTTTACCCCATTTGTAAATATACGCGAATCACGTTTACGCGCGATAGATTCCGCGTGCGTTCGCATCTTTTCGAATCGTCATTTTTTTTTTTTCTTAGCTATATATACATATATTTTATATCGTATCGTATTGCATCTGATAATTCGTTATCATTTAGCTCTGTTTTTCTTTTCTTCGTGTTTTTATCCTTTCTTTCGCGAGATGTGTTTTTGCACGAAAGCGACGTAGGTATATGTATGTATGCGCGACTCGACTCGAAACGTGTTCATACAGGTTCGACGTTTCCGTTATATTTTTTTTATTCCTTATTTTCCTTTTCTCGATCTGTTTTTCGTAATTCGTGAGATCATTTCGCGATAGACCAAGAGTTTTGTTTTTGGTAACGAAGGGCTCTGCTCCCGAAAACGAAGAAAAAAGCAAAAAGGGGACGAAAATAAAAGCGAGTATTTATGTGCCATTTACTACATCAAATTACAATTGTCGTAATAAACTTCTTGCTCTGATTGAAGCTCCTGATCATTAATGATAACGGATATATATGTATACCTAGAAACGGTGCGCCACAGCGATGTTCGCGACGGTGTGATAGCTTTTGTATTCTACAGATACGGATACTACATCGTTGTGATCATCTTGTACAAGTGAATAAATCCCTTTATCATTATTATTCCCTTTATTATTATCATCATGATATCTTCATTAATCGGCAATACACATTCACTTGAACGACACACATCCACTTTTCACACATGTTCTAATCGCGTACCTGTCATACCAATAACCAGGTATATCAATATTTTTTTTAAACGTGCTCGTTTTAAAAAAACCATTCATTGTATACCTTTATTCAATTGTATGAAATGTACAAGAAATTCATTGACCGGCGCTCGAGCATTGTTGTTCCAAGAAACGTCCAAGACTCGCGAGACATAATTGTATATTTGTACGATGAAAAAAAATTTGAATTGAAAGATAGAAGAAGGCAATTTGCAAGAATTACATACAAATAGGGAATAAAAGAGGAGCGCTTGCGAATCTGGATTAATATTTAATACCCTTCAATAACGATACCTGCACTCGTTCAGAGAGGATGCACTTTAGTTGTGGCAATCGTCGAATAATGCACGATGGACTGCACCTAAGCTCGGTTGTACATAACTTGAACTGGCGTTTCTTCTTGTCCTGGGTATAATGAAGTTATTGATATGGGATCAAATAGAAATTGTAAGAGTATTTTTTTTTTTGGTTAATTATTTATACATACTCTGCCATAGGTCTTACTGCTGGTCCAGTTGGATTATTTTTTGGTCGAGGATTCACCAACAGACACTTCATGGGATGTCCATCTAGCTGCCTATTATGGTATGTCTCGACGGCCTTGGTTGCATCTTTTAAAGTCTTGTAGATAACTTCAGCGGTACCTGGTCTGACTAATCTGGATACCAATAGTTCTCCGACGTCCTCGAATAATTCCTGTAAAGTCAGTAGAATCGTTTATTGAAATTTATCGATGAAGATTGGTTGTCGTTTTTATAAATTATTAAGTACCTTTATATCTTCTTGAGTAACGTTTGCTTGCAAATTGGAAACGACAATTCGATATCCTGTAGATTGCGATGTCGAGCCGGAACTCGTTTTGGGACGTGAAAGAATTCCCATTGTTCTTGGCTTTATTGGTGCTGAATCTAACCGCGATTTTACTCCTACTTGTCGATGGGGACGTTGCTCAAAATATTTTTCATCCACATCATCGGTTAAGATAGTTCTGAAGTAAAATATTTGAAATATTTATAATTTTATTCTTAATAAAGGTTTGTGAATCGAAATAAAGGATTTATGGTAGGTTGACGATGAGAAATAAATAAATGAATAATGTATCAATTCAAGTATTACAAACGACTGCCCTAGAAATCGTTTGTTTTTTATAGAATTAATAGAGGGTTAAACTATTTTTTAAAGATATCAATGGAAGGGTAATGATTTAGATGGAGAGCATAATCAATATAAAACCATACCTCGATTTTGAGTTGAATGACCAGTCTTCTCGAAATGATGCAGGAATGGGCTTAGTCTACGACAAAAAAAATTTTAAATAAGCTCTGAAATCTAGTACATGGCTTAAGTTAATTGTGAATTAAGTATCAAAATTCTAAGAGTTCATGAGAAAGCAAAAATCTCTTCACTTCAAGTGGAACTTAAACGTACCATAGCAGTGCGAGCAGCCATCTTAAACTCCCTGGATCTCTCAATCTCTGCTTTCCGTGACGGAATATTCCTTCCAACATTGCTAGTTGGGGGTTTTACCCAGGTATACGGTGACGACGGTTTAATACTGAATACAGGTGGTGGTGGCGGTGGTGTTGGTGCATATTCATTACTAACCGTACGTCTTAATGGAGGTTGTTCTATCAAGTAATCTAAAAATATATAAATAGAATAAGAACAAAAGCCACTTCAATTAATTTAAAAAACTGGCAAATAAAGCTCTTGTGACCTTCATTATAGTCCATATTCATATTGTCCGCGTAATGTGGTTCTGCTACAGGAGCTGATCGATATCCAACAGTTCTTGTATGAGTTGGTATATAGTTGGTAGGCGATACAAGCTGTATTACTGGAGGCATTTTATTAGTAGTTAGCGAAATCCGTCCATTCCGTCCAGTTTTCCGCGAAATCCCAGACATAGGTGCATCAATCTTCTTTAAATGAGATGCACGCAGCTTGTCTAGCTTCAAACGTGCATCGCTTTGCTTAGCTATTTCAGCTAACTTATCACGTGCATCGGTGAGTTTCTCACGATTTTTCTGGATTATCTTAAAGCGTGCATCTGCAATCACATGCATTCCACGCCCTCGGACAGATCCATTAGCACGAGCTCCTCTGCTGACACCTCTACGTATTCTACAAAAATAATTGTATATACAGAATGCAATTATTACAGCACATATTACTATTTTATAATTTTGATGAATGATAAAGAAGAAATGTTTTAACAATACGGTCCTGTACATGGCTAAATGAAAACCCTGCAAAAAACTGAAATACTTTAAACAATTTAATAATTCAATTAAAATTAGTAAATGCTTTCATTTCTAATCAGTTATGAATAGTTAACAGTTCCAATAGAGACTAATCTCCAAAAATCATATTGTACTGTAAATACAATACACAAGAAAGTCGTATTAGAAAAAATATTCTTTTAAATGAAATGTAATAACATTATACTATTTCATAATTAACGTACAGGAAATAACCGTTACGGAGCACTATGGATCTTTAAGGTTATAATAGACCCAAGCGATTTGGAGTTTTACAGTAAATACTAACTAGAAATCACTATTGATATGTTAGTTTTCTTACCCGCCTCTGCCTCTCATTCCTGAAGGTTTCGATTTTTTAATTATGTCATCTAAACTCAATCCCATTTCAGCCATACCAAACGCCGATAGCACGGAAACTTAAACGGCAAAGCACAAATTGCAAGCCCCTATTTTGTGATTAGCGTTGAATTAGTTGAAACTCGAAGAAGTAAAATAAACCAAGAGTGATTGCACTATACCAGTTCACGACCCACGCCAAATATTAGTATCGATACAACCGGCTTGAGTTGTGGGTGCCTTCTTACGAGTGAACTTCGTGAACGGCACTGTAGGTTTTCCATTTATCTATATGGGCTAAAACCCACAAACTTCATAGCTATTCGCTGGTTCTAACGGAATGTTTTAGGAGTATCCAATAAATGAAGGTTTGTGTCGACTTGTATCCATTATAGTTTTATAAGTCATATTTTTAATGTGATTAAAGAATGCAAACTGATCAATACTTTGTGTTTGATACATGAAATACATGATTACATTACATTATACACATACATTAAATACATAAATCAGCGAGGGTTTCTTCTTCCAGAGATGAGTAGGGAGATGCACAACGCTACGGTTTTAGGCGATACCAAAATCATGGCGCTAAATCGTAGCGGCGAGTCTGGAAGTAGGATTTTGTGATCATCGCCTCCGTCGATAAAGCGTATTCCGTCGTAGCCGAACTAAACGCGAAAACGAACGTGTAGCTTGGCGGGCAGAGGTTCTCCGCTACTCACCATTGGTTCCCAAAGCATCCTTAGAACGAGACCGGGAACTATAGAACATCTGAAGAACTATTGACAAAGCCTATAATTGAAACATTTTAAAGAAATTTGTAAGAAAGTGTTTTTCAAATATTTATTTTTTTAATACTACTAAACATTATTGGATCTTGATTTACTTTCAAAATTTATTCAAAATATAAATTTGAGGCTAAATCGAAATCTCGCAGAATATACGAAGTAGATAAAAATTGAATTGAAATTGTAGAATATCGAAAATAAATTACATTCGAATTAAAATATTGATAAATTAAGTGTTTGGAACATTAAAATAATTAATTAAATTAATAAAGTAAAATATTAACACTTAGAAATTGGGAATTCTGGTCAAGCATACTTAGAAGTACTGGAAGTTACTCAAAATTGTGTGCGCGAAAATTCGTCGCACAGGGCTCGATGAGTGGGAGCAGGCGGAGAGTGGGGGGCGCGCTTCAGACAGTGCCCCGACTCAGAGCGCTCATTCTTCCTCGAGCCGATCTCCTATACTGGTCTCTTGGAAGCACCCCTCACATTCATTTCGAACCTTCTTCTATTTCTATATTTATTTCTTATTTACTTCCTTATTTCTTTATACTTTATTCTTTACTTTCTAATATATCTCTTTCCTTATTTCTTCTCTACTTTTATACCCCCTACTCTCTAATTTTCTACTTTTTAATTTCTTTATTTCTATCTTCCCTTCTGTCTTCTTGTTTCACTCTATTCCCTCTCCCTTTCCATTGTGCTTGTCTCGCTTGTTCTATTCCTTTGGTCGGGTCGAGCATATTCATTCGAGTAGTCATATAAGAGTAGTCACCCTATTAGAGCAGCTACACGTATAGACCATGGTGTCGGGGGTTGCCCTTCCGCCTCATCCGCTGAGCTT
>JASANN010000094.1:0-11218 GCA_031762395.1 Calameuta pygmaea | reverse complement strand
ACCTTCGAAGGTTCTAGGGCGTCGGTAATATGTCGGTTACAGGAATCTTGATCCAGAACCCCCATACTTATACTACTCTCATAAATTCTTCTCCAGATTGAAAAGGGACTCGCCGCTCCTATATTTCTTCCAGGCCTGCATAAGATCGCTCTTCGCCTTCCGCACCAGACCGATCGGGGCGCGAATACCCGATGGATCTGTCGGTTCCTCTCGTAGTTCTGACGCAATTGTTGTAACGTTTAAATTCAAATTCGGGCGGTATAGATATTGTTCATTACTGTCGTCAGTTCGTATTCCGGTAAAGATAACAAAACGTGCCCGCCTTATGCAGTTTAAGCTAAGTAGCAAGATCCCCGCTCCCTCCAGTTTGACGCTGCAGTCTGGAATCCATGGACACAAAATCCGTAAGTGCTCGGAATTGGCCAGGGAGTGTAGCCATCCTCCTCGGTGCGAAAGATGGACCCAGAAGGGTTCATGATCTGACAGGACACGCATATTGCATTTCCGGAAGTTATTTGCTGTGGGTCGCGTCAACATGCGTATGTCACAGGTGTCGAATGATGTCGTCTCGTGTACCAGGGTTTCCATTGAGCAAATATATTCTGAATCAACCGTTCTGCATGATGTCAAATACGCGGGGTTGGCCAGGAAAAACGTTCGGTGATCTGCTGACAGGGCCAGATATCTAGAGGAAGGCAAGATGTAGGCAGACCCAGTCTCGTTGACTATTGTTTGCCGGACCGGCCACGGTTGCATTCAGTACAGCTGGTATTCTGTGTGGTCCAAGAGGGGAATGTGGATTACTATTATAAGCTGTCCCTGATGATATGTCAGATTCATGCGGGCGATACTGGCCAACGTTTCCAGTCGCACGTACTCCAGCAAGATAGGGAACTCGAGGACGGCTGCTCATACCTGTACTTCTTTGGCCACCGCTATCAGTTGGTCCGCCGTGATAATACTGGGATCAAGCTGTCCGCTGCAGGTCATGGTGATTACATGGAGGTAATACTCGCATTGCTTCATGTCCAGCTTTGCCTCCACTTGTTGGGCGTAATCCATAATTGTGGTGTTATACTGCAAATAGGCCGTAGCCTTATGGAGCAGGTTGATTTGGGTTTGGAGATTGGTAACATAGGATGGAAGCTCATCGACGCGTTTGGCCTCCACGACGTTCTCCTCATGCAGTATCTGGAATTTGTAGGTTATTAGATGCATTTGTTGTCCAAATCAGGTGCGTGAGGTTGGTCTGGTTCACGTACAACCGGTCGATTTGAAAGTTGATATAACTCTGCGTCCTCCTGATTGAGCGTATCAAAGAGCGACTTGCTCACGGAGCCTATAATTCCCAGAGGGACAGAAGTCTGAGAATGGTGTCTCCAATGGTTCCCTTATAAGCCGTGTCTCGTGAGAGATTCATTTGAGTTCCGTTTTGAAGTTTTCCGCCCGCACGATCTGGTTCTTGATATAAGCGAGCCGTAGCAACTTGGTGTAGGGTTCGCCGCTGTTAATCCGGCTGCAGTAGCTTAAAACATGTAGTAGGCGTAATCCGTCCTTTGGAAAGCCATCGATGAATTTTTGAACTTCTATGAAAACGGTGACTCTCCAATCGGCATTCTGAAGACGGAGGGTAGAAACCTTCTCGAAGTAGAGTCCAGGAAGTTCACGCACGGTTATCACTTGGTATCACTTTTCATTTTCGGGCGCGGCCAAGGCCGAGCCGAGAGCCCCTAGGAGTCCCCACCAAAGGAAGATCCTCATCTTGGCCCCGCGCTGCCGCCTAATAGTTACTTTTATTGGTGAGGAAACAGTTTAATTTACAATCAATATAATCCAACTTTTCCTAACTTACACCAGCTCTCGGACTTCCAGGAGTATCTGAGCCTACAAGGGTATTTTCTTTTTTTTCTGACAGGCTCAGTCATCCCTGGTATGGGTTCTTTCGTTCCTCTTTTCGCCTCAGACGTATGCCATTTTTACCTTATCTGCATGTCGGCGAAAGCGCTTCCTATTTTCCGTTTCCAGAATAACATTGCTCGAATCGGTGAGCTGGACGATAGTGAACACCCCTACGTAGTTAGCGTCAAGTTTGCCTTGCTTGGGTTCTTTAAGGGCATAGACCTGATCTCCCACTTTGCTCAAGAATGGATGAACGCCTGTATCATATTAATTCTTGGATCGTTCCTTTGCCTGATTTAAATTATTACTGGCTTTGTCTCGAATTTCCGACAGTCGTTTGATCAACTCTGCGAAAAATGAATTGTATGTCGGTAGACTATCATCTGTCGGGTACTGACTAGGGAGCTGAGGCAATCTGCCATACACAACCTCGTATGGTGTAAATTTCGTTGCCTCGTGGACACACGTATTATATAATGAAGCACAATAACCTATCCCAATCGTCATAGGCCGTGGCATAATGTTTGACGTATTCCGTTAATACTATATGGCTACGTTTCAAAGCGCCATTGGTCTGGGGCTGATATCCGGACGTGGTTAGTTGTTCAATCCTGAAGATTTTGAATACCTCATCTAGCAGATTACTGGTAAAGGCCGCGCCACGGTCGGTAAGAATTGCGCGGAAGGCACCGAATTGGCTTATCAGCCTTCGCGCGAGGGCTTCTGCTATCGTTGTGGCCTTTAAGTCGGGTTTCCGTTCGGCCAAGCAATACTTTAATAAATTGTCTTGAAACGTTAACATGTATTTATTCCCGTGCGGTGTGGTGAGTAGCGGGCCCACCATGTCTAAGGATACCTTATCGAATACATCAGCGGGAGTATCGGTAATTAGCATGGGCTCGCGGGTCTTGAGGCGGACAATCTTCTGTTCGTGACAACCTTTACAACGCCGAATGAAATTTTGAACCTCGTTACGAAGACAGGGCCAGTGAAATCGCTCACGTATTTTCCGGTATGTTTTTGTGATGCCCTTGTGGCCCCCCACTAGGCTCTCATGATACTCCCGGATTATCCCGGGTCGTTCCTCTGGAGACGGCACTCTCGTGCGTCCATAACAGAGGGTCACCAGGATATTGGTACTCCCAAATGTCTCGTAAATCGCAGACGTGGACCACTCCTTGGGAAGATCATCAAAGAGGTCGCCGGATCGTGAAAGGCTTATGGTTGGAGAACGAGTCGTAAGTAATAGGTCTTTTGAGCTGGGAGTCTCCTGACCCCATTGAGAAACGCCAGGCCAAATAGGTTACGCGTGTAGCAATGCGCTAAGTCAACCAAAGGCGGCCTGGCAACCGCGATGTAGAAAATCGAAAAATCGCACAATAATCACATTTTCGGAAGTCCAGCTTATTACTGTGCATCCGAAAATCGGCAGTCTACGATTAGTATCCGAACGGATAAGGTGGTCTCGTGGAGTAGACTCAGTACAGGAGATAGGCAACTACCAAACGGTACCTACACGCAATTTAAGTCGACGTACGTCAAAAACTGTACCTATTCACTGTTCGTCTCAATAAATCTTCTAGTTTGCCATATTCGCGCGAGTTCTAACTCCTTAACCGGCAAAGATCCCAAAACAAATATTTAAGTCCTAACCTCTCGACCGAACTAATTCGTCTCCGAGACATTATGGCACAACAGGTCTTTCAAATTTCTTAGGCCTTCTTGGACGGTTTCTGCACGTATCTTTTCATAGTATTTCTGCTTAACGATTACACTATACGTACGGTAACTATCATTGGCAGTGACGGCTATCTGACCGTCACAGAGGCCGCGGGCTCTTATAGTATTGATATCTATATAAGACCCCATTGGCAGACAATGCGCATAGTTCCTTCGTTTATAGGTGAGACACTCACGCGTGCCTATGATTGCAGATTACTTGAGATTTAGGGCCGTGGCGGCCCGATGTTGTTTTTACTCTGAGAGGTGTCGAATAACGAACTGTCAGCTGGAGCCGACGAATCGACCGCGCCGATGTCCGGCGGACATCATATTGAATATTAATCGCAATCTGCTTTGCTCTGCTGCAGGTCGGGCACAGGGCCCCCAGACCGCCTGGATAATAGCGCGCGGCGCCATACGTTCTGATGTCCGTGGAGATGACGGTATGGTCACCGCTCCTTCTTAGGGTATTTGTGGCAACACTTGCAGCAAAGGGAAGCGAGTGGAACGAGCGGCAGGTCGTAGCCCAAGCATAGGCGTAGACTGCTGGCGTCCCTTTCCCCAGTATTCCGAGGCAGAGGGAGCTCGATCGTCACGGAGTACTGGCAACGACCCTTTCGTTTGGTATTTTTCGCGATGAACTCGGGTTTGCCGTGTTGGGTGCTTCCTCTACCCTTATAGGCGTGGCCCCTGAGTCCCCGAGGCTTAGTCTATGAAGTAGTTCGCCTTGTCACGTGCCGTGCCTTTTGGCTTTGCCTCTCTCACACATATATGAATACGAAAAAGATAATTGAGAACCGGGGATGCATGGGAATTGCCGTGCCTTTTGGCTTTGCCTCTCTCACACATATATGAATACGAAAAAGATAATTGAGAACCGGGAATGCAGCAGAGAAATCACGCGATTTCGGAGATGCCGACCGTGGCATTATGTGAGAGAGCTAACTTCCGGTCTTAACACCGCGAACGTGCCTAAAATATGTGAACTAAAAATTCCAGAATACATTCATGCGGATAAAACCGTTGAATTGATAAGATTTGCCCCTGCTTGTCCATTTACTTTCAGCAGAAAGTAGGTAGGATCAGGGAAGGCAAATCAGTCTCCAGATACACACCAGAACGCATAGTTCTGGACTAGACCATACATCAATTCCTAATCCTAACAGCAATCTAAAGTACCGTGCCTGTACAGGACGGCAGTCGCAAACTTACCTTAAACAAAAATAAAAATAAACTTCCACGCGTAGCGCGGGAGATTAACTTAGTTAGATATGTAATAACGCCCTGTGCACCACAGCCTTCTGTGATTTGCCCGACCCTTTCCCCAAACATGTCAATGCGACGTGAGAGTTCGTCGTCCCCACTTTCATTGTCATACGGATCCATATGCTGGAGGATTTCCTGAGTTTCCGAGTCGAGTGAGTTCCTTTCGGACAAGAACGTAGGGAGATCCCGCTCGTCGCTTCCCTCCTGGGGAACCATCGTGTGGTTTCGCTGATATCGTTCCTCCAATAATATCGTCCAAGGACTCGTCAAATTTCTCGAACGAGGTGCGCAGGGTCGACTTCCACCGGATCGGTTGCTATTTCGAAATCGATCGAGTCCCCATCAGTCTCCTCGGCAGCAGGTCCCATTGCCACAGCGACTTCTTTGGTTTCTGTGTTACGTCCGACGCAACTACGCCCCCAAATTGTCCACTAAACACCCCCTTGCCCAATTCTTTTGCGAGCAACATTGTTCAACATAATCAGGTCTTACGCGCACCTAGCTCCGCCATAGTATAACTTAAAAATAAGATATTAATAATCGTAGTATAGTAAGTCCATGGGAACAGTACATGGGCGGAATGTTTCCACAGGAGCTCGCCAATGGATGTAAGAGAGAAAATGGCATAGCTTCGCAAAAATCCAAGAACTTCAGGACGATGGACCCCAAGGTACCTGCCGATAACGTAGCAAGACCGCGGGAACCAAGAGTAATCCGCGGCGGTGCCACGGTTCCAGAATGCACTGAATCGGCAGTTTTTCATCCCTTCTTTGGATCCAGACGCTCCTCGAGCTGGAATCGAGCAGCGAAAGAGTCAGTCTACTCAGGAGCCTCATCAAAACCAGTCATATATTGCTCTCACTAAATTTCGAATCAAAAGCGAACTTAGTGCAAAACAGTTGTGTTAGCCAAGATACCTTAGAGCCTATCTTGTCTTTCTCGCCTTAAGGCCGAGCAGTAAAACCACTCGTGAATCACAAATTTTACTCCTTTTCGAACTCAGTGATCTTGTGTCATAATGACCATTGCATTAGTGCCAGTGCCTACCTTAGCGGCCGGGAAAAGGACCATCTTTTCGAAAATTTGAACTGTTTATTGTTTCCTCCGAGAACTCATCTCAGAAATCAATCCTATCTCTTTCTTACTACCACTGGTAAGCCCATTACGTTACCATTACTATTATCGTACCACTGTTTTACCATTCAACATATGTATATTTTTAACAACGCGCATAACTACATATCTAGCTTACACTCACACGATAAGAATATCCGTCACATCTATACAATCTACACTCAACTATTGTAACGCAAACAACACGAACCCAACACTCACACGAATACGACATAGATTGCGGAGCGGTTATCGCATATTAACGAGACCGAACTTGAGGCCCAAGGTACTCTCACCAATAGAGGTATATACATTGGCATTAACTAAATCATTTCTAAAATACCTAGTTTCCTTTCATCACTTATACAAGAAACTTTATCTCGATCACCGGTCTGTGCTTATGAAAACGACCAACAGAAAACAGCTGGGTACGCATAAGCGCTTTTCGGTTGTCAAAGAAGCCTAAAGGTAAGCCGTTCCTCCCGGGACCAGCGGAATCTCTGGTTCTTTCGTGTTAAGTCAAATATGGATTTAGCTTTTTTAGAAAAATCCGGGATGAACCGGCAAAAGTAACCCGTCAGCCCTAGAAATTGCCGAACGTTCTTTGCGTTTTGTGGTCTAGGGAATTTTGCCACAACTACTAATTTCTTCGGTTCTGGTCGCAGTCCGTCACGGCCAACTATGTGGCCGAGGTAGGAAACTTCCTTCCTAAGGAACTCGCACTTTCCCGGCTCTAACACGAGGTTCGCGTCGGCCATAAGCCTGCGAACTGGCAATTCATGTTCTTCTAGGGATTTGGCAAAACCCCCAATGTCGTCTAGGTACATAAATAATTCCGTACCCTGGAGCCCCCGAAGCACATTATCCATTAAGTGTTGGAACTTCGCGGGAGCATTTTTAAAGCTTTCCGGCATTCGCACGTATTTATAATGGCCGTTTGGTGTCGAGAAAGCGGTCTTGGGTCGATCCCTTGGGTCCATCGGAATCTGCTGGAATTCACTGGCAAGATCAAAGGTGAAGAAGTACTGAGCCTCCCCTAGCTGAACCAGGATGTCGGTGATTTTCGGCAGAGGATAGGCGTCGGAAATCTTTTTCTCATTTAATTTGCAAAAATCAATTACCATACGCATCCGACAGCGATCTTGAGAATCAGGCTTCTTCTGTACTATCCATACCGGCGAGTTGTAGGGAGACTGAGACGGGGCAATTACATCATTATCCAATTTTTTCTGAACCTGAGCCTCGACCTCGTTTCGGTGTGCCAAGGGGAATCGGTATTGTCGAGTGTTAATTGGAAGTTCGTCCGTAGTGGGTATGCGGTGCACCATTCTGTCAGTATAGGGCAGCCTGTCCTTGGGGAGGTGAAATCTATCAAGGAATTCCTCAACAAGGCGTCCGATATGATTTTGCTCTATTCCATTATGAATGTTCAAGCGAAGTGCACTCATGATATTTCTGACTTGGTCCGAAGAGGACATTGCTTCTTCAAGTGAGCCCGAGGCCTCTTCCGACGAGAAATCTGGGTCTCCCTCATAGCACGAGAATTCTTCGAGTTCCACTGGCGAAATCGTAATCTCTATATTCTCTTCCCGGGTGTTTACGACTATCACGTGGCACACGCCCACCCGTTGAGTGACGAACGTTTCCCATATACAGGCCCGGAGTGATTTTTAGCCGTGGCAAATAACCTTCCGTCAGTCTGTTATTTATGACTGGGATAGGCACTTGAGTCCTAGAGCGGTCCTTTAATAGGAAGTTTCTGCTCCCCACTCTTTTCCCGAGGTCGAAAGAGGCCTGTTGAACGTAGATGGCATGAATGTCGAAAGCGCCTTTTGTCTGAAGAAAGGGCTTGGGGTGTATTGGGTCGGAGGCTGTCACCAGAGAGTTATGATACAATGACACCTCAGCCCTTTCTTGCCATAGATGTGGTTTCCCCAAGACGCCGTTGCTTCTGGTGGGAAAATCGCGTACGACATGAAACAGGGAGGGGGCTCCGTCCAGATGTATGACCACTGTGCCTAACGTGACGACTTTAGTCTGAGTGGACCCCTTAAACTCCGTTTGGTCCTCCAAATTTAATAAGAGGTCTTCGTGAAGGGACTTTAGATTGATGAGTTTTAGGTTGGACCCAGTATTGCAGAAGAAGTTGTCCGTGCCGTGGGTGAGCTCGGGACCCGAAAATTTAATCACAGGTGATTCAACCTCCTCGTCTTCTACATCCCTGGATAAATTTACTCGGGAGGCTTGAGAAATTTTACGGATTTCTTCGCGGACTGGTTCGTACTGGTCAATGGGCCCGCCGACCCTGGTCCCGACGAGCCCCTACGGAGTTTAAATCATCGCCTAGTTTCCTTCGCGGTCGATTAGGTGGACAACTTGGAGACGTTCCGCGTGGGACTTAAATCACCCTGGTTACCCGTTGATTCCAGGGACAACAAGAACATCCGACGCCGATGTTACAACAGTAACGATTGGAGCATCCGCCGGGGCTTATTCCTCCTCGTTTAGATTCGGGGTTTCATAGACAGAAGGACTCAGGGTACGCGAGTTTATCGGTTTCAAAATGCCTGGGGACCTGTTCGGCTCCACCCCGATAGTGCCCGGGATTTCCCTTCTTATCGAAAGTGACCTTATATTTGAGGGGGAAGGTGAGCGCATCCTAAAATTGCGGTTATTGTTTTGGAACAGTAAGACAGTTGATTCTTCGGGCTTAGTCTGCGAATACTCAGTCCTGAGAGAGAACTTTTCGGCGAGATCGAATGCATTATTTAACGTCTTTGGTTCATGTATCGCGACCATGTCACCGAGGTGTGTCGGCAGACCCGCGAGAAATGCCTGAAGTCCCAAGGCAGCCAGCGCATGACATTCCGTGGCTGCGGCTTCATCCTCCTGCTCTTCCTTCCAAGGATTTTGCCCCCCCCCCCCCTCCCCGTACCAATATCCGAATACGGTCATAAAATTGTCGGACTGCTCTCCCTGTCTCATCCTCGCATGCAAGATTTTAGTTGAGTAATAGTTGAACATCTTACTTCGGGTCAGGTGATGTTTTAGTATGAATCAGTTCCACTATGGTATTGATTTTCACCCCGTAAGTGCTGTTCCTAGCATCGCCTCTCAGGCAACTTATTACTACACTGACACTCCGGTTCCACAAGTGGGCTCACGAATGACCTCCAATTCCGTACGTCTTGGAGGAAATTCTTAAGGGGCATATTGGTGCCGTCAAACACAGGGATATGCACTATTCGGGACTGGAAGGACAGGCTCTCTATCAACGAGGTCATATTAGATACAAAGGCCTCGTCCACAGTTATGTTTAACGCTCTCGTGGTTGCGACGGAAGGACTCGAACCTCCGCCTGAGGTCGTCATATCTCCCTGCATGGTTACCCTAGCGGATTACAGCAGGGGATTTCTAAGACTTTACAGTAGTTACAGGCTACTCCTGGCGGTCACAACAAACCCCCACCACTGACCCTATGAGTCATAGAGTGCACCGCACTTTGACCCTCCACACCGCACTATGGCGTCACCCTCTCGCCCATGTGCGCGGGTCCCCAACTCGCGCCCCTGATGGCCCTCTCACCCCCTCGCCATGTGATGGCCTTCCACCATAGGGCCCCGATCCTAAGGCCCGAAACCCTCCAGTAGCAGCGGCGTTGCATGCCCCCAGGGGGCTATCATGGTCGGCAATTATGCAATGATCCCCGATCGGTAACTTTTTTAATAACCTTAAGGAGGTAGCATGGTAAAGTAGAACACGGTTTTTTTTGTAAGAAATACCTTATAGTATAGAAGCATCGCACGTATCACCTTTTTTTCGATACTTTTAGCTATCGATGGGTAGGTATCCAGCCTTCTAATATTCTGCTCAGAGTGAATCCTCCGCATACCGTGTAGATGTTGGAACCCGGGTACCCTCTTTTTGGTCAATTTAGCGACCGATGTTCAAATACGCCCGGCGTGGGGATAACATTTTCTTGGTCGCGTAAACTGCTACATGCATCTCTTATTTGTAACTATGCAAAAAATTATGGTCATGGTGGCGTAAAAGACGGTACCCCATGAACCATCTTCGTAGCATCATGTCAGTACCTTGGTGCAGTTAACCACAGACCAGTAATAAAATCAGCAATAAAAAAGAAAGAAGAAATGATAGCGAAAGTAAATAGTGAAAATTTTTTAAAAAGTGGTATGTATAACACCGTTAATCTCGTACCCATTTTTATTTGATTTAAAAAAATTTCCTGTCCATCTTTTACCTTTATTTCTAGACGACCAGCCAAGCTGTCTAACGAACCACTGGCACAGCAATTTGCAGGGTATAAAAAAAGTGATACGTATAACAGGGTTAGGCTAGTACACGTTTTTATTTGATTTTAAAAAATGTATTGTATATTTCTCACCTTTCACCTTTATTTCTACACGCTGCACAGCAGGGCAACCAGCACGGTAGCATCACCATCACCACTAACCATCAACCTAGCGCCGGTTATTGCTACTGCTGGAGCGGTAAGTGTAATAATTTTAAGACTATACGGGTTTTTATTTGGTTTAAATAGATTTATTTAAAAAACTGAAATTTTACAGATTATGGCAGCGAGGAGACTCTATACACCGCCCTTGGGGGTCGAGGGGCAATTTGAGGGACCCCTACTCGACGATATTCGCCCACCGTTGAACGAGTTTTTTACCCCTCTTCACGGTGGGCAATGCTTTTACGGGTGCCTATACGTCCACGGCCATGTGAAATTATCAGGGTAGAGCACACCCCTCTAGTGCTGCATTATCTACTGTTGGATGTCACCCTACCGATAGGCGCGGGATGTGCGTGCGGTGCGAACGGAGTGTGCTGCATCCGCATGACACGATTGTATAGCATGTATCAGCTATTACGTGGAACACAGGGCCATGGTCATCGCCCAGGGCGGTGATAAGGTAGTGCCCGTGCGGTTGCAATTATATAATTTTTTATATACTGCGCCTATTATAACCACTAGCAGCTATTTGTAATTAGTTCTATACATACATATTCACCGTTACTTTTTTACTTATTTACTAAATAATTGTTCATACGCACGCACGCATTATTACTATACTTTTTTTTAAAATATACACTATGTCTTGTTACGTCCGCGTGAGAAATCAGGTTCCACATCCGCGGTCGATAACTAAATATCAAAAGGCCAATCAGTGGAGTCTGGTTTCCATCACATAGT
>JASANN010000090.1:36952-52215 GCA_031762395.1 Calameuta pygmaea | reverse complement strand
TCCTACCTGACTTTAGGACTAGTTACTGGCACATCTCCTCATTTGAGGAGTCAGCCATAAGGAAAGGAAGGAAGGAAGGAAGTAGTCATGTAAGAGTAATCACCCTGTTAGAACAGTTACACGTAGCGACCATGGTGTCGGGGGTCGCCCTTCCGCTTGGTTTTCACTGCAATTATGTCATATTAAGCGGTTGGCCAATATAGGCGGAGTCATACTAATCGAGTGTACTGTATATGGCATTTTAAGCTCCTTTAAAACTTCTGTGTTGTATGAAGATATGCTGGTTCCAGCATGACGTCAGCTCTGTGTATATATTTCCGCAATCTTTCTGCTTATTCGTGATTAATAATATAATTATGTAAATGCTTATTTTTAGACATTTGTGATAACAAAAACTTGTTGGCAACGGTCTCATGATCTTTAAACAGTCTTTCAATTGTGTTTTACTTACTATTTGTAATTTTTGAGCTCTCGGCTCATTTTTTTAAGTTTTCAATATGATTGAGTCATTTCCAATAATACCTGAAACATCCTTAGGCAACAAGGGATATATGCGCACAGTAGAATTGCAAAAAGGGCGAGCTTGTTACGTCGGTGCTTCGTCTCTTCGCGCATTCCTGTCGGTCTCCACTACTACCACATGAAAAGAAATGAACAAATATTAAAAAAAAACCTTTTCCTGCTTTACAAAATTTGATCTTTATTGATGTTTTTGACAACGTGGGTTAAAACAACACACACTTGCTTATTTAGTCGGTTCGCGACATCAATGTCACAACGAAGGGACTTCTTTACGTTATAATCCATAAAGCATGAGACCCTTTGAAAAACACTGATCCCGTGGATCAACGATAGTCCATATGGAATTATACCGCTGGGTGTACGAACATACATATAATTTCACAAAGAATTCCATGTGATAGTGAGTTTATAATTACGTCCAGTAATACAATCCAGTTTTAAGTTTTCTCTTCACGGTTTTTCTTTTCGTCTCGCAATTTCACTTCTTTAAGGCGCCACAGAAGTAAAGACGCCATCATGACTTTCGGGCATAGTTTTCATGTACAAACATAGAAGACACGTTCTCTACGTAAGTAATGAACTTATAGCAATGCTTTTGATTTCATCTTAATTATTTCAAGAACTTGCATAATTAAATTCTATTGCCTGATCCATGACATAAAGAAAAATTGAATTGACAAATGCGACGCTCGTTTTTATCCGTTTTAACGATAAAAGTATACACGACTATGAGCGTGTGAATCAAAGAAAAAATTCCAATCGGCTTATATTTCACTATTATTTAACCAACTTATATGATGATATATAAAGACTTTGGATATTACATATCTCGGTTAGTACACGCCGAAGCCGTGTCGGGTAGTTTAGACTCTTGTAATAGACTTTGCAGATGAACATAATAGAAATAGTTAATGCAGCATCATATATTCATTATAGTATCCCATAATAATATATTTATTACCTATTATATACTTAATATGTATGATTTTTTCCTGCATTCCTCAATATATTATTTTTTCCTTGTTTTATCTCGTTCCTTCCGACTGTGTGTGAGATAATATTTAGAAGACTGTGTCAACTTTAAGTAGCATACATCACGACATAATTATCATCCTTATCAGCCTTATTACTTACTGCTCATTACATTCTGCATTAAATCTTCCATCCAATTACCGAGCAAGTGGCATTCATACGCTCACAATTTAACTCTCTCCTGATTGAAGTCCTTTCTCATCAAGAGAAGTGCCTTGAGTCTAGAGGGATTCAATACTAATGGGTAAAATAAATTTAAGCGTTAAATTATTAAGGACCATTGAGAATAAAAAAGAGAGAATGAATAAATCCCCTGAAAGAATCGATCGATCGACCTTGCATAAATTCTCATTACTGGCGACAGAATGAATAAAAGCTAATCGAATTACCATCGTCATCAATTAATCAGTGATCGATCAATTGTATTTGGACGAGTTGCATACAATGCATACATACACTCACACGTACACATAGTAATTGTAATTAGAGCTGGTATAATCTGTAGCGAGTCCTTTGGATAATAACATTTTTATAGAAACTCGTATGCATTTCTATGAGGAAAACTCGTACTGCATTTCTATGAGGAAAGAGAACGGAGTGTATTATTCGTGAACAGTGTAGTCGATTTTCGTGGCATTAGCTACTCTCAAGTATCAGTATTGAAAAGTAATAATTTCATTCGATAAAAAGGGATAAACGAATATATCAGTTGGGATACAAAAGTATAATAATGCGATTTAAATCAGACGCACGGTCGTGTATTGCTAGCATCGTATAGGTACATTTATATTATTTTACACAGGACAGTGTTTACGCACAATTTCTCTTGGATATCGTCAAAAGAATATATTCAAGTTGACGGTCCACATACTCGCTTCCATTCTTTTCTCTCTCGTTCTTCTCCCTCTCCCTCTCCCCCTCCCCCCTCTCTCTGTATATATTTATATATATGTATAGTTCTTTTTCTTTGTGAAACTATACATTCGCATGACATAAATCAATATAAACGGTTACAACGACTGTAGGAGAGAGGTTTCTTTTTTTCTTTTTTTTTTTCTCGAAAAGCTGTAATTATAATATTTTTGTATTGCTCTCTACGACATTCAAATATTCAGCCAGAAGAAATTATCAGTTTTCTTTGTTTAATTTTAATTCCTCGTGTACTATTCTTATTATGTCCATGTTATATTTCTCATGGTACATATATGGATCTAGAATAAGTCATTCAATTAGTATCCAAGTTGCAAGCTGAGAGTTTGAAAAAAACAATTTTCGTAACGATACACTGATATAATAAGTAATTATAATTTCCGTTCTTTATGAATTCAGCGTACATATAATTGAAATAAAAAATTTACTTCATAAGCATATAAATAGATTTTGACCATCGGAATGAAATTGAAGGTGCTATGAAAATAGGCTAACAAAGTTACCGAGTGTGACTTACATCACTAACAATACCGAATAATTTATTTATCATATTTTAATTTCTACGTTAATTACCATTTACCTCTTTTTCATTAATATGTATTTATATATATAGTTTCAAGAAAATAACGCTTGTACAAAATTGACTATAGCCCATTGCTTCTATGATGTGTTACTGTGTCAAGGGGTCGACCGTTAAAGAATTCTCTTGATAAAGTCGACAAATTGTTATGTCGTTAATCTATTTGTTACATATTCTTCTTATTCTTCACCGTTTTTCTTTTTATTGGATATGGCGTGTATAAGTATTGACCTGAAATTCGTCCGACCGGTAATAATTCTTGAAAAATTATTTTGTCCAAACTGGGCCAAAGATCATTCGATCGGACACAGAGAACATTATTTTTTATTCTCATTCACTGAGAATTTTTCATGATAAATACGAATATTTTACCGTTCCATTACGTTTGTAATGCAATTGCTAATTAATTAATTTCCTAATGAAAGCGTCGACGTGCTTTCCTGAAAGTGGGTTTGACTATCCAGATAATGTGTATTAATTCTCGACAAGCCCAATTCACTCTATTATTATTGCTATAAATAAACGATATCGAGCGACAAACTGTACAAACAGGTGTCAACTTTTTGATAAAAACTTTTTACTCCCAGCCAATTCAATTGGACTTGCACTATTATTCGTGCCCTTGATACATAACGTAAATAAGGAAGAAAAATAAGATATTTTGATTTTTGGTCCAGTTTTTATCCGTCTCCATATGAAATTTCTTTACTTCGCGCAGAGCGACACGAATTTATTTTTATCTTCGCAAGGTTTTCTCCCCTTTAACAAGTAGTTGCCATTATAATCAACCCCGTCTACAACATAAGAGTGCATGGATGTATGTATGCCATATGCGTAATTACGTGAATTCGATCAATTGCTCTCTAAAAAATCGTGAAAAATTTTACGTTACATATAAAAGTGGCAGATAAGTACATATAAGTTCACTGGTAAAAATTGCGATTTGCCCGGATGCGAATACCGACTCGTATTGCGCAATACGAATATAAAGGTGCAACATTTGCTGTACGAATTTTATAATGGGTTTCTCTCTTTTTCCGGTCGGAAGTGGCGATACAAAATTGACGCGGAGGGGTTTCTTCTCTATTCATCTGTTTCCTTAGGCCAAAAGCCGTCAACTCGTAGACAATGTGTCTCCTACGTAATATTTGTCCGGAGACGATCACCACCGACCAAATTATTTCTACCATGGCAACTTACTTAGAATAATAGATAATATATTTACATGTACACACAGAGAATGTATCATAGAATACACAAGCTCGTATTTCTTTTCTTCGCGTTCCTTTTCAACGACACCTCTCATTCACAGACACACATTACACGATGCAAACATCCATACAATATTACAATTATTCATACTACGCGTGAGTGTCGAATAAACGATTTCATTGCAGTGCACTTCTGCAGTTATATGACGAATATTTTAATTAAAAAACATTTCCTCCTTCCAAGGCATCACTTTGCCAGTTAAAGTTCAAATTCGAATGACATAGCGTTGTTACAAATTGTAGGCGTTAAGTCACAGGTGAATCTACAGACAATTATCCAACGAGTAAAATGAGGAATGATATAAAACGACGGAGGTAAAACAATTAATGCAAATATTTGTTATTCCGAAAGCCGTTAATTAATAGGGATCACAGAAAATTTCGTTTTTTGTAGTAAAAAATATAGAGCTGAAAACCAAGATTACAGATAAAATCGACAATAACAACATGGAAGTTGCCACGGGAGAAAGCCTATCAAGGCGGATAGATCGGTGTATCAATTATTTTAATATTTACAAGAAGCTGACTAGAATCCGACAGTCGATCTATCCTCGAGGGTAGAGAAATCCACTACCTTTTAAAAACTCCCCACTTCGTAAGAGTCTGTACAAAATATGATTCGTCGGCCATGTCGACGTCATGATTATAATCCGAACACGTCGACCGGTACGGAGAAGTTCATAATTCCATAAAATGGCCGCTCTCTATCCCTCGATTTCCAAAGGAATTCACACTTTAACTTTTATTTTTTATTCATTAATTTTCATATCCTAGCTCCGCATAATATCCGGCCTCCTATTGCACATACTGAGATACTCAGGGAATGCAGGAGTGCGTATTAGTTGCCTGTTCCGGCGACAACAGCGCCACTGAATAGTCGGAGTCCAATACCAGATCGCTGATGCAGCCTACGATGCCCTTAATGTATCTTCCTCCCGTTGTCCTTACGATGTCCGGTGCACCACCTTAAATTAAATATTCAAATTAAACGAAACCGAGGCGATACGACATCGATATCTCTAAGTTCTAAACTCATTCCAAGTGCAACATCAGGCCGTTGCTCTTTTCTAAATTTTAATGAACTCTGAACACAATCGTGGAACTTGGAATATGGCCGCTGTGCCTGTTACAACGATTTTTCAAAATACTTTTACCATATATAAACTTTAAACTTACCAACGTAGAGACCCGTATCAGTATTAAGTTGTCTCAACTGTCCAGGAGAAGATGCTGAAACTCCTGTACCGCTATCAACCACGAGAGAAGCCCACTGTTCGTTTCTGTGGGACAATAAAAAGATGATAACACTGTATTTACTTTATCCCGAAAAAGCTTTGGGATTCTTCATTCTCTCTCTGACCACTCGTTTCTCATTTTTTGCCGTTTGCTCACTTAGCTCTCATGTTCATCTCCCTTGCGCAGTAGAGGTGAAAATTTTGCAAGGGAACAAATTTCTTTTAAAAATGATCCTATTAACGGTGTTGATGATTTTATATTTTTCATTTAGAACGTATCGAACGGCTATAGAATTATGAAGTATTATTAATGAATGTCCCACAAGGTATTTCAGATACGTTATAATAATAGTCCTTATATTAAGTAGGAATGAACGTACAACAAGGTCAGTGCATTGTATATAGTATCTTTTGAGCTGAATTGGTTCACGTTAAATATTACTGAGGATGGTCCAAGCAATGGAATCTGATCAACATTTAAGCAAGAATGATGGATTAGCTGCAGTCTACAGAGCTTGAGGCAGATAAAACGAAATATGAGAGAGAAAGAGAAAGGAAGTAATTTATTAGAGGCTTTTTTTTAAGTATACATTTGTGTTACCATTTCCTTCCTTCACACAGAAAAGGAAAAGGAATAGTCTTTAAGAATAATAATACTTTTAAAAGGGTATGTACACTTCAAGACGTACTTGAACAAGAGAATACCAGAGTAAACTCAATGATCAATTAGAGTCTATAATTAAGGCTCCCGGTCAAGGATCAGAATAACTAGTCCTCAATAAATGTATTCGTATAGGCTACTAGATATATTTTAAAGTTATAGAAATTAATAGAAAAGGAGAGAGCTCTGGCTATACGAGAGGTGAAAATAAAAGGATCAAGATTCGAGGGTACAAATAATTGAGTGAGAGAGATGTCGAATGAAAAAACTATCATACCTATATGTATAATAAATACGACAGCTCAATCGTTTCATTATTAGTAGATAAAAGAAATCTCATAAAATGAAGTTACCTAACAGCTCTGACGCGATGCCAAAGATCATCGTCTAATCTCGTAAGGTTGTATCTGAGAACGGCTTCTCCAGAGCCTAGATTATAGGCCAAAGTGAGATAGCCCTGATCTAAGCCGAGAGCAAGGAAATCATCGTTGGCATCCCTCTGCTCCTGGGGATCAGGTTGCCTTCCGCTCCAAAGGAGTAAGCCGCTACTGCTACTCGCCCTGAATCGCATGTTGATGTCCACTCGGTAGCTTATTATTCTGAAAAGCAGACATTGCGCATCGATCTTCAATAGTCCTTCTTCAGAGAAATGGTATTACGTCAACCCAGTGATGGTAAGTAGTGCATCATCCTCTCTCTCCCTCTCTCTCTCTCCCTCTCCCTCTCCCTCCCTCTCCCTCTCCCTCTCCCTCCCTCTCCCTCTCCCTCTCCCTCTCCCTCTCTATCTCTATCTCTATCTCTATCTCTATCTCTATCTCTATCTTTATCTCTATCTCTATCTCTCTATCTCTATCTCTATCTCTATCTTTATCTCTATCTCTATCTTTATCTCTATCTCTATCTCTCTATTCACCTCTTCATGGTATCTGCATCACTATAGTGCAGATAACTCTCGCGACCCGAGAAGCTGGGTACAGATTTTTCATATCTAGCCGGTGCAGATGGATCTGGTCTTGGTGGTGATGGTGTTAACGAAGTGTAATCCGGTGCTGGACAAGGGTGTGGTACTCCAGGACGACAGCGGCAGGTGAATCTCTCTCTAAGAGGACGACATTCCGCATCACCGCAGGGTCTAGCTTCGCAGGCATGTCCACAATTTCCAACGTTCACCCCGCCTAGAGCTTCTGCCAGAATGCCAACCTGTTCGGAGAACATGCAATGAATTACCTTCATCAAGTAGTGCTGCATGGTAATGCTGGTAGCCATATGGCCGACGAAAGAACAGAATTTTGATTTATGCATAAATTCTTCATTAGCAACATACGGAAGACCAATGAAAATTCTGTACAGGTATACTAAAATCAGTGCTCCTTTATTTGATTGTCAATTTAACTTACTTCTCTACCATTCAGTATAACTGTTTGTATGCATCCAATGAAATTAGCTGTTATTTTCATTTTCGGTGAATACATGTCCGGGGTCGGTGCACCTCCTAGATAAAGATTCAAGGGCAGGGACAACTGTGTGAATGCTCCTGGCGCCAGGATTTCCTGTGGTGGATCATCTTCGACTTCCAGCGAAGCTAGACGACCTGTTCTCGACACACGTACTTCCAGCCATTCCCCAAGACGAACCGGTGTCTCACTCCTGGAAATACAATATTCAGATTTAACAATTCTCATACTCCATTTGTTCTCTGTTCTCTGTTCTACTTCTGCTTCGTGTTTGAGTATAGTCATAATACAATTCCCTGTGCCAGGTCGGCCCGAAATTGCAGCAGTTTTGATTATGCATGAACACCTCTAATATATAGGAGGTAAAGTTTAGGCCAGCATATATACTATACATAAATACCATCTAACGTAGCAATACGCGTGGCATACGTTCTAGGAGACAGTAAGGGAATGATTAGTTAAAGTAGGTTTGTTCGGTTTAGACTCACGGAAATGTATATTCACTTACGTCGAAGTTACGTTAAATCGCGAACAATCACCATGCATTACGTGCCTTACTGTTGTTGAATTAAATAAATAAATTCATCAACGTTCGATACAAGCAATTTCATGCTCGATTGAAATTAATATTGAGAAAATATAATTTTCATAGACACGTACTGCTTTTATTGTACTGTATGCATAAGGTGACAGTACTAAATTGTGCCACGTGCATTGACCCCTTGTTACTTTATTCAATTATCTCGTGTTTGTTTTTGTTCTGTATGATAATTCAGATAAATAAATATTAACAGGATATACACGTGATGTTGTATTCAGGATCAGTAAACGACTGGCTTACGCTGGTCCTGGAGTACGTAGGGAATATTCCTGAAATTCCAGTAACTCCTTTAACGCAACGTCAAGTTCGAGCACAAATGAAATTCGTTGCACGACAACTCGTCTGCGATTCACGTGAAAATTGGCAAAATTCTGCAAAGATAACGGACTCTTTCTACGCCGCTTTAAATAACTCGAGAGCAAATTCAGATGTAAAACGAACGTCTTGAGAATAGTCAATACAGGGTCAAGTTGGAATATTAATGGCGAATGAATAAGTTTAAGAGAGAAAAGAGATCTGTTAATAATCAGTATTTGTAAGAGTATCGGGAATTGTATGCGGTATATAGGGCAGCGGTGAGTGGAGATGAGACAGTGAAGTAAAATGAGAAATACGTTCGCAGTCCTTTATGCAGGTTCGTAAGGGGTTCAAAAGTGAATGTAAAAAACTGAGAGCTTTTAATCCGGCGTTAAGCGCTTGTGATGAAAAACCAACAAGAGCCAAAAGGGCTGGAAGTTATAAAGCTCGAAGTACTGTACCCCTTCAATCCGACGAAGTGAATACGAATAAAGTTTGCACTTTGATATTCTGGGTAGAGATGGACTACGCGCGAAAGCTGTCGCGGTCCTGAGAACCCTGGAAACCTGAGCTTCATAATGTAACAAGGAAATCGAAGAGTATTTGGATAGAGGGAGTGAGAACTAATAACGCAGTGAATTATTAACGTTGCCGAAAGAAGAACGGCGAGAGAAGAAAGTAATAGGAAAGACTTTAGTTGATCCGAGTCATTATTTTTTTATCTTCTGTGTTTTAAAAATAATTTTACACATTTTTATCGCTTTCATATTCACCAATAAAATATGAAAGTATCTATAGTTGTGCACCTTATATATACTATGTACTCAATCAATATTGTAGTGCTGATCCATTGAAAATTAGAAAAATTGCCCGTTTTTAGACTTATGGTGATCAGTTTATCGTTTAGTCGTTTCCCTATATATATATATATAATCATAGGATATATTTACTATATATATATATATATAGTAATACTCAATGATTGTGCTTTATGGTAAATTGCGTTAAAGGCTACACGAGATTTAATTTATTACCTACGCAGTGGCCGTAACTTTAACTTGTTATCGTGATTTCCAATTAAAATTTCCATCCGCACACTCGTACCGCTAATTTTTCGTTACCTGTATCCAAAAAGGTGGTAACGTGCTACAAAAAATCTATGAAACAGACAATATTGTTTTATCTACGTTAAATAACGCGTACCCAAATGGCTATGTAGACACAATGAGCATTAAAGCGTATTCAAGGACTGTGAGCGTCGAATTCTTATTATACATTCGTATTGTATTTTTTGATAACTGCCCAGCCGTGCAATGCAAATGTGACCTACTTTAATGTACAAATCAAAAAATAAAATGAAAATCTTCCGCTGACTTCCTAGAGCCAGTAGGACGCAATGGATTGAATTATAAATCGGAACAAAAGAATTTTAAAAATTCATTCTGTCACATTTGCCTACACTTTACAAGCTACGTATCTATTCGATCCAGTCGTGCACGGTCGTCTATATATGCACTGAGGTAGGTAGGTAGATAGATATTCACAATAGGTAAATATATTGTATGTAAACGTAATACATGCAAGTAGCATTATTCCCTGAGACGTGAATCAAGCCAGGTCCATCTGCGTCGGCGTACTTCATCCTTGTCGTTTACCTTCCTCCACAAATCCTGAATCATATTTCTCCTGCTTAAGGAGATTAAATAATCGGCTTTGCAAGGACCTCTGGAATATAATTGCAATTTCATGGTAGAGCCATCAAGGCGGAAGCTGTACTGGACCCATGACGGGGATAAAGCGAGCGTCGTTCATACATGTGGATCTTAGTACAGTGGTGTTGGACGTGCAAGGATTAGTGTACCTCAAAGTGGCAGGACCAGTTCCCAGGTCGAAGGTAAATTGCACGTGTCCCGCGGAGAGATAGAGTGCAATAAAATCACCGGTGGCATCGCTGTGATGTCCGTTATAGAGAACCACACCGTCGGGAGCAGTAGGTTTTAGCGTGACGGCCAATTCCAGCCAGGATAGGGACGTATCGGCCAATCCGGGATACCTTAAATACGAGGACCCATTGAAGGACGGCACCTAGAAATGAGAGAAAATTAGATCCACCTATAGTCCGTACTGTCATCTGGATACCTCATTCCTTCCCACGAAAATATCCTTTCATTGCCATAATAGTCGTAGGACAAAAACGAGCCTGCCGACTACTGAGCTCGACGCATACAATTTGTTCCCCACGGATCCACGAGTGTCAATATTTACTATCCATATAAAAAAAAATGTAGCAGGAAGTAGGCAGGTCCAGGCAATTTAATTCTCCCAGCAGCCTCGCCACTGGTGTGACGTATTACAGCATAAATATGGCATCCACGCCATCTGTCGTTGGTTTCTTCCATCTGGACCAAGAAGAGCCCTAAATATTTGCAAAATATTGCCAGAACGTGAATAAAGAAATAATAAAAATTATGCAAAGAGTCTTCACACGCGAAAAAGAATATTACATCCCGGCCTAAAGAGACACCACTGACTCAATGTTATCAAGGTTTACTTTCTGCGGAGTCTGCAAAAGTAATATACATCAACGGCCTATATCAATTTCGTCCGATATCATACAGGCAATGGTCGCTGCTTCCTCCTCGAACATTATCATTACTCACAGGAAGCTCTACATTTCTTCGCGCTGAATCATGAAAACGAATACGCTCCCACCATCTTCCCAATCTATCTCCCCTTCGTTAACGTTAAGCTCCAAGCTCGTCACTCTTCAAGCTTTCATGAATCTTCCCTTCTCCTCGAACTGAACACTGACGACGCCTTCAACGCTTCTTCACCGAATTCCATTATACCATAAACAACGGACAGTGCATTTAAAGGGGATTGGACGTTGTGTGGTTTCGAGGTGGAAAGCTTTCATTTCCAAACCTCCACAAACCTCCTGGGAGTTGCATTGTCGTGCATAGCAATGTGGCTGTTTAATTGTGCACAACGAAGCGGGACATTAGAGCTCAAGACATTAAGGGGACTATGTATGTATTCTAGACATCTCGATATGACTTCTTGCCACGTGGTACCAAGATGTCCTGGAAGATCCTCTTTCCAGAGTAATATTTGCTATATGATCTCCCATCCAGACTCAAACATTATTCTAAACTAAATAAACGGACCTCCCGCTAATCGCTATAATTTAGTAGGAGTCCGGTGGCACTTCGCAAGGAAAACATTGAATTTTGTACTATTTTGCGAAATTAAGATTGCACTCACCTGAAGGTCAACTCGAGTTTCACAAAGGTCGCCTGTATAACCGAGAGGGCAGAGACAGACGGCCGTGTCCCCACCTGTAGTCAGGCATTTTCCGCCATGGGAACAAGGTACCTTACTGCACCTGTCAGCCGTACATTCCTCTGAAACAAGAATGCATAAAATGAATGCAATAAAATCGTATCGAGCGGTGACTATAATAAAAATGAGAAATAAAGTTTTTGCATGTTTAACAACTGCACACAATAGCCATCAGGTTCCTTGTTATTCGCTCGGGTACTTCATTTGATGTTAGCCTTTGCCAAACGTAGTACCGTGTAATAATAGGTTTGGTAGTAAAAGCATTGTCCGAGGTATCGATCCGTTACACTGTACATATGATATACAGATTCTCTTTGGAATTGACATTTTTTTGTATGACTCACATTTTTTTTACCAGCACAGTCATTGGATACAGATATAAAATATATAAATTAGTCTGTCTGAAGTTTAGCAATGTGAAATGTCCATTGTAGAAAGTCTAGCAGTAGAGGTAGGACTGATACTAATTACAATAAACAATCAAGCAGAATAGAAGACGGTGACGATATTAAAATTAAAATAGTCTCGTGGCAGGTTCCAGGTGGAAAGTAGAAATGCCCAAGTCAGGTCTGGCTGCGGGCTCGATCAATATGAGCCAAGGTGAGCCGGTGGTGGTTTGCCCTGGTCTCCTGTGTAGCTGTTTGCAGGAACAGGAGGTGGTGGTATAGGATGTTGGTAGAATATCAGGAAGATTAAGGGAGGGTGTAGGAGTCATGGTAGTAAAATGCTATCTTAAGACAGAAGGCTGCACCAGTACCAAGCAGCACCCTATTCGATTAGCTGGAGAAACTAGGGTTAGCAGAGGAAGGAGATGACAAATAAATTCGGCCTAGTGTTACATCCTTTCGCCATCTGCATCCCCAAGGACAGAAAATCTACGATCAAACTGGTAAATTAGGAATTCATGAAAAGGTAACTCCCCGCAAATTAGAAACCTCAGAATTCAATTAGATAAACGATCAGCAGCAATCCCCCAGGAAACAAATTTCTCAATATCATCCGGAGTAGCAGAAGTAGCAGAGACTGTACTGGAAGCTGAATCGATTTTGGGTGAAGAAATCGATGATAAACTTAGATAGGCAGTAGATGGAAAGGGTGTAAGTAAACTCGATGGCGGTGGTGGTGTTATCGGTAGACTCTTTGATAAGGGGTTAAATTCATATAACCTTGTTTAGACAGACGACAGGTACTCATTGACTTTTGAACTCAGGCTTGACGATTGTACTTGGTACGACAAGGCATCTCGACTACCTTTGTTCTCCTCTTTGTACTTATTACTTTAGAGTCTCTCCGTTAAGTTCCTTCCAACTTTACTCGCTGGAGCGGCACAGTCGCCATCATTTTCTTTTTTAATAAAAACACTTTTAATCGCTATAAAATGAACGTTACGAATGACTGTTCTTGTCTGAGGTGCTAAAAGGGCACAAGGAATGAAGCCAAATTGTGATACTTCTAATCAATTTAATTTTTCTTTCAAATTCACATTTATTTCTGTACCTATGTACCAACTCTGTGAATAGGTAACGGCCTACTTTGCTGAGGGCTTTATGGTCGGAAGTTAGGTGCTATATTGGATGCAATTCCGAATGCAAATAGGATATGGATTTTGAAATTGCTCCATCTACAGAGGATCTTCTTCCTGTATTTTCTTCCTAGTGATCTTCTTCACGGAATTCTTAGACTTTCTATTTCTTTGAAGAAATAATTTCCTTTAGGGAACGCTTTCTGTATGGATTCCTTAGTCCGATTTTCCTTTAATCAACTCCCTTGGTTATTGCTACAATTCTATCAGGGAACCAATAATCAATTGTCAATATTTGCAGTTCTTGGTAGTCAACGGATTACGGACATGCAACAGCTGTATTATGATCACCAAAGCGCATACAATAAATGTCTATCAATTATGTGCATCATCTCCAGTGGATATAACGAAACACTTAATGATATCCAGGTGTGTAAGTATATTTACGTTTTTTTTCTAATTTCTCTATATTCTTTATTCAAAATTTCCAAAAAATCCTTTGGTAGTCCTTTAAGTCTGTTGCAGGTGGAATAAACGAATTCTTCTGTATTCGACATACTTAAAACATTGTTGAACAGGAGATTTATGCAGAAAATAATGCTTGTGGCCGGCTAGTTTTCATACAAGCCATTTTCAACACATGCGAATACATCCCCGTTCCACAACGTTCAGATAACAAAAGAAGTATTGATACGTCTCCGATGAACAATGTGTTATCTAAATTTTGGAAACACGAAATTAAATTTAATGACATTTTTGTATGAAATTTTAAAAAAGAAACTGAAGTAACCCTTCACTCACATACTTTTGCAATTTTGAATAATTGAAAGCTTTTAATTAATTAAAAATTTTGTTTGTTTTACCAAATATTTGTGTTTGCGTATACGCTACGGTTCTGACTTCTAGAGTAGAATTTTTAACTCTATACTCTTTCTACACTTAAAACGCCCCTTTTTTCAACCGGATGGGACACGGCATCTGTCGACTTTCAACTTTTTAAGCTACCGACACTTTATCTGTCAAAGCGATATCAAGTGTCTAGTTGAAGAATATTCGGATCGGGTCTGAAAATACAGTAGTGGCCATTGTGTTTAGTGACCTAGCACGCTATCAAGGGTTTGATGTTTATCGCAGAATCACAAGCTGTATCCTTACGAAGCAGCTTCCACAAAAGCTCCATTCGAAAAGCATTGCATCCCGATACAATTTCAAATGCAATATGCACGAATTGGTTGAGCCGTTTGAAGAGAATCGAGACGACAGGAACGTCAGTTCAATCGAAGAAATTCACAGGGCTCTGTTATGCCAATGGATATGCGTTTAAATCAGTTATCAGTTTTGCATGATTAACTGCGATCATAGAAAATCAAATGGACTTTTCATATCTATATTACGTGTATACAATTTTTATTTGACTATCGCAGTAAATTTAATGAATATACGAGAACACCACTAATGAAGGTTCCACTCACATTTTGTGTCAATTACAGGTAACGAGCATCAATTGAAACGCAAAAATTGGTAGAAATTCGAAAAAATTTGACAAACCAACGTTCTGTGCAAATTCAATGATTCTATAAAAATTTGACAAAAAATTCGATTACAGTCTCTTTCTATATCAGTTAATTTTAACATGCGTGCTTCACTCTTGTTCTCTAAATACAATATTATATTTCGGCAAATGCATTAGTGGCTTTTCAAACATGAAGCTACCCATATACATATATCTGTAAGAATATATTGTAATGAGTCAAATGTAAATATTAACGCCATCTCTTAGATAACTTTCAAAGCTAGTGCTATCATTCAGTATAGG
>JASANN010000090.1:22591-36852 GCA_031762395.1 Calameuta pygmaea | reverse complement strand
ACAATTCTCGAGTTTGTTGTAAAATTCATAATTTTTTTGATTTGTTATTTAAATAAATTATAATAACCGGTATAACAATATGCATTATGAGATAATCATAGGATGGATATGTCGATCCTTACCAACGTCAAATCCATTTGCAGCATCCCCTTGTGGAGCAAGTGGAAAACGATAGCGATGCTCGTTGGCTTCCAGATGTCGGACGCAACCCCTAAATCCGCTCCTCACCGAAAGTCTTTCCAAGCCGGTTGTATTTCCGGGGCCTCCGACAAACAGTGGTTCCCTGAAGGTAATCCTTGAGAACAAACCCTGTAATCAGACAGATACGTTAAATCTCTAATTAAGAAATTGCACGTGCTGGCCTGGACCAGTAAGACTGAACATAATGTCTATAGCAACAATCATACAAAAAGGAATAGAAAAAAAAAGAAGAGTAAAGCAAAAATTCTTAATGATCGTCAACATTCAAGCAGAGAGGCGTTCCTTTTGCCACGGTAAATTTGACAATAATGTGCCACGTGGAAGGTACCTCTAGAAGATTGTTTCCTCTTCTCAATCTGGCTGGCTTCATTTATCCCGGAAAACCGAAATCTTTAACCCTCGTGTACGATATCGCTTAAGCGTTATACCTGCACAGTGGGTATCAAATTGTATGTGCTATTATATACATACATATATTTATAGCAACCTATGCGTACCAATGAAATACCTATAATCTCTCCTATAGGCGGTTCTGAAAAAATATATATATAGACCCAGGTACGCGGGTATATGCGTGAGCGGAAAAGTGATTCGACTCGACGATCGATAGCAGCAGCCTCGTATCCTGGATAGCAGGTAGAGATAGGTAGGTAGGTACACAAAGGATATGCTAAAAACGGATACCGTTAACAAGGTCATATCGAAGTTTCTAAGAATTATGATCTGGATGTACTATTCGCCTAGATTTACTATGCTTTATGATTAATCTTAATTTAACCAAAAAAAAAAAAAAAGATGCCTAGACTATACTATAGTCAAACAGTTTTGACGAGTAGATATGTAGGTAGGCACATGCGCTGGGCTAGATCGTTTTCTTGGTAAATGGTAAAAGGATCGTTGGCAAATGGATAAAAGAGACCAAGTGGAATAAAACTGAAAAGCAAGCAAACTGGTTAGACTTCACCGTACATGGAATGGGAGTGATCGGTAATTGAATGAAAGTGCTCGATTACCATTAACCGTTCGACCTATGTATGTTCCCTCCGTTTTCTGAATTCTCTTGAAAGTTGCATATATCCTATATATATAGTATATACAAGTATACGTCCAATGCCTCGTGGATACTGCAGAAGAAGAAAACAATTTCCTCGTAGCAAGAAGGACAGAGGAGAAAAAAGAAGCGAGGACAAAAAAAGTCTTGAAAATCCACAGTACTTGGCAGAAAAGGTGGTCAATCGGAAATAGGTGAGATCCAACGAAACTTCTTACAGACTTTGATCCCGTACGTTATCTGGGAGAATATTGGAAAGGGGAACACTGTTCGATATTTTGACAATACCCAGCATCTATAATCCAGATTTCAAAGCTATCGAGTAATTTATCGCAATATAAAATAAATTTATAAGGAACCATGAATTTCGATGATATATCAATTAGAAAAATCGTCACAAATTCATTAATTGAAATAAATATTTATTTTTAATCAAGTATAACTTCAATTAAATTTACGATAAACTTTTAATATACTGTATCAATCTATATACAGATATAGTCTCATATATAAATATTTTAAGAAATCTACGACTGACGTTGATTTCTGGATTTATTTATTACACGGATAAATATTACAGTCTTATATCAGTTCCTGGTAAATCTAAACGCAGAGTAACTCGAGTGAGCTTGACTTTACGTAATAAGTGAATTAAGTCGGTCAATAGTTAACCTGCACGATCCCACCAAAAGGTATGCCGTAACAAGTAGCACAGTCAGTACGCGCGCCAGACATGCTCTTTACTAACAGTTCAAACTAGTGCATAGTATGTCGACAAGGTACGCGCATCTAAGTTAATGCACTTCCAAAAGTGCTAGGATTTAGCACGAAGTGAAAATTGCATATAAACGTCATATAAAGGAAAAACTGTAAACTAGTAGCAATTCAACGTTTACGTTACTTGTTACAGTAGTATGAAAGTACCCGGATCGACTTCCGGTGTCCTTACTGCTCTTGAGCCTTCCGAAAAGTTCGATCTTACCTTACATATAATAGCTATATATATATATATATATATGTATACAATATATATACATATACTAGCTAAATACCCTTTGACACTTATTACCCTGTATTCATTCCGTTTATATGGGACCAGGTGTTACAGAAAATGGTAGATGTGGCTAGCAGGATTTCTCTTAGAATAGATAAACCGAGGGTTTGATAAGAGTAATTTTATCGTATATATTAAACCGAGCGACTGACCAACAAATTTACCGTACGAATTACAAACAAGACTTATAAGCAGACTTTTAAGCATTGGGGATGCTTATAATATTTTATATTACATTTTTTCTATATTAATATATATTACATTTTTTCTGAATTCCTTGGCATTTAATAAAAGCCTGATAAAAATAATACTGGGAAAATTGTAGATTCGCTGACTATGGGCATTATTTTTAGGACACTGAGTGCTTAATGGCGCTTGCATAAAGTACCCTCATACGAAAAGCCATTTCAAGCTTTCTGCGGATAGTTTCAGGGTAAACAATACCCTTCAAAAAGTACACAAAATTAGCCAAAAGTCCTTCGCTTGGATGATTTCCAAATTTTGAAGTCCTTGATAAACTACTTAGCTTCTATTATTTTCCAATCGCTTCTCCAATTTTAATAGTACACCCATATAGGTAATCTGTGCCTAGGCATTATCCCTGAATGGGTATCATACATTATTCTCTTTATACTACCGTACTACTATGCTCTGTGTCCTGTATCTGCACGCCTGAAGTGATTACAAACAGGATGTAAATTTGGTCCAGGGCTGTAACGTTACTTAGGGGTGGGATCGTAACAGGACGACTGTGGTTAACGAGCGTAATACCTAATAGCAGTTAATCTCCCTGTATGCAGGAACGTATAATCGTTATGTCATGATCGGTCGGTATACAAAATTTTGCTATGTAACAATAATAACCGGTAAATCGAAGTTGAAATTAAGTATATTCACGATTAGGTATCGTACAACAATAAATACTATAGTACGTGATATTATAATTCGGGTAACACATAAAATCTAGTTTGATGGATTAGGTAAAAATAATGTATTACTTGATATTAAAACTGACTGAAACGTACAGCTTATCGCACTGGGATCTCTAATAACAAAAATATATTTATGCCATGAATCCATTGAAGTTTTTCTTGTCGGATATTCGTGAATCTTTTGAACACACGTCGAAGCTGGATAACAATTCTCCAGGCATTCCTGTACCGGCATCTCGAATCCCCTACTAAACTCTTTGAAGTCGCCTTGATTTATCGAGGACTCTCAGTGAGAAATGATACTCGAAGATTGCTATAAGAAATGCGTGGATCCTGGAAATTTTTCCCATAAATAATTAGGCCTGTAATTGTATTCCGTGCGGTAGCCCTTGGAAATTCTAACGACTGCTGATGATCTTGAGTTTCAAATTAAGGGGGCGGGGGGGGGGGGGGAAGAAAAAATAATAAAGGGTCCCGAAAAAGCTATATCGTTTGCCCCATTAACATTTCATTCAGAAAAATTGCGCCGGAAAAGGAATATGCTGTTTTAAGAAAAGTGTCGGAAAGCTTTTTCACTCAACGCGAAGGTTACTTCGCTTGCACGTCGGTGTTCAAACTTATTACGAAACAATTTGCAAGTATTATGAGAGAGCGGGAGAATTGAGACAGAAATGTGAGACAGGAGAGAGTGTTGCCGAGAGGAAATGAGGTATGGGGAAATGGAGAGAAAAAGAGAGAGAGAGAGAGAGACAGAGAGAGGGGGGGGGGGGGTAAGTCGAGAGCTCCAAAGAAAGAAGCTATAAGCTCTTAGTGTAGGCGGAGGAGCTTTTCGAAGCATTTAGATCATAACGAGCGAACTTTATTAAAGTTACATTCTGAACTGAGTCTATACTACGGTACTCGGATTCGAACTTCTATGTGAATAAAGCCTAAAGCCTATGGTTGCCTCATCATGAATTAATCTCTTGATCAATGGAAATCAGTTCTCATGTAAACGTTACGATCGAGTTTGAACAATTCAAAAGCAGTTTTAATTTATATTACAGCTCAGCAAGCGTGAACGTTAATAGAATGTGCGACGAGTAATAATACAAATTTCATAAATCGAACGACAGTCTAATTAAACTGTATACCCATTACAAATTGAGGAGTAGCTTGCTATATTCGTAGGATATGATAATAACTTACTTTCTTAATCCTTGCTCAATAGACAACGAGAAAATCCATTGGAATAAACGATACTTATACATTTTCAGATAATCAAAATAATTCGTCAGTCAGTAGATACGTTACATTGATTGGAAGTCCGAAATAACAAAAAAAAATATTATCTGTATCCGATACAAAGGGACTTACGGAAACTGCTCATGATTTCGGCTACAAGAAATATATTTAATCAATTTCACTGAGTTTATACAGTAGCATTCTTCATAATTTTTAGTAGATAAAATGTGCCGCGTCGAAGCTCGACTATTCCGTCGCTTCTGACGTAGGCGCGTTACCAAATCCATAATGTGATTCATAACAGTAGGACGAGAGTGATTGTTTTCAAAATTAAAATTAAAATAACCATGGATCAAAAAATTGTCAAATTCTTACCATACAAATTGATAGAATTCAATATCATATAGGATAAGCTCAGGAAATTTTACTCCATCCTATACAGAATATATGTACCTCCCTCTTTTCAAGAAGGATATTAATGCTCCTATCTCTTTGGAGTGAACCAATCTTGGCAATGGTTCCTCGCCTTGATTAGTTCTACTAGGTGCGGCCAGCTTGTCGATACGCCTGCTTTTCAACCCCTTCATTCATTTATCTATAGAGATATAGATGTCTGGCCGCCATTTATAAATCGTCCGCTTGAGCCTCTTAAGCCGCTGTTCCTAGGTACATATGTACTTCTCGTCTAACAATGAAGATATACCAGCATGCATACGAGTGCTATTGAGACATACAGTGGTAGCATCCTGTTTTACATATGGGGATCTCTCAGTTTTCAGATACGTGACGTCACAGTACTTAATCTGATAGAAAGCCACTTATCATTTATGGCGTGTCGTCTAAACAGAGTGTTACCTTACAGAGTAAATTGTGCTTTCTATATGCGCAAGCATACATGAATTTACGCACACATACGTATATTTATATATATGCGACGCATGTCAGGGCATGATTTTTATGAAATTCACTGTGAAACCCTTTTACCATTGTTTTAATTTATAGGGTTTAAAATATTCCAATTTTGTTTGCATACGACAGATCGTTTGTACTTCTGTCTACACAATTTCTACCTCTACCTTAGCGCCCACGGAGCTGCATATTTCTGTCATAAGAGTACACGCGTGATGTCTCTTTCAGCAAAAATTTCATAAAAAATTTTAGCTTCCAACATCGTCTGACAACTTGAGAAAGTGAAGTACTTTTCTTAGAAGGAAAGACGTCGTCGATAGTCTTATCAATGACACGGCATCTCTTTTCGGCTGATAAGACTCCACAGGGTGCTTCGGTACCACGAGAAGTTCGGTTAAGTAAATCCATTAATTCGACAGGAAATAATGGTAACCCAACCTAACCTGACTATAAGAGCTCTCTTGTCATTCTAAAAAATTGGAAAGAAAAGGTTTTTCATTGAAATTGTTTCCTTCGACGTAAATACTAAAAGCTTCCTGGTTTTGAATGCTCTGAATTTTTTTATACATTTCCTGTTAGACAGGGACAACATAACAGACAATACATTCCTCGTTCGATCGTAGAAGGAACTGCCAATATTGATCACAGTGTTAAACATAACGTAGTACATGTACGTACATGTATATTCAGGCAAAATGTACCATCTGAGGCTAATCTGTCCATATGATTTCTACGATAGGAACCAGCTTTTGTCGATACGTTTGTGTTGAATAAATCGGTATATTTCATACAGCAATGCGAATTCTGGAAATTGTCATAAAGATAAGCTTGATTTGACACCTGACTCGGTCCAAAATATAAACGGGAATTACCGAACGCCCATTAGCGTTAATTTCAAGGCATATCCCTACTCGGCAAATACGTTTGTCACACTTTTGTATTTTTCAGGTTCACCCGATATAACGAGACAGAATTTATATGGTTGACATGCAATTAGTACAACATACGTGCGCTAAGCCATTTTATGTTGCTACGCTTATGTCTTTTCTGTTTATTGACTTTTATCTTTCTTTTCATTTTCCCTCACATACCCTATCGCCTTATCTGTACCATAACCATTTCGACTGGTACCGGCGGCTAGTGCTATATCATGTGGACTTTGAGACTTTAAGACTGACCACAAATCGTGGACATTCGGCTTCGTCTACGAGGTTTCCAGACTAGTTGCAGCCACTTCGCACGACAGCGACTCGGTAGTACCTACGACCAGGGGCTCTTCTATGGTTGACAGACATCCAGCCATTGCGCCACATGGACCATCTGTTCATCCTCCACTAACCTGGAGATAAACTTCATGTCCTGCTACCATGACCAGAACTGTCCCGTAGTTGGGTATCAGACGAACTACCGTTCTTGCCGGATTCTGAACTCCGCTGATCGTAATTGCCTACCGTCATCAGTTTCCGCCTAACCTCGGATTCCCTTTACCGCCCATCTTGCCTATGTTGTTCCTTACGAACTTCTATGAAATTATTGTTTATTCGTACATATGATAAAAGCCAATCTCGTCGTCTAATTCCAGTATCGAAAGATTAGGAGTACGTCAGAATCCTCAGGAATCTCTTCGCACTGTCCGGTGCACTCACGTTTGAGGTCTACGAGTTATTGATTCGTAAATAGATAACAATCTTCGAATACTTATCGGTTTGTAATGTCAACTTTTAATAAGCAAACGAACCAGTCTAGAATTTCTGCTCGGCTGATTGTTCTATTTTATCTAATCTTGTAAGCCACTGTTGTTTTTCTCAGTTTTATATAACGGTTTATGTATATGTAGTTGTCTTTCGACATCAGACTCCTAAGTTAGGTATATCTGTAATCGATATAAAACAAGACTTTTCCACGGCTAAGTCCAGGGATTTGTTAAAAAAGGAGTCCGACCTCGGACAACGACCATAGTGACATTTATTACAGTTTTTCTTAACAGTGTAAGAAAACATAAAAATCGTTTGTCTAAACAGTATATCTTATTCTATGTTTCCTGAATCCTATCGAATCTTTTGCCTGAGTCAACAACCGCTGAACTGGCTAAAGCGTAAATCTGCAATGTGATTTCTCCTCGGTTCTCCCTTCAGCATTATACAAATTCAACATTTGTCTTATTCGTGAATATTCCATCCACTTTCGTCATGCTGTACTATTTTCTGTCAACTTTCAATATTTTTAATTATTTTCTATACTGTTCACCGCTGATTTTATCATTTTTTATGCCTTTGCACAGTTCCTTTCTCAGTTTTATTTTTCTTTGTAGCATACGTACTGAGCTTCATTTTACAAAACATGCTTAGTCTTCTTTTTTCTTTGCATATGAAATTTCTGACACTATGACAGCCGTATCTTAATTTCACTTCATTTCTCTAATACAATTTCAGTGCATTTACTTTGTTTCCACAATTTCTATTACGATTATGCTTATGCCCTTCGTCTTTTTTTCATGTATTCGAGACACTCCCTCAAGTCTGTACAAGCCCCAGAATCGAATATTTTGTATTATATTATTTCGAAAAAGTGGTGTATCTTTCAGTTTTGTTGGATAAATTACATAAACTATTTTATTCTTCTTCCCGGGTTTCATTACCATACTGCACCTTCCCTGTTTTCGTTGGCTCTTTGTTCATTTGTTTTTCTAGAGCTTTCTTGCTCTCAACATCGTCTCTAATTTTTGCAGCATGTCTGAAGCTTGGTCGCGTTGATGCAGAAACGTCACGGTCCTGTCATCGTGAACTTTTTCTACGTCACTCTACTCGACGCCACAAGAGTACACATGTCCATCTCCGTTGAATGCATCGTAATACGTAATTGATGATCGTACGGACGAGCTATGAGACGTGGTCCTAAAAAATATTCGAAAAAAAAATGAAATGCCCAAAATATAAAACAATAACAAGAACGCGTATCCGATCGGGCGAGAATCTTCAATCAACATTATGTCAGGATCACGTGCGCCGGGATGTTCACGCTCAATTACGTTCGGCTCCCGGTTGATCCTTCGAGGACCCTATTTCAGATACAATCTTCTTTTCCTTGTTTCCACAAAATTCCTTCGTCCGTCAAGGGTCAATAAAAACATTCGGATAAATTTTCCGGCGCGTCACTTGGTGCCAACTTCATTCCTTCATCTTGTCGAATGGCTCGATGGTTTCTTCGAGCTTTCATCTTTCTATCTAGACGACAATCGATTTTCTTCAACTTATATAAAAGTATCGGTATGTACTACTTTCCTACATTGGACAGCACCTATAACACGTACCACCTATCGCAAGTGGTAGCCCCGTGTCTACCTGACACAGAAAATGATGAAAATCCGAAATTTTCTACAACGTCAACGTATATTATGATTTATACGAAACTTCTTGGTTTTCGATTTCGCATAGTCAAGTCCTATATACGTGACTCCATAAAACGTAAGCCGAGAATTTAGTACCAGGTACCGTAGGTTGTTACAAGTTTCCCAAGCGTCCTGCAGGCAACCATATTGACATTCTCATTAACGATAAATAATATTCACGATAAGGTGAGATAAAGATGATCCAACTTTTTGAAAAATTACACAGGCTCATTATTGTGACGTTACCGCAACCTATATGGTATCCTATATTCATCTATATCGCCTATTCACCGATATCGCCTATCCCGTGGTTGCCGGCGACGTAACAGAGAATTTAAAGAATGGAGCGAAAAAAATCTACAGTCCTAATGTTCATTACCGGATGTATTCGGACGTAAATGATTGATATATCGAAGTTACGTGAGAAATGACAAATGATATATATTATTTCCATATAACGAATTTCTCGAGCATTCAGAAAGTATTAAATGATCGCCTGGCAAGTTCGTGACGTTAAACGTTAATAATATAAGCCATTAATCATTAGTATATCAGTAATTAATCAACAATGATTTGTACTAATAAGTGTTAGCCAGACAGAAGACTGTTGACTTTTGGAAAGATATTGAGAAACAAGGAAGTTTGAAATGAAAGCAATTTATGTAATTCATGAGGACTAAATATTTTTTGCTCGAATACAGAATTCAAATTTAAAAAAGGCTTTTCACGCAGCCTGATTCTACAATGAATTATGGAAAAGAATCGAAAATATATTTTCTATATAAAAACAGAACTCGAGAGGTATAGTTCGAAGACATGAAAAATCTAGTATAAAATGAATATTCTATTCAAAAGTGTTTCGATCACGTAAATCCATCATCGAATACATTTTTTATTTATTAATTATTTCATTTCACCTTTACCTATGAATAGAGTCTAAAAATATATACCTGTAATATAATTGACCTTTAGTAGTAATTTTATACCTTCGTACCGAGTTGCAAACACCTCATTAAGGGCTGTAAAAGAATCTAATGAAAGGTAATCTAAAAAAAGAGGTAAAAGTCAACGTGACACACACAGTACGTCGTGGACATTAAAGAAGCCCAAGTCTCCAAGGCTCGAGACACTCCCTGTCTTGGGTATGTAAATCGCAAGAGTCAGACAAGGGATGAAAATTAAAAGGTTCAGGGTGACAGTTTAAGTGATCCAAGTTCGAGGATCCTTAAGTGCAACCACTACTTTATATAAGTCACTTGACGCGGTCGATGACATCTCCAGGATCTTAAAAATTTACTGTCGTTCTCGCGTACGTCTCTAAAACTTCAATATCTTTTCTTTTTTTTTTTTTTTTCTTTAACATTGAAGCTATGACGTTAAGCTACTGGGAATTAAATGACTCAAAGGGGATTTAATGGACACTAATAAACTCGGTCAGTGCGTTTCTGTAGGATACGAATGACGTATAATGCCTTGACGAAGATTCCAATTAGTCGTCGAGAGGTGGCAACGTTATATATGTGTGTGTATATATAAGTCCAGATAGAAAGAAAGATCCATAGAAATAAAAAGAGGATTCACGAGGGAAAACAATAGAGGAAGTGCACATTACCTTTGACCTTCCCTGTACGCGTTTCCCCTGGTTAAGCTGAATCCAGGCGTCCCAACGATGCCTGTAGACAGTTAGGGTGTTCCACTCGTTGAGCTTCACCGTCTTGGAACTCCTTACGATTCCAACCCCACTTCCACAGTCGAATCTGTAAGCAGCAAAAAGTCAGCGTACATCGGGACGCAAAAGGACCTTTGCGTGTCATGCGCAAGACATTCTGAATAGATCAACGAATCAGAATGAAATAGAACAATTTTTGTTGTACTATATATATGTATATATGTGTGTGTTGAATTGCTTTTTTTTTCTAGTATACTTTTCAACAAAAGTCTTTCGTACGTAAGAAGTACCTCCTGGGGAATGTCAATTCCTACCGAGAGTCCAGGCACGAGTCTGCTACCTGTGGCAGAATTCAATTTCCAAAGCGTCACAGATATCGCGATGGAATCCTTGGCTGTCGTCTTTCTGAATGGAAATAGGTAGAAAATGATACCTGGACAAGGATGACAAGTACAGGGATAGAAAAATCATCTCCCGTAGTACACAATGTCAATAGAAAGTCCATACGATGTCTTATGCGAAGTACGTTTGTTGCCTGCGGATTCCTACTGGTTAAGTCATCAGGAGTTTTTGTAAAATAGTCATGACTACTAGACTGGTGAGTAACTTTGGGGACTGCCATGTTGGAAATGAATATATTTATTCAGCAAAGCCTCTTCAGATTTACTATTTGACAGACAGATTGTAAGGACAATTATTCCGTTAGTGAATATTTCTCCGGGGAATAATTGTTACTAGATGCTGTTAGCGCAAGCTGTTCTTCATTCAGTAGATACGGTCTGATCCGATCAGACGAAAATTTCGCTACGATTCGTCGTTTGCGTGTTCATTCCCACATAGAATAATCGCTGTGAAAATTTCATTCGCGTCCCTCATGGCTGACGAACAATGTAAAGAAAAAAAAATTTTCAGTTCAAAATACGCAGAGGGTATAAAAGACACCAGGAAGAAAAAAGGTTCCAGCCTCTTTTTTATTTCTCCCTGTTGGGTTAACGTAGGTTGCGTCACGATGATCACACTTCGATTTCCAGGAAACGACACAACGCCTTCAGGCCATTTCGTATTCCGAAGCTGTTATCTCAGCGAGGGTGACCTTTTTCTATCGAATGTTCTCGAATCGCAATCAGTTAACGATGATTTGCGAGGCCATTCTGATCGATTGTACTGTACTCCGTTGAGGGTATGCCTGGTTACACAGATACCTGGGTTGCAGACAGGCAGTACGTACAGTAGGTGTCGCTAAAGAAATAAGCTGGTAAATTGCTACCCACGTCAGTCGATTCTCCTTGAAGCCGTTCGCTTTCTTATAATTTTTTTCTTTCTATTTAATTTCTTCCCTTTACTCGCCGAATGAAAAATAAAACGAGAGAAATAAAATCCCAAGGATGAAAAAAACTGCGTCAACGAACGACAGAGCATATATCGTGACAGGGTCGTGCCTATGTCGGCGACAAGAGCACTCTAAGTCTCATTAATCGCGGAATGAATATGGGTTACAGTTGGTCCTACCTCGTTGCATAATTACCATTGCGAGAAGTAGGCGTTTGCGTAATTAATGCTACGTAATGAGGAACCTTAAAGACGTAAAGCAGCCGAGCCGGTATGAAGTGTACGAAAATTCCGGTTGGATTTCCTGGTAAAAAATCGTCCTCTTCTTTAAACAAAATTTGTGTAATTTTTGACTAAGCCGGTAATATATTTTTATATACCATACGTGTCACTTTTTATTATACTCTATATCTATACATTCTATCTATCGTTTATGTTAAACCCATAGTAATCATTATACTGCACAAAATTCGTCCATCTCTTTTAGCTGTGTCTCTTCTACCGAAATGCACCGGCACTACAGAGAATAATAACCTCAAAGACGAAAGAATGGAAATGACATAATAATGATAATGGTAATGGTAACGAGCCAACACTATGACAACTGTGCATTATTTCCGTCCGTATCTCATAGAATCGTTAACCGTGATTAGAGATACTACTGCGGGGTAGCAAGTAGTCCTCGAGTGACCTTCTCCTACCATTTATTTGTCCTTATAGTCCGACCCCTAGTTTTCATTTGTACAGCGGAGATACAGACTCGTAAAAGAAATTTCCGCAGTAGTATAGGACGCGATCGCCAGGAAAAGATTAGCAGCGTGGGTCGGTACTTGTGGGTTTTCAAATGGCACTGTTATCTTGTAGCAGATGTGCAATATGAAAAAACGTAAAAACGCTAAATTTATATACAACAATCGGACACAATTATTCAAAACTATTGCACGACTTGAGGATAGTTCACTTAGTTTTTATGAATACCAAAAAAAGTGATAACGTTACCCCGTTTCCTTACTATTTTTCCGACGGCATGTCACAGTGCACTCTTTAAATTTACAATTCGACAATTTGTCGAAATTTCTTTCAGAATCACCCGTCATTATTAGGCAAAAGGTTAAGAAAGACACGTGATAACGTTTTTTTTATCTTTTATCACGCGACTATTACTTTACTCGAATGATCATTTATATAGTCTTTTATGGTAATAATATTTTTATAGATACTCGGGGCTCGGAATATTACTTAGATTGTATCTGAATATCTTGGCTGTCAGGGATTCGCGAGGGTGGGTCACGTATTTCTCCAGTACACTTTTGGGGACGTATGTCGAGGTCGAGGACGGTCTTTAAAATCGTAGGGGAATAACGTTCTGCGAATTTGAGGTGGTTAAATAAAATTGGGTCTTGGATACCGGCCAGGGGGACATGTACGAAGATTCGACCTCCATTCTCGTTCTCTGCTCTTCTAACCTCCTTCACAGGAGTACTCGGCTCTTATTCCGCTGGAGGAGTTTGGCCGCAGCTGGGTTTCTAGAGGATATACCTAGTTCTTGCGAAACAGTTGCTAAAGATGGTAATTGTTATAGCCGCAATGTCGGTATGGCCGATGGTGGTAGTCAAGGGTTCTACTGCTTACATAATGTGTGTGTGTATATATATATAACGCGTAAGGTCTACCAGTTCGCCGCGACTTTTCTATGCTACAAACTGATGCATACAGATGTGCAGACGTACGTGGATATGGACGTGAAAAGTTGAAGCTAAACTAGGATGAAATTTTGCCCTTTTCCAGAAAAAACTTTTACAAGTTAAATTCAACGCGTAAGAAACTTTCTTTCGTTACGGCCAGCCAGTTTGCCTTTTCCGGTAGTTCGTCTGGGTTTGGGATTTATTTTACTTTATTTTTTTACAAATAATCATACACAGACTACACACGATACATCCTGCACGATGCAACGAATAATGGCATTTTTTGGAATTTTCGAATTTACCATGGCAGTTCTTATCGTTTCGATGCGTCATGTTGCCTTTCATTGAGTAAATGTCGATTATTGTAAAAAATTTAATTGCCTTTCGTCGAATATATTACTTGCAATAGATTCGGCGATTTTATTTAAAGGTATTTAGTATTAAATAAAGGTCTTTTATTTAAAAGAGAAACAGAGAAAGAGTGAGAGATTTAATTCACGAGACTTTACATACTTCGAACAAAGCATATAATGAAAATATACCAATATAAATGGTAATATCCCATTATGAAATTCGACTCGTGCTCTCACTATCAAAATTTTACTCTGTATAGTGTGAAATATTTTTAAAATTAAATTCATTAAATTATTCCCTATCCACGTAATATACAACCAATTAGCCGAATACCGTCAGATTTCCATTCCGCGTGTAAGAGCATCTCTGTCAGTGAAATACGAGTATGTCCATATGCAAATGTTGGTGCAAAATATGTTGCACACGTTCATATGACATCTTACAGGTCTCAGCTATCTCACGCAC
>JASANN010000090.1:0-22491 GCA_031762395.1 Calameuta pygmaea | reverse complement strand
ATAAAATGTCACCTTCAGGTAGGCCTAGTGGCGCCATTTCTTGGTCAGGCCGGAAACTTATCAATCCACCCTCGTATTGTCACAAGTAATGGTATATTATTAAGTACGAATGAAATTAGATATACCCGATGTATAAGATATCGATTGATTACCAATTGCGATTCAGTATATAGAGTCCAGGTCTTCCGTATGGTCGGTTTCCAATAACTGCCAATAAGCGAGCATGGGTATCAGAAGCGCCAAGGCTCTCGCGAAATTGTGACATTAATAGGTCGGAAAAGTTGGCAGGGAACGAAGTTGGGTTATTGCTTAGGGTGAGGCAAAGTTAATATGAAACGTTTTGAGAGGCGTCGCTGACGAGAAGACGTCTAGAGCAGTCGGTTGGTTGTTGCAGGAGAGAAAGAGAAGGTTGGCTTAAGTGAGTCGGGGTTCTTCATTAATAAACCCCTCAAGGTTAGCGACCCTCTACATCGTACTTTACATACATCCACGTCAACTCCTGGTGATGTCGCTAAACGTTCATGGCTATCTCTATACATAACCCAACCTACCTACCGACCTACCTACCCAGAGAGCCACCACGTCAGCGAGCACGAGGCTGGAAAACGATCCAGGTGATCCTTGGAGGGTTCCCGTTCGTGGAGATAACTCTCAAAGAATTACAGTCGTGACCTATGACCTTTCGAGAGGGCCAATGTTCCTTGCGGAGACTTTCGAAACCCGTAAAATAATTTTCTCACGAAATTACCTGAGTTCAATGAAGCCGTGGTGGAGGATCAGAGCCATGAAGTCACCTTGTAGATCGTCCCGTTCGCCAGCCAGCAGCAACACTCCGTCCCAGGCTTCAGGACGGAATTCAAGCTCCAGCTGGACGTGCTTGTAAGCCGCTCTCAAAGCTGGAAACGCGAGCCATCCTGATCCGGTAAATCGCGGTGACCTCACCTCGCTCTCTGTAACGTAAAATCACAGGCGAGTTCAATGAGCTGCTCGATTCTCGAGGAGGGTGTGACGTGGCCACTGATTAATTACCCGTTCAAGGGATCGAATGGCTTTGGATTGAAGCTCCCACTTTTTCGTAATGGATTTTAACGCACACAGTATATAGTTTTACTAAACGCGCATGGACGGAGTATAGGGTTAACGAGTAGGGTGCTGTTATGAGTATCCTACCACTTATCACGGATTGTCTTCTCGCCGTAGGGAGGTAAAGTGTTATTGATGGGGGTTGAGGAAGAAGGGAGAGAAAAATTGGAATTCTCGACACACGGCAGACTTATGAAATGCCTTAGATCGTGGGATGTAGAGTCTTATCAATCACGAGATACGATTTATATATAAGTTGTATATATATTGCGGTATATATATGCTGCAGGGATCATGATAAATCTAAGTCTAGCTAAAAAAGAAAGGGAGAAAGTTTGGTCGTGCACGCCCATGGAATTTCTTTTCAATCGAGTATAAAGTCAAGGGAAGGTCTCTTTGGTGTGTCGCAATAAAATACAATTGATCCTGGACAAATATGACCACGATTCGTCGATTCAACTGTGCTTTTCAGCCACGAAATAATCTCCTGGAGATTCGCAAAATGAGCTGAGCATGTATATGGGTTTTACATATTCCTACATGTGCAAGGAGCATTCGATTAAAAATCGATTAAGGACATTTTTGAAAACGCATAAAAAATTATGAGAATGCATTTGCGGGGATTTTAATATTAATATGGTTTTTATTAAGAAATAATTATAGGGTAGTGACAAATTAAAAAAAATATTTTCCTTTATACTATCTATATTGATGAAATATATTTTATCAATTGTCATCAACTATACAAATAATTTTGGACGAAGAATAGCGATTTATGTATGACTGATAGTGGTACAATCCACTCGCCGACAAGTACGATTTCTGAAAGGAGAAAATTCCATTCTGTATTCTATGCCTAAAAAGGGTAATTGTCGGTCTACTATCACCGAACAGTATTATGCTGTTGACCCAAGATCCTATCAAATGATCGTTTCCTATCAATGACCTGTATTGGTATACCTGATATTTGTCGTTTTTAGACCTATCGACTATTATAGCTAATATATAGTTCCTGTTACCTGCTCAATATCGCAAAGAAGGCTCTATGACTTCTGCGAATGGTTACACACTGGTCAGAAAGCATTGGTTCGGAAAATTGGAAATGACTATTATTTTTTATCTTTGTATGTTATCAGAATATCTTTGACGCATCGAACTCTAATTTTGTGCATTATAGAAAAATTAAATGTAAAATAAACAAAATTTGTGTTTGTGCTATCGAATTTAATAACAGTAAAATTAGTTACTGCCATGTTTTACAGTAAACCTCTTATGTAGAGTAATATTGTGTCTGGTTAATGAAGTAGAGTCATATTAGGAAATTTTGATGTCACGTGTGACGGCTAATTGATTTTCCAATTGGACTGAACATGTTCTCCTGCACGGAATCGACCTTTGGCACGTAGCCAAATGGCTTCTGTGATTTCTCATGTCTAAATTAACTAGTTCATATGCCGCAGTTCTTATGGGGGTGCTTAGCCGCCAGCCTCCATCGAGCGCGAGAACTTACGATTTAACTGTTAAAAGTGCTCCTTTACGTGGGAGGACTGAAAAATTTTTCAACATCTTTATATCCAGCCGAAAATTCACAACTGTAAGAAAACTTTCGCGAAACCCTTTGACGATTTTTGCAAAATTAAATTATGTCCTTGATTTTCCTTTAATATCTTTTATTCGCATTTCCTCATTTTTCCCATATCCTGCTTCTTTTTTAAAACTTTCCTTAATGACGAACATCGATCAAAATTTGCCAGGAATATGAGACGCAATAGGATGTCGACTCGTACACTAGCGAGCCATAATGGACTTCCTGTTTATAGTTTATTAGTATTAATTGTCAATTTTGAAGACCATTTTTACACCCCGCTATACAGTCGTACCGTATTTTAGAACTTGTAAAGAAAAATAACAATTCTAGATTCTTTTTCTGCAAAGTATATAAATCTCACATTCACAGTCGAAAGCCTAACACAGAGATGACAGGCAAAGGACTATCCTGGAAGCTCCAATGAGGGGTTCGTAAAAAAAATGAGGTTAAAATCGAAGCGCTTTAAGAATTCTCAATTTCGAAGTAAAATATACCCGGTGATTAGATTGTGTCTGAGACCCATATACTATTTACAAGAAGACTGCATAATTCTCCACGTATAAGAAACCCCAAGATTCGAACCGTACAATTCTTAGCAAGATGCAAAAGGGGAAGAGGGTGGCCTATTGAACTCGTGATCAAAGTCCAAGTTGCGAAAAGAGGTAGAGATTGAAGTGAAGGAAGAAAAAATGAGAAGGAAAAGGAAACCAGACAATAAAAAGAATTACAGCCATCGGCGATGTCTCTCATGTTCGAGCAATTTATGTTCCAATCCATAATCAATGACATTAAATTAGTTTCTAATAAAAATAAGAAAACGCCCTCCAGACATACACACGACTCTCGGCGACATGCCCACAGCAACCACAAGGGAATACCATATATATATATATATATACATATATATAATATATATATATGTATATTATATATATGTATATATAAAAAATAGAAGTTCGCACTCACGTTGCAGGGATGAAAAATGCAACGGCAGAAAGAAAGCAGCAATATATTTTTACACATAGCAGAGGGGAGGATCCTGGAGATCCATTACGACACCCTTGACGTCCAGTTCTGCAATTCCAACCGGGATGGGTAATGTTTCTCAATGTTATAAGACTTAGGGGGTCCTTCCAGCAGGGGTGCAATAGATATCTACCCCATAAAACAAGATTGCACTACCCTTCGGCCCTGTCGATTAAATACAACCCCATATAGAACTCCACAGAGAATTTCGAACAATTCCAAATCTCCTGCCCTCCTGATGCATTTGACCCCTTTCGAGGTCCCAAGATCAACTAGATTTTTTATCCATCAGCCAAGATAAGATTTTACCAGCTCGCAGCTTCACTTATTATATTACGATTAGTCGTTCCTATACTGTGTTTAACGTTACTACCATATACGTACGTAAAAACGTACCCCGTGCCAATGATAAAGGCTAATTAGATGGGAGCGTTGGGGGGGGGGGGGTGCGTATGGTAGGTATAGAGTAAAGAGGTGTGCCAGATAGAGGGTTGGGAAAGGCATACAAAGTCCGTCTGTTGGTTCTATCGATTTTATAATCAAGTTGAACACGATGGGGCTGCTCGTTGGTAGGTAGGTAAGTATAGACTGTGCACACATATGTATGTATATACACGTCACGACAGAATAGGACGTGCTCATATACGAAATATTGCTAGATACATATGCATACGAACAGCTGGTAACCAAGATATGTCTTATAGAGAAAGACATCATAAGGAATTTATGAGGTAGTTTCTTTACCTTTCTTAGTTTTATACTTTTTTTTATTGTTTCTTTGTTTTTCTCGCATCGTTACGTGTAAAACGTCCGTTGTGGTTTACATTAAATGTGTGGGAGGGCCCCATTAATATTCAACGACGCTACAAACGACGAATTATCGAATTGGGACATCGAGTCGGTATGCTAGGGAATTATGCTGCTGTATGCTTTAAGTCTATAGTGCTGTGCTGCTTGGTAACTATTACTCATGGGTACACAGTATAGAGGGCGTTACTCTATTACTATAGCGCGATTAAACGCGATATGACGCAGCGAGTTACACGACCTGACGGAAAGGGAACTACGGCCGTAAGTTATAAGTTGGATGGTTGTATTTAAAAAAAAATATGTGCAACCTTCTCAGAGTTTCGAGAAGCTTTTTACAACGAGTCACGGTTAGGTTAGGTTCAAGATAAGCAGGGCGACGAGAGTAAAGCGTGCTAAGTTTGAGTTTCTCGTCGAGTGGGATTTTAATGTTTCTCAAAGTCTTTACGTGAACATACGAACCAATTAAAATGGTGGCGCCACATTTAACGTGGGTTTGTGAAAATATTTTATCGCATGACTTAAAACATTGTTTTATTCTTTCATCGATAGTTTAATGTTACTCGACAAATAATTCATTAGGAGTATAAAACGAGTATTATTGTCCAATGGATTGCTTTTTTAGCAATTAACGTAATTAACGGGCGTGGGTATATCATTTTATAACCATACCTAGCCTAACCTTATGCATCCTGTATATACTTGGAAGTTTTCTAACAAGGAAGGTCTAGGTGATCTAGGTGAGTTTCAAAATTTTTTTATCAGGTTCGTCGTCTGATTTTTTAACGAATGGTCTAATAATTATGAGAATAATCGTATCTGCTATGCGAGAGATTGATTGGATCAAAAACGTGTTAGATCTACGGCAGTGAAGTTTCTAACTGAAAAATAACATATATAATTGACAGAAGTTGCCGATATGTGTGCAATCATTCGTAATAACAGTAGCAAAGATAATGTCAGAAGACATGGCGTGGAACGTAACCAATAAGAAAAGAAATAAACCTGACTGAGAAGATCTGAGAGAGGACTTTTTGTATAGTTAAACGATTATCGTGAAATCATTTATACCTACTGCTGACTTTACAGTAAATTGAATATTCCCGCTTACCGCTCTGCACAGTGTACGTACATAAATAATCGAGTTTTATCGGATGTTGAGTTTCCCTTAATCGTATTTTCCGTCTAAAAAAATCTTGATCTAAACTCGTGAACTGATAAAAGAAAAGTAATGAATGAAAAAGAAAGGAAAAAAGATTAATAAAATATCATTGCTAACGCTTCGCCCAAGAACGCAATTCCTTTCTCTCCCCTGATGCTTGATTCCCTTCGAAAAGCTGATTCGAAAGATGTCAGCCCAAGAGTCGTAGGTACGTGCGTGCGTGTCACGTTATATATAAATGATAATAAAGCAGCAGCACCGACTTTCCCCCCGCAACGAAGGCGTAATGTTGGCACGCGAAACCCCCACGTCACGGAAACCCACCCTTCGATCCAAAGACCCACCCCTGTTACTTTAAGCCACGTTCCGATATCGTTCCAAGTAGAGAACTAGTTGGGTAAGACGGGTATGGATGGCCAACCCTTATGACCAAGGGAAGGAACTTGGGTACGTTCCAGAGAGCAAAGAAAAAAAGTAAGAGATCTCAGTCCGGCCCTTCCATCGAATCTAATGGTTTTCCATTAGACAGGAGAGGGTAGGAAAAAAAACAAAAGTGGTCCAAAACAACTCGTTCAATTAACCGCGTGATTAACGTTCAGAGGCATCTTCAGAGAGAGGTCGATAGGGGCGAGTAACGTAACTGGCCCAATTTTTTTTTAACGAATGTTTTTTCTTTCTATTCCCAATAAGGGTTGCGTACTACAATGCACATGGTGCTTTCGGAATTTCAAAGGTTGGTATCAGGTATTTGTGATGGTCGGTCGACTTCAAAAGGGATCCCTGGTCCGACCCTTTAGGAATTTTTAGGCTAGGTATACATTACCAAAAGGGCCATCACCCTTACTCCGAGGGGAGACGGTAACGCAGCTCGGAACTTTAGGTGAACCTGAGGTTGTACGTCTTCCGGGAGGGGTGCAGCCGGTTCACGTCCTGCATATACATGAACACCCAGTTCCAGTCCTATGGGATATTTCCAATAACGTTCTATATGTTTTTCCCTATTTTACAAAAAAAAAAACACTACCTGTGCAGCTTTTCCTTTCTTTTTATTTTCTATTGCACTTTCCAAAGTAGTATCCATATACATACATAGATTCTGGCTGCGATTGGTATTGCTTTGGGGGTGAGGTATTTTTCTACTTATCCTTGGGCGAGAAGAATTGACGAGAAAATTCTATTGGTCGGACGCTTTTCACTCGTTGGCCTATTTCCCGGCTTCATTCTTTTCCGGTTTCCGGTAACTGCTCCGTCAGGTATTCCAGACGGAATTTCTATTTAGATGATCTTTTCGAGTAACGCAGCTAAGCATCGACCCATGGGGATATTCTCTATTATTCTCCTAGGGGTGCACCAATGAGAATGTAATTGAATGAGAGAGAATTACAGAGATGTAGTATACTGCAATAAAGTTCCACTTTCGTCCAGAGGCAAGTACATGCGTGAGAATACTCGGTGATGGACGTGCTCATCATAGATACAGCGTCAAACTGAAAATTGAGTTTAGTTAAATAATTTGTGCAGTAATTTCAAAAAAATTTGTTCTCTGCGCGAAATACCGAAATCAGATAAACACTGCGTGATACAAACTTATCTTTATTGCCCGACGGGAATATAAATATTTTTTTTTATACGACAATTTACATACCGCCGATAAATTTGGATATCGATTATATTGGGTATTAGATATCGATTCTTTAAAAGGTACGCATCTCTACTGGTATGAATGTCGTGGCACATACTCGTATCTATTGGCAGTATCTTTTATATTTGATTCTCCTGTGGTAAATTACCGTATGAAATATCGTACGGTATAAGTGAAAGCCCGAAAATGCAAATTAGAATAAGAGCTTAGAAAGAAATATAAAGAGAAACAACATAAAAATTTACGAGAGTACTTGAGCAGCTACGATTACCAATTCCAGGTTCTTTCGAGCTAACAAAGCCACTGGTAAATAAATAAAATCCTTCATGAAATATTCTTCTAGAAAAAAGCTGAAGTTTGTGGAACAAAGGAATATCAGGTCGTGAAATTTTACCGCTCAAAGCACGAAGCCCAATTGAATTTCCAGTGGCGTACTCTAACTTCCTGGTAAATCATAAATTGGCATAGGACGGTCTGAGAAAATTCTATAGAGGACTTGGAAAAACTGTCAGACTTGGGATTTGTAACTCCTGGCCAACGTGCCGATATAAGCGGGGCTTTAGTTCTGATTAAGGGATCCTGTGAAAAGCTAGTGGAAAAAAGCTCAGAGTGAGAGAAATAGAGACAGAGAGAGAACGGTATTATTTGTTCGCACTTTAAAACCGTAGATGCATCGACTCGTAAAGCCGTCCGCATATAAACCTCTTCTACTCGTTTATAACGACAGCGTGACGGTTCCATTTTAAAAAGTGTTTCGCATTTCGTTCAGCGAATCACAAATGCAGACGTATATAGGACCGAAACGTAACCAATGAAAAGAGGATTAAATCTCACGTAAAAAGATAATTGACGTTTTGATGCGGCATAAAGTTAGAAAACTTTTATTTTCGTGTTCATGGTATATATTGTTAAGAAAAACATGTATGAGGTCGCAGCGCGAGATAGATAGGTACTGTAGAAATTTTCTTCCGGAAGTCTAGGGACCAGCACAGGTACATCTAGAACTTCGATAACCCCCCCCCCCCCCCCTCATTTTCATAACGAACTTTCTACATGGGATATTCACGTGGACATAATTTAAAAAAGAATATCACTCTCATTCTCCTATATTTTAAGTAACAAAATGGAATATAACAAAGGGTAAAAAAATGGAGGTATTTTGTCCATATTGAAATATTTTACTAAACATTGCGTAGATACCAGTCTGCGTCGAATGGTACGTATATGGTTTAATACAAGCAGCAAATAGCACTGGTCTGGTAGGTAGGTAAGCAGTAAAGGCGAGTTCATACGAACGACATCGATCTTCCAACAAGCCGCGTTCCCGACCAAGAAAAGTTTATGCTGCCGTGAAAGTTTGCCGCTTGTTAGGCACACGCCCGTTTCTAGATAGGAGGCCAGCGAAGTCGCGACATAACGGAGTGATAAGGTCCAATGATAAAAAAAAAAGAAAATCTTCTGGTGTCTCGAGAAACGAAACTGACGTTCCGTTTCCTGTATGGAAGCGGTGGTGTTGCGCACAGAGCCTATTGTAATGGTGAGTCATTCTGAGAAGACAATAAGAGCGAGGAAAATTAGTCGGTAGCGTCGCGAAGCGTTGTTCCACGAGAGAATTCTGAGAATAAAGATGACTGAGAGTGGCATCGGGACGTAACATAAAGTGGCAACACACTGCGGAGCTCAGCGAAAAGTAACAATGGCCGACCGAAGCCGTCTGGGCTTTGCGAGGAACAATGCCGCGTGGGTTGCGCAACTATGAGAAAAGGGCGAGTATAACGTAGGTGAGTAGAGTTTTACATGCATACATCTCTGTTATCTATGTATTCGTACTCCTTTCCACCCCTGCGTTGCAGACTCCCATTTACCTTCAAGAGTCACACAGCCCTTGTAGTATACGATTTCTACCAAGGTAGTCTCTATATAGACAGACCTAGGATAAATATCGACGCTACTACTGCAGATTCAACGCGCCATTAATTTCTCGATAGATCGCAGCGAAAAAAAAGTAATACAAAGTACAAGCGCCTGGAGGAAAAATTGATTGGAAAGTCATCGAATATCTTGGGTCTTCAATTATATTCCTACGTTTTCGTAATGTTTCGACCTAATTCGCTCCCTTCATATCTCAAGATCCACAATGCAGTCTGAAGGGAAAGCTACTTACAAAGACACGCCTGCGTGGGCAACATTGGCGCTAAATGATGAAGACTGTACAGGAAGCGAAGGAATGAGACAGGCTGGGACAAACCGGAAATATAGAAAAAAAAATACAAAAAAGAAGCACAAAACGGAAAGTAACTTTATTAACCTCAATTTAGAGATTTTTCCCAGGTCGAGAAGACGTTTACCAGAGATTACGCAATTTCCTGGATCGCTCAAGAAATTCTCGCGAATAGCGTGCAAAACAAAGAGACGAGACTTATGGAGCATGTAAGAAGTAGCGAAAGAGAAAGTCTGATATAAAAATTCAGAGGGCTTACTATTAAATTGCCTACCTAGGTAACGTTTATTTCAGATTCTCAACAACGGCCAATACGAATGCAAAAAACTTTATTTCATTAAGGTTGCAATAATGATGGCGTCCCAGAGAGGAAGCGTCCCTTGGTTAGCGACAAATCCGCACGGCCAATTAGAGGTGGCGCGTCGAACGATTTATCGGCAAACACACGTTGAGCGTCTCTAACAACTTTGGATTCCTACTGTTCCTGATTTGGCCGTAGCCTCGGCCAAGCAATGTGCGGTTAATCTGCTTAATCTAGCGTGCTGGCCGTCACTTTGGCGACTGGCCAGCTATGCCATAGTCGATGTTCTCAAATGAAGAACTCTATATCCATGCCTAATGGGTATAAGCGTATTATTTGCTTGGAGGTTTCTTTTCGGTTGCATAACCTAAGGTTTCGCGTGCCTTTATCGTGGCAGCTATTTTGTGCTTGTACGTGTAACGACTGAATATTTTAAACTTTTTAGGCATTCGCGATAGCGAATATTCGTTTGATAATTTGCATGGACATTTTTTTTTCAGGATAACTTAAAACGACCCATGAACTTGTTTTATGTTCACGAAATATAGTGCGATTAATCCGTACGTGGGAATACCGGTACGATCGACCACTGTCCATTGAGCTTCAATTATTAGACAAAAGTGGACGAGCCAATGATAAATATGATAGTAGTTGCAACAGAATTGATTCGCAAAGAGGTGACTCAGTGACGTTGGTCGCTTGTTGGAGGAGTCGGTTGGAAGGGAATATCGACCGGAAGGCAAACGAACGTAAAGTTCAGCGACTGCGACGGGGTTGGTTCTCTACGGAGGTAGCCGTTTGGCCGTTAGAGAGTTTAGAGGGGGGTAGATCTATGGTTCTATTGGGTGGAATCAGTTTGAGAATGGTTGGATTCTAGTAGGGTGTGCGTAGGATTTATATACGGAAGTGACAACGTAGGAAATTGCAACTCCAAAATGGGACCGATGGAAGATTAGTTGAAAGCAGTGAACGATTTCCAAATAATTTTTCAACCACCTCATTTCCGTTCCTCCTTTGCATATCAAACGGGATCCTGACAGATTGAATCGTAATCTACGATTGGTAATTTCAAGGAGTAGTTTTCTGGTCCAGAGCTTCAGATGGGCGAAAATCGTTGTCTCCATTGAATCAATCACTTTTCTCGTTGCGGGGGCAACAACGTGCTGATCTATCCGTTCGAGTCCACGTCATATCAATTTTGTCGATTGAGAGCCTGAACGAAAAGGGGAAGGAGATAATATTTAAAAAAAATGAAAAAGATTCAATCGCACGTCCCCTTTGAAAAACTCGAAGCCTCCAAACGGTCGACGCAGTACAACGTGGCGACGTCCAATGCAAAATGGATTGGCCCGCGGCAACGACAATGAGCGAATGATCCCTTTGTTCTGGACTCGAATAAACGAAAAAACTTCGAGGACATAGTCTCAATCGTTAAGCACACGTGTACACAATTGTGAATAGAAACGACAAATCTCATAAGAACGTAAGGGAATTGTGTGGGGACATTCGAATGCGGTATACTGAATCGAATAGACAGAGTCGAAGATCCATTATGGATATATGTACATACATTCGAAGGTATAAGGATTTACATATGTATATTCCTAAAATCGAAAAGGAAGAAACCATTGTTGTCTCGTGATCGAACCTCCCAAAAAATATAGTCTACAAGTTCCAATGCCTCAGGCAAATACACGTGGCTTTTCATAAAATTACGGAAATACATGTTGAATAAATTTAAAAAAATAATAAAATCACTATAAAACCGTGGACGTCCATACATTGCAATAAAAATCGTATTCAAAGCCACGTACGATTTGTTATAGACTTTCTTCTTCATCTGCCAAAACAAAAATACATTGAACTCATGAACCGACTATAAATGGTATTTTATATTTGATATATAGACTGTACCAAAATCTTATATACGAAATACAAAATCTTAAAAATGTGGAAATTTCGTCAAACTGTCTGATACAGGAAGACATCAAAGAAATTTCATATTAACGTTATCGTCTTGGAAGCTCTCAACTATATATAATAACCAAGCAAAGAACACTTTTAGGCACCACGCTTTACGTAATTATATCCTATCTCTTCTCCTGGATAAGATCGCATCCACGGTGAAATATAACGAACGCCGAAGAGCGTCGATAACGGCGAAAATCGTTGCCATATATTAAAGCGAGCGCCACGACGGCAGAGACGCCGTGCCTGGGAGGCACGAGAAATATAGTAGGGTAGCGGAAGATATGACTGGGACACTTGAAGAAGGTGATGGTGTAGGAGAGTATAGAAGGGTAGGCCATTGTTGTCGACTTATAGTATATACCAATAGAGTGCAACGATATACAGAATTGAGTGGATCGCTCCAACGAAGCAAAAAATTCGTTGACTATCGCCGTTCCTGAACTATATATCCAGCAGGAATTACTTGGACGGTATATTAGATAAAGGTTGGGTGATCTAACCTAACCTAACATAACATCTGATGTCTTAAAACACGGTTAAGCAGGTAGAGTAAGAATTTTTAGTCACGAAGTAGGTGCAATCGAAGTTCAATTTGATTTCTACCGCTTTGACGTCCATTTCTAAGATGTTTGTGTTCCGAGGAGCGACGGTGGCGCCACGTGCTGTGGTTAAGATGCAGAAGTCGCGTTAACTTCGTCATGAGACTTTTGGAGCTACGTGCTTGGAGAGCTTTACGTATAGCCTGCAATTTGAATGCTCGATCGACCATTCTACATATATGGATGGGTTTGGATTGTTAGACTTGTTAGAAGTTTCTGTAACACGAGTGTGACCGTCCAGTTCCGACGACGAATCGAAGACTCAATCAAATTCAACCGGTAGTACATATAAGCAAATTGTGTAATACCGTGATAGATCCCAAAGTTGTTATCGAGTTTACTGATTTCTATCATAGGATCATACGGTCGAAATCGTTCGGAAGTTTCTGGAATATGAGGACCTTTGCGCGAAATTATCGGATTCTTCTTGAGTTCGTACTCGAGCAAATAAAGCAAATTTCTAAGTAAACATATTAGTCAGCCATCTTAAATGGCCTATCCCGATGCTATGCTTTTAAAGATATTAAATATAATATACGAAATAATGTTACGCCAAGACTCGCCTGACTCTCAAAATGTAGGATCGACTCGTTTTTTTTTTTCAAATTTACATACATATTTCTTAGAGAGTCGTGAAACGATACAGATGCTGCCATTGTGGCAATTACTGAAACTATTGAAATTGTTCAATCAGTACGATGAAACTATATATTATATATATATACATACATACATACATACACAATAAACATTACTAAATGTCACTGATACTGCTATTGCTATCACTACTGACGTTATCACTTTCTACAATTCCTATACCAGTAGCTACTACTATATCGTCTAGATCCGAAAATCAACCTTTGCAGGAAAGAGAAGATGAGAGACGAAGTTATGATAGGTTGAATAACGCCAAACAATCGAGGCAGAACGTTCAAGTCTATTGTAAGCCTCACGAGTGTAAAAGGGATCCTATACTGTCTGCGATTAACTCAGTTTTACGAACGTCGGCGAATCTTCCTATTAGAATGAAATTCCATCGTACTCCATTCCTCATTGAAAATATTTTCTCTCCTGAATTAAGTAATTTCAAAGTTTCGCTATACTGCATGGGGAACACACCTGCGCTGAATATCATGAAAGAGATATACCTATCTTAAATCTATGAAAATAAACCAGATCAAAAAAGGTACCCAGATAAACGCTTTTAGACAAAGGATGGATTACTGATAGATCATTTTGCATGATCTATTATAATGGTAGCATCAAACGATAAATGATCGATGATAGATACATGACGTCATAGAAGTTAAAAGATAGGCCAATTATAAGAGGGAACTATGTATATTAATTCAAACAGTACCCATGTGTATACTTGAATAAGCATGTATATTAGTACATACGTACCAGTTCGCGCAAAAGTTTTGTGAATAATTTGGAATCATGGTAGCTGCAATCTCGTCGGCCAACTTTTACGTATATATTATCGTATACATGGGCTCGCTTTTCAAGGAACTCCTGAACATATATCTCCAGCAGGTTATATCCCGTAAAACAGGGATTTTTCTCCTTTAACTACAGAAAGGCGTTTGCATTTAAGATTTCGAATACTCACGTAAACACGTGTGTCTACTTCGCTATAAGAGTAAATATGTTGATAAAAATACAATGTTATTGTATCTTGATAACATTATTTTTTGTTTTCATTTCCTTTCTTTTAAGACGTTGAATGTTAAAGAATAACGATAACATAAATCGATATTATTCGACGGCGAAAAAGCACGTATATCATAGATGCGAGTGACCCTTGACCCTTTTACATGGGTCAAACCCAGTGCGAAGTAACGATATAATACGAATGAAGGCCCATAGATCTGCCATTTCGAAATTTTAAAGGGTCCAACAATATATCAATTCTATTTCTTTTCGAATTCAACAAAATTATTCACTCCCTTCGTACCAAGGTTATATCATTTTTCTTATTTATTAAGGTGGCTTCGAAATTCTATTGGGTCTTATCGCTTCCGTTCATCTCGGATCAGCAGACCGAGTTAATTCTCATCGATTTCGTTAATTCCATCAGCAAAATCAACAAACGCAAATTGAGTTGATTTTTCCGTAAGCAACGAGAGAAGGGGATACCCAGTGCCGTGAGAATGGGGCGCCGCGATAGAAGACATTGCGCAGGAGATTTAATAAAGCCAAGGCAGAATATAAACTGGTATAGTGTCTGCCGGATGGCTCGTGTAATTAATGCCAGGCATAAAGCAGAAGGGGATGTTTCGGCTATGGATTTGACGTGGAAGCTAGAAAAGAGAAAGATGGAGGATAAAGTTAACTGCAAAACAAAAAAGAGAAGGACACGTGCTGCGGGAGGGAGTTAGGCTTAATCCCGAGCGACTCGATGGAAGGGGCTGTCATCAACGTGGTTCTCGGCTTTATCCTACTATGCATCAGGCTTAAACGACCCTGACTTAGTAGCTATAACGTAGTATCGATATATATATAGATAGTAACTAAATAAAAGGGGTGAAAGGACTAAAGAATAAATGCTCTTCAAATAAATTCGTAATTCCAGCGCTTATCGGTATAACCATCAGCACCAGTGCATAACGTTGAAAACACGAAAGATACATGTATATGAAGCTGAAAAGATAGGGGTTGATGAAAAAGAAAAAGTAACAGGAAAATATTTTATCAGATCATTCGAGTATATGGAAATGCCGAGTAAAATTATTTCAATGAATTATTGTGCCTCCCCTCTGGTACGACGGCGTCAATAGCATTCTTATTGCCGTCACGACGTCGCGAATATCGAGCGTCCCCGCGGCAGCTGTTGGAATTCGTAAATTTACCAGTGTTCTCGGATAACGCGATTAGCGTCAGGACGTAACGAGCACGCCTACCAGTCTGCCGATGATTATCACAAAGTCCCTAGATAAGATCTACAACTGCCATGCCGTCTAGGTATTTCGCTTCGTGATAAATTTTAACATTTCACGAATAAAGGTAGTACAGGCTTACCAACATACTATACAATATAGCGTTACGCCGATATGCTTATGGATACAGTACTACCAACATATAGTAAAATCACTCACCGAGCTGACATCGATCGCCACCCCTGCCTAGCGGACATTGACACCTTTGCCTGAAAGACCCTTGTACCTGTCTCGCGGTGACGCCGTTGCCTTCAAGATCCTCCTCATCGTCGCTACGGTATCGCTCGATATAGCAATTGCCACCAGAGCCGCAGTCCAAGGAGCAGGCAGGTTCGGTGCTGATAACGTTTTCCGTGGTGGATGGTAATTTCTGTTCTAGATTTGGTCCCTGGAAGAGAACAAATTTTCACCGTGAAGTGCATCGTCATAGCTAAGTTATTCTGAGAGATATACGTATACGCATAAGGTAAAAATTCAGGGGGTGGGTACACGTGATTGGAGGTGAAAAATCCTTGAAAAAACTTAATTACCAAATGTCCTGAATCTAGATCTAATAGCATGTACGATAATGGACGTAAATTAGAGGTTTTAATCAGAATCACCCTGGCTCTGTTGATGAACCTGCGACTGTGGATATCTGTATTAGGTAACAGCGCCACCAGGATTCCGATAGCTCACAGATCTCTTAGGTAAAGTTCTTTATCGCGGCTACTAATTCTCCAGGGTACCCGCAGGAAGTACCCATACTGATAAGAGTCATCCCGAACGTAAGTATTAACCATGGGTATCGACCTTGTCGAGTCAAGATGGATTCTTGGATGGGGATAGGGTCATTGGTCACCCCGTGTCAAGAATTTCGCATCGATAGCTAGAAATTTCTATTGATTTCAACCAGAAGCTTAATGGCGTCCGATTATTATTGAATTGCGATAACGCGTTGCCAAAGGATAAAATTGATAATACATACTTGGGACGTGGCCAGGTTCTTATCCTGATCTACTATCTCATTAGCATCCTCTCTATCAATGCTACTGATATTAGTATCGTTCCGTGGTGATTCCAGGTGTATCGTAAAGGACGCTCCTCTCATGTAGAGGATATCCTCCATAGAATCCTCGTCCTCAGGATCGGGATTGAGTTCGTCGTTCTCGACATCGTTCATGAGTTCACTGAGTTCGCTGGTCGACGGTGAAGTAGAGTTCAGCTCTGAAAAATAGAAATTTTTTTCAAAATATGAATAATTTTTTTGCCTTATCGCTATTTCTTCCGTGTAACGATCTTACGAAATTCATAATACCGACGAGAAGATAAAATTATTGATAAGGGCTCTTTGATAAAGCGAGGTTATTCTCGCAATTATTCAAAGAGCATTATTCAATTAGCGATGTTTAAGCGTGAGATTCGCTGAGAACGTGCTCATTTCGCACGATAAAATACAAAGTAATTAATACCGAAGAGACATCAAAGAAATGAGAATTGCTGAATGAAACATTAGGATATGACGTATAAATATAGATATACCATGTATACATTCCATTGATAATAATGGAGCTGGGTGACGATAGCGAGCGAGTATTTCCGCTTTGGCAATTTTGTACGTTCCCAATTCTGAAGTTCCTTGTATCTGACAAGGGTGTAAAGAAATCGATATCAATTTTATTCTTTGATGCTTTCAAGTCACTATTGGAACTTTGACCTGAATCACTGGTACTGCTAAAATAAAATCTTAAATTTCATAATTCGTACGTTAATCGAGACCTAGCGAACAGTATCTCCTTGTTAGATAATAGAAAAAAAAAGAATCTTGGTCCGATATCGCAAGTAGGCTTGCCACCTGCCAAAGCAGAGTAGCGTCCCCGGTAGCCTTCTTGGGGTAACAAGTAAAAAAGTTAGGCATTAAATCAGTGTCGGTATAAGAACGAGGATTTAGTTCCTGGAAGCTAAAAAAACAAGCTCAAGGTCTCTTGCGCTACGTTGAAACGACGTATTGTACTTGCTAGTAGGGTAAGGGGCCTTCCATTTCTAGCTTTAGAAAGATTACAGCTAAGGCGTGAGTAAAAGGTCGAGGTTACGTAGTGCTACTTCAGTTGTGTAGAAACAAAAAAGCAACAGAGAAGAATAGTAGAGCCGAGGGGGAAGAAAAAAAGAAAAAATTGAAGAAAAAAAATTAAAACCCTCGAGACCTACCAGATACGCGTAAGACACGTGACCCTGCGTCATTGGTATACCTAATTCAATTTAAAGTGACTTTAGGATCAATTAATCAACGTCAGGAACGTCGTGAACGAGAGACCTCTCTTGCCCGAAGACAATGCAAAGGATTGAGGATGAGTTGTGCCCCACCGCCTCTAGCTGGAATTATTCTATTTCAACTGAGCACAAAGCTATACTCCGACAAAGTTATTAAATTTTAAGTGGTGAGATTACCTCTCTCCCTTCCCACCCCGCCGAACCTAATACCCTTTACGAAACGTCCATACTGCCATCCCTCTTGTTTCAGCAAATTGCCCATATTGCCGTTCGTCATAAAATGACGTAACGTACAGTAAGTACCCTGCGAAGTTGTCGTCGGAGTGCCGTTACAACGTTGAACTTTTGTTAGCCAAATATCCCCAGCGTCTCCCGGCGTCACAGGCTGATCTCGTGAATTCTCTCGAGTCCTTGCTAAATTTCAATCTTTCCGGAAATCGTCAGTGGACCGGAAGTGCCCTACTGAACAGTATCAACGGCACCGTAAAGGCTCATTTAAAAATGCGCGAGGACCTCTTTCAAAAAGAACAAAGAATTCTTTTGTTTCTGTCGTTTAGTAATGTCACGAAAATAAAAAACTAAACAGTACGTTACACGTAAACGAACGTTTTCACACACGTGGGTACCGGGTGAGGAATAGTGAATAATGATGTAAGATGAAATTAATTAAATGAATTCATTACCGGCCAAAGTTTGCGTACGTCGCAGTTGTCTCACCCTCGACGTGTTTATCTTTTTCGTTATTCGAGCAGAACCTAACCTTACTCTCGTCATCTAGCAGAATCACACTTATCCATAAACTTTATACGAGGCACGAAACCTGTCTAAATTGACCTCGTGTTGGATCTGACTGTCGACTGTCGTATGTACGCTGACGTGTTAAATGCCTTCAAATGTATTCTTAACTAAACCTACGGACGTAACACTGGAAGGGCACGAGGGGGGATCCAGTCGGACCCCACCCCTCGATACGAATTGTAACAGAAGAGCGCAGGCAGCTGCGCGCACACCCAATTGGATGCAAAAGACTGTTTCTGCAAATTCTGTCAGACGAAAAGAATTTTCGTGCGAATGATATCTTATTACAGTATATGTGATTTCACATTAGTTTAAGCTAGGTTTGGTTAGGTGAGGTTAGGATACGGTAAAATTTCCTAACCTCGGGAATTGAATTGATTAGTGGATTAACATGCCGACTGAACAGAATATTAAATGTGTGAAAGGGCTTCGTTAAATAAAGACAGCTTATAATATCTTTAAATGACCACAGGAAAATCCCTCGGTAGGAATTCGTATTTGTGTCCAATTGGGTCTGTGCGCAACTGGACATCATTCTTGTAACCGTAGATAGGCAACACGTATCATTCTAGGGTTAATTAAATATTTTCGGTACGGTTCCTGGAATTTTGGGGACAAAAAAATAATTTGAACCTCAAATTTCTTTCCCTTGTTCTCGTCAATGCCAACAATATAAAAATAGTCGATTTCCACGGTATGGTATATTTAAGCGAATGCATTCGTATAAGGTAGGTATACAATTAATACAACATTATTCTCCGTTCGTTGTTAAAAAAACATTTAATACTCTTGTATTGCTGTAACTCATTACTGACTGACAGAATGTTTCGATAATTCTGTGATATTTTTCCCTGTCAACATAAACGGTACATACATGGTAGGTAAAACGGGGCTTGATGAAATTTCCGGATAGATCGATCCCACATAAGAATAGTCCAAGTATATAGCGTCATACTATACGTGGTACAATATAAGTAGATAGAAAAAGCGTCGAGGCCGTGGAGATCGTAGAGTTTAAAGGGACATTAGACGGCCCTATAAAAGGGTTCACTAAAACGAGGAGTGAATCCTGAACTCTGTCCCTGGCCTAACCCATCTAAGAGAAAAGAGGCGAAAGTCCCAGGACGAGGATCCGAAGTTAAATTTATTCAAAAGCCTTGAGTGTCCTCGACCTGTCGGGGATATCCTGCCTTGTTCATACGTATTCCCGAAATTTAGAGGCTCGCTTGTCCCCCCTTATAAAATAACGCAGGAAGATCCCGGATTAAAAAGAGACCGCGATATAGAACTATCCCAAGAAGTTACGTATCTTTTCAGATCAGCTCCATTACTCTTGGCAGCGATCTCAAGTAGGGTAAAGTAATAAAAATAAATTAACCCCTAAAAAAATTATAATAACACGTACAAAAAATATTCATTGTTCCAATTACAGTTAGATTTAAAACTTCACCAATAGCATATAACGATTGTTAATTAAAAATACACTTTTGTATAGTCAAAGAGACTAAAGGAACATGTAGAAATTCTCTTGAATCAATTAACCAGGTCATAGTTCACCTGTCAACTTTATCTACAAGATATTTTACAATCAAATATTAAATCGGTGTCAGTTCGCCTCATAGGTACGTACATTATATTGTTCATTAATTTGTTCTCTCTCAATATTTCTAACGACTATTTGTCACCCTCGCATTAAACTTCCTAGACAAACGACGTCCGTTCGTTATTTCGAGTAAAGCTGGTTCACAGTAACATCTATCACGGACCAATACGCATTGTTCAACCAGAACACAAATGCATTTAACAATAGAGACACGAAGCCAGCGGCATCGCTAATAGCAGGAGGAACGTAATAAGAGAAAGAGGAAAAGCGGATAATATGAACCAGCGAAAGAGAACATGGCTATTCGTCAATAACGTGAAGCAGGCGCCGATTAAAATAATAAATCGAAGGTATTTGAGCAGATGGAGCTTGCAGTGAAGAATTTACAGATCCGTATAACAGCGTGCTAATAAAAAGCAGATATAGCATTGACTCTTGGAGAGTCGGGGCCATTTTATGCCAGATATTTTTTTAACATTTCATGACCACAAAATCTTGTGCAAAAATATTCAGCTGATTTAGACCCATCGTCCTTCAGCCCTCTGAGGGTCTAAGTTGTCATGGATTCTCCAATTTTCGCGAATAGTTTATATAAATTCTTTTACTTGTCAAAGCGCGAATTATCAAGAAAAATTTACATTTTTGTGTAATCAAGGTTTTAAACCTTTCTCAAATAGACCATAGCCCGAACAGTGAAAACAATTTTTTTCTGGCTAATTGTTCGTTTCCCTGAATTTTAGTAATTAAACGGTTTAGTTAGACTTCGTTGCCATAGTATATCTAAATAATACGTATCTATGCTATTCATGCGAGAAGAAGACCGAACATCTGCAACGTCCTTGTTCTCTATGCAAATCCGTGCCGATTTGCAAAATTGCATCGGCCGAGCTTTGCAGCGCTGCGACACAAATGTTTTAGAATTCTAGTTATCCCAGTCAAAAGATACGCTAACGATATGAAAGTACGCTAACATCTATATGTATATGCACGGTAAATAAGATTTTCATGTTTTATGTAAATTTTACATAGCTGATATTACAACGTCTAGTTTATGTAGCAGAGATTTAATTATTGCGAATTCTATATTCCAGGTGTCTTGGATATACGAAATGTCTCAAAAAAGTCTCCCGCATATCTCATTGACCAAGTACTCGTCTCAATTGAGTACGAATCAAGTCGTACGTCGGCCTATATAAAATGTACATTTACGCCTCGTAACATGGTCCCGCACAAGATAAACATCCTACACTCATCCTTTTAAGATACCTAAAAGACAGCTTTAACGCACAAGACCTCTTTTAATCGCCCCAAAGATGACTTTAGGTTTTATGCGCTGTCCGGGGCATTTAGGCATGTAATAAATCGGGCCTCTTCAGTGATTTGGATATTGATTGAAAAAATCTTGCTTCTATTAATTTTTTTGATCCTTCCGTTTTTCTACAGTCTAGATTAAAAATTTTTCTCTCATCTCCTCTTTCAAGTCCCTGCCAAGTAGGAGCTAGCCCGGGGATTACTTAAAGACGATATCACGGTACAATTCCTATTCCAGGGTATAATACCTTAGCCCAATGCACTTTAATTATAAATGTTCAATTTATAAACGCGAAACCAGGATGCCATCATTTGTCTAGGCGAATCACTAAATTCGTCGCTACAATACATCGACCTAATGACTTACACTCACGTTTCACTCATCACTTCCTGAAGAAGTCAACCCTGCTTCAAAGCCAAACTTAGGCTGAGGTTGACGGCAAGTGGATACGAAGAGGTGTTCCCTGCCTCATCCTGCTGAACAGTTCGTGCATATTCACCGGAAGGTTCATCGCGTCCCTTGAAATCGCAATTCCGACGATTAAAAAGCTCGAGTCACCCGGTATAAAAAATCACTGCATTAATTAAATAAGACATTAAAATATAAAAGATGAAATTTAATGTAAAATTTGCATCAATTTCAAACTCAACGCGAGGCTGCCGATGTGCAGCTGCAGACAGGAAGAGGATCTTGTTGGAGGAAAAGTCGAGCTGCAACCCGACGTAATGAAGTTTTTCGAAAATTGCTACCAGAAAACAAGTACTCGCATTCCCTCGTGACCTTCCGGGCTTTGAGGTTCCGTTTTTTTGCTTTTTCTGTATTTAAATACATCGCGTTAATGTTTCGGGAAATTTTTTCGTTTCCTTCATAGACACCCTTAGCGATACTAGCACGTATCCGGCTACAGGCTCGTTAAGCGCGTGGCTCATTGAACTTGGAGTCATGAGAGTCAACGAGTCGCAATTACTTTATAGTCTAACGCTCTTGCAATCCCGTAGCAACGATAGTCTATGACAATAACATAGCAGTTTGATCGTTTAGGGGGCGGATAGGGATCGTATACAAAGAGCTACGGCAATATTTCGATTACTCTGGATTACGAGCAGTAATAAATATTGTGACGTTAATTTTTAACGCCACAAAAGTCCCGATGTGGTACTCGCGTGCTTTTGATCACGGGACGCAGTAC